>CM062389.1:15752314-16352314 GCA_031304145.1 Cardiospermum halicacabum
GTATAGTGCTTCTATTATTATCAATACCCACAAACATTCTACAAGGCATATCATAAGTATTTAACTTATATGTTCTATCAAACACCACAACATCATCAATGTGACAAGCATAATTTTATTTTAACTGTAAGACCTATATTTTTCAAAAAATGATTCATTTTTCATCCTCACTATAAAAATTACAATAGCGAGGAAGAATACAAACATGATTTGGGGGCAATAACTCATGATTATGATTTAATAAAAACTCATATACATGATATTCTTCTAAAAATATCAAATGGTTTTCTTATTGTGATTCACATATGTACTTTACATCCACATCTAGTCCATTTCCTTTTTCGTTGTTACTTTTTGGATCTTCAAATTTTTTTTCTAGATATCCTTGATAATGACATAGAAAATCTTTATATTGCATTTGTTAATCATTGTTGTGAAATCTGCTTTTTCGAATTGAAAATCTCATTTTCATATCATACTTTTCATACAATAAAAAAAAACCTCACACTCTTCTTAAGGTAACTCTGTCCAACAAAGGGTTCAAACATATCTTTAATAACATTACAATTTGGAGGTTGTTCATTCCGATCAAAATTCATTTGCCTCTATTAATAATAAGAATAACTTATCGAATAAAAAGATCTAAAAAGAATATTTCGCTTAATAATATTTTAATCTTAAAAAAGTGGTTTCTTATTTTGTTTTCTCTTATTAATTTATAGTGTTATCAATTTTTTTTTAATTTTAAAAATCATAATAATGGAAAAAAAACATATAATTGATTGCATTTCATGCCAAAAGTAAAAAATAATAATAAAATAAAAATAAAAATAAAAATAAAAATAAAAATAAAAACTTCCATATAATTAAATATTAAATATAAAATAGTAATAAAAAAAAAAAATATATATAATTTATTTATAAAAAAATTATTATTTAATATTATATATATATATATATATATATATAAAAAAAAATAAAAAAAAGAAAGTACAATGTTATTAGAATTAATGGCATTATCCCTCCTATGAACATTTCTAGATAATATATATTAATTGCATTTAATGAATTAATTAATTTTTATATAAAATATTTAATAATTTTTACGGTCTTCTAAACACATGTCAGATAAACATCTAAACAGGTGAGGACTCTTGTATATTGTAATCCATTTAAAAATCACATAGAGGAGTTCGGCAATAAAAATTATTAAAATAGTGACCCAACGTCCTCTACGCCAATCATATAAGAAGAGTGATTAATCCGAACATTAGGAGCCCAGCTTAGAGGTTGAGATTAACATAATTGTTGACAAACAAACTGATGGCATCGGTTTTATTCAGTAACCTTTCTACAAACCACTCTAGAGTCAGATTTATCTACACTACTAAATACAGTCCGAACAAAAAATCACCCCAAATATTAATTCGTACTGCAAATAGTGCTAAGACCCTCCAAGAACGGAAATTGGTGACCACTCTGCCAGAATTCCCGTTCAAAGAATACAGAGCTGTAAAGAAGAAGCAGGTGTACAAGGCTCTGGATGAAAGTATTCCACTGAACCAGCATCCGACGAATCTCGCTGAGGCAATGAGATACACTCTCCTCGCTGAGGGAAATGCCATAGCTTCAACTCTGTGTATTGCGTCATGTGAAGCTGTCGGAGGAGATGAGTCTGTGGTAATGCCGCTGGCTTGTGCCCTGGAGATGATAGTAGCAATGGCAATGATTCAGGATGACCTCCCCTGCCTTGATAACGACGATGTTAGACGAGGAAAGCTTACAAATCACAAGGTATTTGGTGAAGGAGCTTCTATAATGGCATGTCAAGCTCTCCTCTGCCTTGCTATGGAGAAGATAGCCTCCGACAGCAATGTCTCATCCGACGTTCGAGTTCGAACTATTAAGGAGATAACGGATGCAATGGGTTTCAGAGGTGTAGCCGCGGGGCAGCTCTTGGATTGTCAAAGTGAGGGAAAAGAAGTGAGTCTAAGTGAATTGGAAGTCATTCATCGCCATAAAACCGGCAAGTTTGTGGAGGCAACCGTTGTCTGTGGCGCTCTACTGGGAGGTGGTAGTGAATTTGAGATAGAGAAGCTGAGAAGCTACGGGAAGTTTCTAGGTTTGGCAGCTCAAGTGTGCGATGATGTTATTGATGTCACTGGATCCACTGAGAAGATGGGGAAGAAAGTAGGCAGAGATGCGCTGCGTGATAAGGCCACATCTGTCAAGTTTAGAGGTCTGGAGGAGTCCAAGAAGTACGCAAGGGAAATGGTGGCTCAAGCCTATCAAGAGCTTTCTTATTTTGATTCAGACAACGCTGCTCCTTTATACCACATCGCGAACTTAATTCTCTCCAAAATGCCTTAATGCCTGTTCGTGTGCTTTTTTCTACTTTTTCATTCTCTCTATGTCCGCGACGACCTTTCCTCGATTGTTTCTTTTCCTTTGTTCTTTTCATCTTCTTTCTTGCCTCTGTCTATATTTCGTTCTGGGTGTGTGGGACTCTTGATCAGGATTGTTGGTTCTTTGTACTTGTCAAGTGTGATGATGCAGCCATTGATTGGTTGCTTACTTTAATAAACAAATCACACTGCTCTCCTGTAAATGGCCATTTAATCATACTCATATCGTTAACATGAACGGCAATAAATTATTGCTATCAATTCCATCATATAAATGTGGATAGTTTAAAATGCTACTGTCAGTACACCCGTTTCCAATGACGGTAAATGCGACAATATCATCTAGGAGAGGATTCGAATCTGGGGTGATTATTTTAATGAAAATTCAATAAATGTTTATTTTTTAATCGAAAAATATTAATGTGCCACCTCATTCATTTTTCAATTTTCCCCCTGCCCATCATTAAATTGGTAACCTCTCCTTCCCACTCCTTTTCTCCCACAATTCATTCACTAAATTTTTAAATAATATTTATCCGTATACTTTGCCTCCTACGATTTAATTTCTTAACATACGATTTTTTTTTTTCACTATTCCGCTTTTTATGATTAAAAGTGTCATATGCATTATAATAAATTTTAGGGATAAATAATAAATGGCCTCTGTATTAGTACAAAATATTCAGTTAGTCTACTATACAAATTGTCGTCTCAGTTGGCTCATTGTAGTTATGATTTTGTCTCAATTAACCCCTTCGTGCTGATGTGGGACATGACGTGGTAACTTAATGTTTGATGTGGACCGCCACGTGTCATCTAGGTCACATATCGAAGGACCACGTCAAACGCAATGTCAGCACCTAGGGACTAAGTGATCCAAAATGACAAGTATAGGAGGCTAATTGAGAAACAATTTTTATAGGGGCCTAACTGAGACAATCTAAAAATACATAAATAAAATTAATTTTTAAAATAATATATATATATATATATATATATAATTACTTATAACTTTTCATCTATGTGATTCTATTTATCTATTTTAAATAATCATCATTAAAAAATAAAAGGATTAACTAACCTCACTAGATATCGAAACACTCAAATTAGAATTATAATGAAATTGACAATGACAAAATATTATTTGTCTCTAACAAGTCTCAACAACATTATAAAAACGAAAGTTTTTAATGGAATAGTTAAAAGAAATTAAATAGATCACACATCAATTTACACGAATTTTTTTAAATGATATTCTTTAAAATGGTTATTTTGAAACGGATTTAAAATGATTATTTATTTGAAGGGTGATTTCCAAAAAACCACCGCTAGTTTGCTCAATTAGTCAAAAAAACCTCAGCTTTTATATTTTTAACAGAATATGTAAAGTTTAATGTTTATCCGTCTAGGATAAACAGTAAACTAAGAGTATTTTTGTAATTACATATTTTTAATTGAAATTTTTTTTTTAAAAAAAAATCTTTTTTTTCTTTCTTCTTCTTCCCGGATCCTTTTTTTTTCCTTTTTCTTTCTTTTTCTTCCCTGATCTTTTTTCTTTTTTTCTTTTTTTTTTCTTCCCCAATCTTCATTTTGTTTTCTTTTCCTGATCTGCTCCATCTCTCCTTCTCTCCTTCTCTTCACTCACACTCACACTCGTTTACGTTTTTTATCGACTCTTCCTCCCTCGCTTATCTGTCTAAGCGAGGGAGGAGGAGCTTTGGTTGATGATTTGTTGAAGTTTTAGTTGGGATTGTGTTGGGTTTAAGTCGATTTGTAGATTTTAGGTTTGATTTTGCTGATTTTGAGTTATTGATGGAGAAGAAATAATAGGAGGTGGAGGAGAGAGAAGAGAGGTGAGAGGAGGAGACGGTGGACGAAGAAGAGGAGGTGAGACGCTCTGGAAAGAAGATGAAAGAAAAAAGAAAAAAAAATCTTGGAAGAAGAAGAAAGAAAGAAAAAGGAGGGAAAAAAAGAATTTTTTTAAAATATTTTTTCTTTGTTTTAATTAAAAATATATAATTACAAAAATACCTCCAGTTTACTTTTTATCCCTAAAGGATGAACAGTAAACTTAACATATTCAGTTAAAAAGAGGTTTTTTTGGCTAATTGAGCAAACTAGCGGTAGTTTTTTAGAAATCACCCTTATTTGAATTATCTAAAATGAATGGTTAGACGAACTAAACCGAAAAAGTTTATTATGTTTAATTATATTTATTTATTTTTAAAATTATTTTTATTTACATATTTATAAATTTATTATTTTTCTCAGTTAGCCCCTTATACAAATTATTGTCTCAGTGAGCACCCTGCACTTCTCATTTTATATCAGCTAGCCCCTCAGTACTGACGTGGTCATTTAATGTGTGACCCGGACAACACATGACGGTCCACATCACACATCAAATAATTACTCATGGTAATCTGTGTGACTACTCTGTATCAATACTGATTCATCTTAATAGTGAGTTGCTGTGGATGTAGCCATTTCTTTAGTGAACCATGTAATCTTGGTGCATCTGTGTGTTTGATGATACTTTTTGTGTTGATTTTGGTAATCTGGACTTGTAAACTTGTAATCTGGAGATACTGTGTTATCTAGGTTTCATAATATAATATAATACATATATATATATATATATATCATCCGCAATAAAGATCTCATCATTCTCATTAATTTCTAATTCGGATCTTTTTTCTCAAATAGACAATTCATTTTTTCCTTATTTCAAAATCCACAAACTCAATTTTGGTGATAACACAATTTCAAATATTACAATGTTACCCAACACAGTCGGTCTTATCTGGAGGATTTAGGGAGCATATTTGTTGTGTTATAAAAAAAAAATGGAAGAACAGTGGAATAGAAGAAGAATGAGATGCACGATTAAAACGATTAGAAAGTGCATTAAATGATGGTAAAGCAATAACATGAAGATGGAAGAGATAAATTTACACAAGGCTATATAGCTTTGTGTTTTTCTTAAGAATCTGTCCACCCACTTTTTTTAATTAGCAAACTCATTTTTTTATCCATTATCATACACCCTATGGAGTGTTTATTTATTTATTTTATTTTAAATTTAAATAATCAATTATATTGATAAATTGGCTTATATAAGCACATCCACTGCTACGCTCTCTTTTCATATGAAAAGATTGTTCTATTAGGAAAGAAAAGAAAAAATGAAGGTGGAAATAATTTCAAAAGAAACCATAAAACCATCTTCTCCGACCCCAGACAACCGAAGAAACTTTAAACTCTCACTCCTGGATCAACTCATCCCTGGAATTTATGATAGTTTTCTCTACTTCTTCTCGTCCAACCACAACGTATCTCCCTCCAAGACATCCCAAAATCTAAAGAAATCGTTTCGGAAAGCACTCACTCTGTTTTATCCATTAGCTGGAAAGACAGTAGATAACATCATGATCGATTGTAACGACGATGGGGCCCTCTACATGGAAGCACGAGTCGATATTCCTATGTCTGGTTTTCTTCAACAACCAGACGGTCAGGAACTCAAACAGTTTCTTCCTACCAACCCCGAATCCTCTGAAGAAACCATCGGCTACTTTACTCTGGTTCAAATCTCGTTTTTCAGTTGTGGTGGCGTTGCTATTGGTATCTGTTTTTCACACAAACTTATAGACGGTTGCTCGGCAGGGACATTCATGAGGTGCTGGGCAGCAAACATGACGGGTGATTTTAGTAACAAGTTGATCGTTCCTGTGTACGAAGCTGCGGATTTATTTCCACCAACCGAAATTCTCACCAGGCGCCAACTCTTACCTACGGATTACTCCGAAGAGAAGCTTCGCTTAAGGAGACTAGTGTTTGATTCCTCAAAAATAGCCAATCTGAAGCCCAGCTTTGGGCTGTCAAGATCAGATCTTGTCACCGCGATTATCTGGAAATCGGCCTTGAATGCAGCCAGGTCAAATTCGAGATCATCCAAACATTCCGTGATGTCTGCAGCAGTGAACATCCGGACAAGAATTTCACCATCGCTAATGGTGAACTCTGTTGGGAACATTATAAGCGCATACACAGCCGTAAAAGACGGGAGCGATGTGGATCTATGTGGACTGGCTCGTGAGTTGAGCAAGGGACTGAAAGTGTTTGATGAAAAGTTTGTAAACAAGTTGCAAACAGAGGAGAGGTTGGAAGCTGTGATTCATTATTTGGATGAGTCGGCGCTTGAGATGATGAAGGAAAATGTGGAGTCTTACATATGCGCTAGCTTGTGTGACACGCGGCTGTATGATGTGGATTTTGGTTGGGGAACACCTGTTTGGGTGACGGTTCCTCTCCCTAATACAAAGAACCTCATAGTGTTGATGGATAGCAATAAAGGAGATCAATCCGTGGAGGCTTGGGTGGTTCTTAGTGAAATAGATATGCAGTTATTTGTAAATGATCCTGAATTACTTTGTTATGCTTGTCTCGACCCTAGCGTCCAGGAAAAAGTGGAATAGTTGACTGTCCTCAGCGTTTTCTTATTTTATTTTTATTTATAATGTCATCATTATATTCAATGTTGTCCATTTATTATTTTATTCCAACATGACTGTTGATGTGATTATTATTAGCTGCTCGAACTTGGGACCGTAAAGTACACATTGCTGTTAAAACACATAATAAATATGCATTTTTAAAAATTTTCCACTGCAAAAACGAATGATATATTATAGAATTTCTAAATCAATTGAAAATAAAATAAAAAAATATTAAAAGAAATTTAAATCTAAAAGATGAAAGAATAATTAGAAACTCGTAGTGATTTGTCTTGTCGAGATCAAATCATATAAACATCGAGTGAAATTATTATGAATTTCAGTTATTATTAATTGTTTTTACACGCCTCACGGTGAAATACCCTTCCTCAAAATCAATACGTATATTACTATATTACTCCCTCTGATCCGTTTTAAGTGATGTTTTAACTTTTTTCACTCTTATTAAGAAAGAACTTAAAATGACTTTATAAACCCTCATAAATGTATTCTCTCTCATTTTTTTACTCTAATCTTAGTAATAATTACTAATGATAAATAAGGGTATATCAGGAAATTTATTTAACTTTTTATTTAGAAAATCTAAAACATCACTTATATTGGATAATTTTAAACCCTCTAAAACATCACTTATTTTGGATCAGAGGTAGTAGTATTTGCAATTTTATTGTATTAATAAAAGAAAATATAATTATTTAATTTATCAGATAAATAATATGAATTTTATATCGGATAACATTCAGTTTGTACTTTTATCAAATGCTTGGGAAGATTTCTTTAAATACAAATTTAGTTATGGTTGTTAGTACTACACCATACTTGTCTAAAATAAGTATTTTTTAAACCTTTAAAATTAGTTGCTCAGGATACAGCGATATATAATTAACTGTTCCAGAAAATAGGTCTTTTAAGATAGAGACCTATATCATTTAGAGATTGTACCTGACTCTTTTGTTATGATTATTGCAAATGATACTAAGATAAGGAACTATCTCCTTTTAAATTTAAACGATAATATCGAATCAACGGCGTCAATATAAGTTATAGTATCAGCATCTTCTACCCAATAGTTAGACCTTGAATAACCTTAACTTTCACGACTCTTATTTCTAACATTGCAAGGATCAACCTTGTACCATTGCATAATCTTGTAAAGTGATCAATATTTCGTAATAGCATCATCGATATACCAACTTTGAGTTTAAGTTCATGAAGTGGGAAATCCAAGCACCTAATGTTATTTAAGAATTTTAGAATGTAGAGGTCAGTAAATATATTGATTGCCGTATCCGATTGGCGCAACGAATCCGAACTGTGGTAAATCCTTTCATCACTAGCATTCATCGATATCATCTAATTGTTTATCTATTCCACCAAATCCAGCATCGGAGTTAGTATAGCGCGCTCCTACGAGTATGTAGGATCATTAATGTACCGATCAAAAGAATGATATATTGCTTCTACTACAGAACCGAGCAGATTAAAAGATTCTTCTATCAATAGATCTTTAGGCATGTCAATTTCGGAGATTATTTTTTTCTTCTCCTACAGTACAAACATTTATGCTTAAAATCTAGTCTGTAAAGTTTCTCAGAGCAAAGGACTCTACGAACGATGATATTGATTGGAGTTTCATATTTTTAGTCAATATCAAAATCATGCAGTACTCATATAGTAATGAAGAATTTATCGTTGCATTTACCACTTGACTTCTACTACTTTTCGTATGGCAGGCGGAATCTGCCTAAAATCTTCTCCTAAAACAATAGTCTTGCCACGAACAGTAGGTTCTCATTTTCGGGGTCAGTTATTCTCATCAAGTCTTTCAATATCTTGTCAATTATTGAGTTACGCTTTCGATGCGAGATAATAATTAGATGAAATATAACATATAATAAAATAAAAATAAAATAATGTATTTTTAATGACTAAATAATCTAATGAATTAATTAATACGTATGAGTAAATATGTAATTTAATATAATGATGGTTACGTGTTTTTTTTAGAGCGCAATTTGTCAGCATGTGGTTAATTTGGTTGTTTAAGTTTCTTTTTTTATTATAATAAAAATATAATAATATTGATTTTGGATTTATATCAATTTCAAAAACTTAAAATTTAATCCAAAATCTAAGATATTTTAAATTTTTATTAAAACCTATAGCAACAACTACCTTTTAACTATACAAAAGGCACCAATGTCATAAAGGTCGATATGAAAACTAATTTAATAGAAATCTAATTTATTAGTAGTGACAAAAATAATTAGTGAATTATGTTTCTGATGTGGGATAATAATTAGTTTAAATATAACGTATAGTAGAAAAAAATAAAATAATATATTTTAAATGGTAAAATAACCTAATGAATTAATTACTACTTATGTGTTCATATGTAATTCAATACAATAATGATTACATGTTTTTTTAGAGTTCCACTTGTCATCACGTGGTTTATTCACTTTGTTAGGTTTCTCCTTTTATTTTAATAAATATATTATAATATAGATTTTAGGTTTATATCAATTTCCAAAACTTAAAATCGAATCCAAAATCTAAAATATTTTTATATTTTACTAAAACCTATAGCGGCAAGTACTTTTTAATTGTACAAAGGGTACCAATGTCTTAAAGGCGAATATGAAAACTAATTCAATAAAAATCTCATTTATATAATAGTGGCAAAAATAATTAGTGAGTTACGCTTCCGATGTGAGGTAACAATTAGTTGAAATATAACGTATAGTAGAAAAAAATAAAATAATATATTTTAAATTACAAAATAATCTAATGAATTAATAAATAATTATGTGTTAATATGTGACTTAATATAAAAATGCTAACATGTTTTAGGTACCACTTGTCAACACGTGGTTAATTCGCTTTGTTAGGTTTTTCCTTTTATTATAATAAAAGATAGAGATATTGTAACGTCTGTAAACCAGGCCTAGAAGTTGAATCATTTTGAAATAACTTATTCAATATTTGTATTTGACTTGATATAATTTTGGAACTGAAAATATCATTTCTAGAGTATTTTGAATTTTATAAATTTCTTTAGGTGAAAACCAAAAGTCTTAATTGAGTTAAAATGGTTACTTTTAAAAATTATGGCGGATGGTAAAATGGTAATTTCAAAACCTAAATTTAGAAGTTTTAAATTGAAATAGTCCATTAGAACTTGTTTCAAACTAATTTTTATTTAAAATAGTTTTAATAGGAAAATATGAAATTTTGTTTAAAGCTAGTGCTTTTTAATTTAAAGTATGCTTTTAGGGTGCTTTTAGAAATAATAAAAGTTTTCCTAAAGAAATCCCGATCCATTAGCCCATTAGCCATATAAGTGTTGTTTTCCTAGTCTAATGAGAATTTTCATCTCTTCTACTTCACGTTCAAAAACTCCTAAATGTCTTTCTCTCAAAACCCTAACTTTTGTCTACGCTGTCCACACTTAAATTGCTGTAACTTTTTCCGTAGACATCTAAAACTTAAGCCTTGTGGCCTTTGATCTTCAAACCTTGCAGGAATCTGCCCAGATCATCAAGACTCAGCCCTGCCCGATCAAAAGTCTGTCAGTTCTGAAATCGAACTTCAAATAGCCATAACTTTCTCTTCCTACCTCGGAATGACTAGAATCCAATTGGTTTTTCTTTGTTTTTCAATTTCCTACAACTTTCAAGAAAAACACCGTCCTTAGATTCTCGCATCTTCTTGGTCGAATGTGGTCAAAACCGAAACGTCAGTCTGCAGGATCGTTCTAATGACGAACCATATTCGTCCGATCATATCCCCTTTGTCCGATCTTCTATCGTTGTCAATCCAGTTGGATTTTCTTTGTTGTTCTGTCAATGTACAAATATGATAAAGACTCCGTGTGCTAATTCCTACAATCTTATAGTCGAAAACATGTATAGGTCTTAATAGCTCTATAAAATCATATTCAAATCCTCCTAAGCAAGTGCAAGCTTGTGATCTGCAATTAAAGGTTCGTATCCCTTTTTTGCCTTACCGAATCTATGTTATTGTTTGCATAGTTATAAGAGCATGTATGGATTGTATGAGATATGTAGAGACTTACATATTCGTACCATAGGAAATAAATTTGATTATGAAATCGATAGATGTGAAAGTATAGGAATGAAATAAATTGACTAATCGATAGATGGATAACTGTAGACTAAGATATTGTGTAGCCTGATTGTGCCTCACCCCTTTTAACGGATCAATAAATGTAATATGATTATTTGGACTATGGACTTGTTGTGAATGTTTGTGATATTAGAAGAATTAATAGACGCCGTATGTTTGCGATTCCTTAAACTTTATAGATTGTGTGTTGAATCTTTATTGTTTGTGTCTTTAAATGGACTAAATATATAACCATAATGAATTGAATTGGTATTGGTTTTTGATTTACATGTGCTTGAATTAAATGCCTAGTTGAATGTATACATGGGTTTGTGTGTAATATATATAAAACTTAATGTTATTACTCTTGAAAATTGAATGGTAGTGTATATATTGATTTGTGTGGAAATTATTGAACTATTAAGTTTAAAATGGAATCATGATATATGTGTTGTAGTTTTTAGTGACTTAAAATATGGCTAATTGCCTATATCTAAGCATAATTAAATTCATATATTTAATATATGTCCATGCATTTAATCGATTAATAGAATTGAAATTACAGAGACGTGCATATTGGTGTTAAATTGAGTTGTTGATAACTTTAATTGAATAACTTATTTGGTACACTTCTATGAGGTTATTGGAATGATAAATGATGGAAAATGAATTGTTTTGTGTGTAACCACTTAAAAAATGATTGCCCTTGTTTTTAGATTGATAGAGAGATGGAGTGACATGCCATTAGGGAAAAACTAGAGGTATCTCAACATATTGGAAATATAGGTCATTTGCTCTAGCTAACCACTGTTGAACTGAGTGAAAACTCCTATTGGCTATGACGACACCATTGTCTGCGAGCATATTATATTGGTGGTCTTCGGACCTAATTGATGGAATTCACAGGTAGATGACCGTCTCGAGGGGGATTAAACGACACTACATATTTCGGTCTTCGGATCCTATTGTGTTGCTTCGGCCTAATTGTTCCCATTTCAATATAGCAACTAAATTAGGGGCAGTCAACTTAATAAAGTGGTAAATTGTTGTATTTTGGGTGATTGGTTATTGATGAGGTAATTTCTTACACATATAATCAGCATAATAACATATAGAACATAAGAATTTCTATCATGTCTAATTGTATTTTTAAAGATATCGTCTCCATAGGGATTGTTTACTTGAAAAGAAAGAATACGATTGAGATCTAAACTGAATTGTGAAAAGAATTGATCAGCAATAGAATTGTACAATTCATAAAATGTGATATGAATTTTAGACACTTTTAACAATCATAATAATTAAATGGAAGTTTAGTACTCAATATTCAGTGATCTAATGCAAAATTAAGTTGATATGCAGATCTCTGTTCCTAACACCACATTTGTTTACACAATTTGACTCTCAATCTTTGATTTACAACTAGCACTGTCAGAACGGACAGTCCGGTCCGATCCGTACGGACTTTTTCAAAAAAATGGACCGGAGCGGACATGTCCATTTTTCAAAACGAATTTATTTCTTAAGTCCGGGTCCGCCGCAGATCCGTACGGACAGATCCGAATATGTCCGTTAATTTTCAACTTTTTTTTTTATTAATGCTTCTTGTTGAAGAGTTGTATATTTTTTATGGTCTTTGTTATTCAATGTATAAGCTATTTTACATCCATCTTATTCAAGTACGGTTATATATATATATATATATTCCATAACATATTTATTTAACCACCACAATAATAGAGAATCGAGCATAATAAAAAATATTAAAACTAAAACACTAGCAAGAAGTATAGATGTCACATAAAATAAATGACATAGTTATGGTCTAAAAATTTGTAACTTGCACAATCTCAAAAGACTATCTCAAAATATAAAAACAACAATTATCAAATATTTCGGAAAAAAAATACTCTAAAGCGGACTGGAGTAGATTGACACCAGTTTTCTAAGTCCATATCCGTACACTAGTTATCAACGGTGGGTGTTTAAGAGAGGTGGGTATCGACACTGTGAAGTTTAGGGTTTATTAGTTGTGAATCTTGATGTTTTTTGACTAAAGTAGAGCAAGTTAGAAATTTTTAATTTTAAAAAAATTTATATTAAAAATAGCGGATATCCACAGATATATCCGCTCCGGTCCGCTAAAGTCCGTTATCCGTACAGAGCAGATAAAAAAGTCCGCGATCAAAATGAACACTAGTTTTCTAAGTCCATATCCGTACAAATTACTGGCGGACCCGGATAGTCCGCGGACTTTGAGTCCGTTTTGACAGTACTATTTACAACCTAGATCATCATCAATAGCCTGTTAAAGATCTCTCAATTCAATTAAAAAATCTCAATTAACAGGTTGCATTTATCTCTAAACTACAACTCAACTAACTGATAAAGCATAATCTGTAGAAAATTGGATCTAATTGTCTATCTCTAGTATAAAGATCATTCGTTCTTAATTTTGATACTTATACGCCATCTCTGGACTAGAATAAGGATCACAACAATATTACTTTACTCTTGTTCTCGTAATTCAATAGATTCATGAAAACTAAACAAATCTGGCTATGAATGAACAAGAATCATACAATCAAAACTTGATATAGAAACAGATCTCAGCAAATCAACAGAGCTATTAGCTAAGCACAATTACTTCTTCATATACAATACAGTTCATAATCATCTTCATCATGCTCAAAGACTTAAATTTTATAAAGGAAGTTAGAAGTTGGAGTCTGTTACAACCTTCACTTCTTCACTTCAAGCTAAATCTCAGAGATCACAGCAAACACAGAGCACAAAACTTCTCTGAGAAACTTCTCAAAACAAGATCTAAAATGAAAGAATAGAAGATTCTAGAAAATATCTAAAAATTTCAAAAGGTTCTAATTGCTTCAACTGAGTTCCTATTTATAGAGTTTCCTCAGTGACAACTTTGAAATTAACTAAAAGAAAGAAAACACAAATAGGCAAAGTATAAAATTCTAGAAGCATTAAGAATCCTAAAAATTAATAAACCTCGAGGGTTATACTTAGTGAAATTGGTCACTATAAAGATAAAACTACCCAAACGAAGGTGCTGAAATCGTCTAAGTGAATATTTTATTAAAGAAGGGTACATAAATGATTTTATTTGCCTAGGTGTGTTCACTAGAAAATCAGGATATGGATTTGCAATAATATCAGTTTGTGTTGCTGATATGAACTTAATTGAAATCCAAAATGAAATCTAGATGACTATTGAATATTCGAAGTGTAATACTTGGGAAAACAAAATATTTTTTGGGATTAGAAATTGAATATAAAACTGAGATTTTGATCAATCCGAAAGCTAATACAGAAATGTTTTTGAAAAGGTTTACTGTGTGTTCTGCGTCAGTGGTTTCATTAATGGTTAGCGGTTTAGAAAAATAGGTCTTCGTTAATAGCGTTTCAAAATAGTGTTTAGCGGTTTATATAGTTGTCTAATGAATGCTATTCAAATTAACTTTCGCTCCAACCACTATTATAAAACTACTAAAATACTCTTTTATTTCACATTAATAAATATAAGTCAAATAATTAAATCAATCAATTTTTTAATTTTATGTCTAACCGCTAGTTTTAACTGCTATAGCTATCGTCAAATTGTTATTGTTACCGCTATTTTGACCACTATTCGAACCTCTACTTCACACCGCTAACCGCTACAACTATCCAAACCGCTATTTTAACCGCTAACGACGAACATATCCTTAATTTAGAAAACTTTCATTGCACCCTGATGGTCGTTCATTCTCTTGATCCAAAAAAGGATCCATTCAGACTCAACGATGATGATGAAAATATCTTAGATTTAGGAACACCATATTTAAGTTTTATTGGTGCCTTTCTACATCTAGCCCGGTAGACAAGATCAGATATTGCTTTTGCTATAAATTTATTGACTAGATACAGTTCTTCACTGACTCGTCGTCATTAGAATCGAGTTAAACATATTGCTAGATATCTATTTGGAACTATTGATTTTGGACAGTTTTATTCGATTTCAAATAATCCTTCTGGATTGGTTGTTATGCTGATACTGAGTATCTTTCAAATCCACATAAAGCACATTCTCAATCTAGATATGTTTTTACATATAATGTCATAGGTATCCCTTGGAGATCAACAAAGCAACTTTAGTTGATACTTCTTCAAATCATACTGAAATTTTGGCATTGCATGAAGTCCATCAAGAATATTTTTGGTTAAGATCAGTTATATAACATATGCCGAGTTCTTGTGCCATCCCACAAACATCAAATGAGCTAATAATAATCTATGAAGATAATGCTGCTTGTATCGCTCAAGCAAGAGGCGAGTGCATTAAAAGGGATAGAACGAAGTATAACCGAAAATTTTCTATACCTACAAGTTACAAGAATCTAGATAAATTGATGTGAAGTAAATATGATATTCAAAAAATCTAGTTTATTTACTAGCGAAGACATAACCAACGTCCATATTCGAGAAATTACTTCCCGTAATTGAAATACGAAAACTCTGCAAATTAGATAATTAACGATTATTTTCATCAGGGGAGTTTTGTACTATTTTTTTCTCAATTGGAATCTTTTTTTCCTCTTTAGTTTTTGTGCCGCTGAGTTTTTTTCTTTTAAAAAAATATTTTTAACGAGGCGGTTAGATGGGGAATTCATATGGTAAGATGAGTGAGTTCATCACATATTTACACTATTCAAATTCATATGGTAAGATGAGTGAGTTCATCACATATTTACACTATTCAAGTGGTAAGATGAGTGAGTTCATCACATATTTACACTATTCAAGCTAGTTACATATACTATCCATGGGTCAAGTATATATAGATGAAACTTTCTAATTATATAATGAAATGACAAGTGACCTGTATATTTGCCTATATCAAGAATATTATAGAATGAAAATTTTACTACTCTTTTGTATTGCACAATCTGCAAAGAAATCCTTGTTAGCTATTTATGGTATCTTCTCCTTTATTTTTGTTCTTCATCTCTGCAATATATCTGTTACTTATATTCTTTCTGCATTTTTTTACATTCTCCATCCTACTCCTCTTCTTTGATTTATACTATTAATGTTATATTATATTTTTTTAGTTAGTTGGGGAATACAATTTGAAATATTGTCAATTAATTTATTTTTAAATAAAATATATTATAACTTAAAAAAGTATAGTGTGATGGCTACTTTATCAGCTAATTGTTCATATCAAAAATTCGGAAAAGACTACCATAATCCCGATGTACAATGTAGGATTTAGATCGAGTCAATTCTCGGATGACACGTAGTCGTGTTTTACAATTTTAATAAGAGAGAGATAAAATTAAGTAATGACAATCAAATTATATTAAATTCATTAATCATTCCCTCTTTTTATTAAAATTGCAAAACACGGCCACGTGTCACCCAAGAATTGACTCGGTTTAAATTTTACGTGGTACACCCGGACCATGATAGTCTTTTCCCAAAACTTCATAGCAAACATTCATTCTTAATAATTACTTCAATAACTAATCAACCATCTTACAGGTAAATGGTACACACTTATATTCTTCGTAGAAGGAGGTTTCCGCAAATAATTTCATTTCAGGATAGAAAATGAAAACAAAAATAAATAAAAGATCATTCAAACAAAATCAAATATAGAAAAAACATTCACGTGCACATAAACGATACACCAACGAAATGGTTATCTTAAAGAAAAGTTCATGCTATGAAATCGCTAAAGATGATAACAATGGGGAATCAACCAGAGTTTGCTTTTTCTCCTCACAGTAAAACCAAAGTCCTCAGACATGTCAAGATCTTCACCTTCATGGGAAGGTTCCCAATCAAAGTAGTATATTAGCATTGCAAGTAGAAGTTCAACACTGATTGCGGCAAAAGATATTCCTGGACAAATTCTCCTACCAGCACCAAATGGAATAAAATCGAAATCAGTTCCTTTAAAGTCAATGTGAGAGTGAGACGAAAGAAATCTCTCAGGAATAAAACTATTTGGTTGGTCCCAAAATTCTGAATCTCTCCCAATAGCCCAGACATTAATTACAACTTTTGACTTGATAGGTATGAGAAATCCATTAATTTCAGTTGTCTCTCTGCATTCTCTTGGAAGTAATAGTGCAAAAGGAGGATGTAATCTTAAAGTTTCTTTTAGGACTGCCTTTAAGAATTTCATTTCACTAATACCAGCCTCATCTACTTTGCCAATTCTGTTAAACACTTCTCTAACTTCACTCTGTGCTTTTTTCATAACATTTGGATTTTTCATCAGTTCTGAAAGGGCCCAATCCACTGTTGTAGCTGATGTCTCACTGCCAGCACCAATCATATCCTTAAAAATATAAGATGAAAATACCATCATATATTGCATAATATCAAGTACAATGGAGATATATTGATACATTGGATTACAGTGAGGATTGTTAAGAATGATAAAATAAAAACCTAAAGAAAGTAATCAAGCACCAACATACCTCAGAGCTGTGTTTTCATTATTGTTTTAGTGATAGGAAATTCCTCTCCTCACTCCAAGTTTTTTTCACACCAAGTAGTTTATGTCGAAGCTTTAATACATTAATTTAACTGAAAATCTCAAGCAATTTTTATTAATTTTATTTCTTATTTCTTTTTTATTATGGGTTAGTTCTAAAAATCACATAATCTTTGAAACACTCAAAACTACTAGTAATTATGTAATTATGATAATTATGATGAGGTGTGAGTGGATTTTGTATGTAGTGTGGGTTAACTAATTACTTAGTTTAATAGTTTAATAATTTAATTTTTTTTAATTAAATTTTATATTTTATTAAGTAATATTTAAATAATTATATAATTTAGTATTTTTTAAATGATTGTTTAATAATTTTTAATATTTTTATTTTTAAAATTTTCTAAATAAAAAAATTTTATTATGTAGATTTAATAATTTTTAAATATTTGGATAAATAATTTTTGTTTGAACTTTTATTTTTTAATTTGCTAAAACCTATCACAAAATATTATTTAATTATATGTATGTTTGAAAACTTCTTAAAAATTTTATATTATTATTGTATGATATTTTACTTTGTGATTATCAATACTCGTCTCCATTGCAATAGTACACTGATTTCTTCAAAAGTGGTATGAACGCTAGTTGTATTTTTCCAAACAATATTTGGCATTGAACTTTAATTGTTAGGTATTTTAACTCTTCACACGTATCAAACATATCGGTAAGTTCCCCATATGTGTCCAAGGGTTGGATCGAACTATGTCAACCCCGCCCCATGTTCGATTCGTAAATTATAGAGCTTGATCTAAACTCGATCTAAGATCCAAACGAATTGTAATTTTTAGCCCCAAATACGAATCTGAATGGATCAGCTATTGATCCGCCCGATATATGCGACCTGAATATGTATTAGACTTAAAATATTTATGTAACAATAGTTTGAACTCATAATAGTTATAAATAAAAAAACTAATTAATAATAATAATAGTAATAATATTGTTCAGTAAATAGATAAATTAGCTTTAAACTCTACGTGAAAGCACTAGTAAATCAGTTTAACTAATTAAAAAGATAATAGCTTAAACATATTTTATCTATGGAATGTCACATTAGAATTTGATAAGATCATTCCGGATATAGTTTGTCTTTTAAAATTTTAATAAAATTTACTTTGAAAATGAGACATTTAAAAAAAATTATTATGGTTAAAAATAACGATATTCTTATATTATATTATTTCTGTATTTTATTAATGGTTTTTGTAAGTGTATTATGGAAATAATTTATATATATATATATATATATATATATATATATATAATAGTATTTTGTAGTTGGTCAACCCTATAATTTGACACGTGTAAGAGTATGTGTGTGCTACGTATAAACACTTAAAATACACATCTTTAAGCAGGACATCAATATAGGCAGGCGCGTCAAGAAAAATAACAACAGGGTATAATATAACCCAATTTTCATGATTTGAGTAATCTAACCAAATTTAATTTTTATATTTTATTTTATTTTTGCTTTTCAACGAAGAAACTTATAGTAGGACTATATTGTTAAAAAAATAATAAAAATAAAAATACTTGATTTAGTACAAAGATAAAGAAAAGTATTAAATTTAAGGCTGAGATTTAAGAAAGTCACTAACCTGAAGCACGGCTTTGATGTTGTCTGTAGTTAAACGAAACCCAGCATCACCATTCTCTTGAACTTTCAACAGAACATCAACAAGATCTTCAATCCTCTGACCATCATCTGAGTCATATTCCCTCCTCCTATGTTGATTGATAATATCGTCAAAAATCAGATCTAATTGGTGGTGAAATCTCGTTATCTCTGCTTTCAACCCAGTCAACCACATAACAAACCCTTCAATTGAAGGAAACAAATCCGCCACATTAAACCCTTCTTCCAATTTCACCGTCTCTTCAAGAACTGATAAAAACTTCTCCTGATATTCACTGCCTCTGCTTCCAAAAGCCGTCCTCCAAACCACATTAACAGCCAACGAACTAATCTGCTTACTGAGGTTTATCGACGACCCTTCTCTCGAGGCTATCCATTTAATCAAATGAGACACCTCTGCTTCTCTAATCGACCGAAATGATCTGACCCGTTTCGCGCTTAGAAGCTCTAACGTACATATCTTCTTCACCTGTCTCCAGTACTCACCGTATGGAGCGAAAGCGATGTTGGTGGAGTTGTAAGTGAATATATGTGCTGCTGCGAGGTAAGGCCTTGATGCGAAGCTTAGGTCATGAGTTTTCATCACTTGTTCCGCGAATCTGGCTGAAGAGACTACTATTGTTGAGATTTGACCTATTTGTAGATGCATTAAGGGACCGTATTTGTTGGATAAGTCTCTTAGACGATGATGAGGAAGTGAGCCGGGAAGTTGATGGAGGTTTCCTATGATGGGTAATTTCCATGGACCTGGAGGTAATTTGGACTTTTTGTTGGTTATTAGCTTGATGAAGATGATGGTGAGAAAGGTGATGCAGAATATTGAAGACGAAGAGAATTCAAGTTCCATGACTGGAAAACGAAAGGTTTAAAATTAAGAGAGAGTGAATAATAATGTGTTTGTTTTGTCTTCTTGTGAATTAAAAGGACAAGATATACATGAAACAAACAACACTGACAAGAACACACAAAGAGTTTTACGTGGTTCACCACAAAAGTGGCTAGTCCACGGAGACATCAGATCAAAGAGGAGTCGGTTGCACTAAGAATCGGGGTAGACTCAGATCAGCAAACAAGCAAACATCACAAATACAATAACAAACTCAAAAAACCTGAAAACCCTAGCAGAGCATGAGAGAGATCAGCAGCAGCAACAAAAATAGATTCTCTCTCCTCTCTTCTACAGTAACCAGAACAAAGCTTAAATAGCTAGGGTTCATAGTAAATGGTAAAAGGCGCGGGTCATATTAGGATTGGGTCGGGTTTGAGTAAGTGAGGGTTCTGAACCAAGCCCATTACTTACACCGGAGCCCAAACTAAATGTTACCTGATTATGCACCATATACCATATGATTTCAAAGTTACAGAACAGATGAAAGAATGGTATATTACAACAGAACTTCCCCTAATATATCAGACTAGTCTTAATGAGTCTTCTCTTGAATCTTCTTTTCATTTTCAATCATTGTGCCATCCAAGTACTCCTCTCTTTTGTCCTCATTGGTCTCAAGTTCTTCAGGATCAGATCTGGTTTAGGTGCAAGAAACTTCTGCAAAATAGAAGCTTCTTTGCTGGAACAACTTTCGTCCCCATGTCTGCCGGATTTTGATCTGTAGATATCTTCTCAACCTGCAAGATACCATTCAAAACATTGAGACGTATAAAGTGATATTTAACACCTATATGTTTGGTTCTGTCATGATAGACAGGGTTCCTGCTAATGTGATAGGCACCTTGACTATCAGTATATACAGTTGCTTTTCTGTCAAGTAACTTGATTTCCTTAAGCAACCCCTGTATCCAGAGTGCTTCTTTTAGGCCCTCAGTTAAAGCTATGTATTCAGCTTCAGTAGTCGAAAGAGCTACTTCAAACTGAAGTTTAGATTTCCAGGATACACAGTTACCACATACAGTGAAGACATAGGCAGAGATAGACCGTCTGAATTCACAATCTTTTGCAAAATCAGAATCAGTATACCCATCTATACAAACATGATCAGTAAATTTTCCATATTCCAGACCATAATCCAGAGTTCCTTTTATGTATCTCAGAACCCCTTTTATTGCATTCCAGTGCTCCTGTCTGGGCTTCATCATAAAGCGAGTTAGTACGCTTATTGAGTAAGCCAGATCAGGGCGAGAACAAACCATGGCATACATTAGAGACCCAATAGCCTCAGCATATGGAACATCATAAAGAATCTGATCATCATCAGGAATTTTCCTGTCAAGTTTATGGCTAGCAGACAATGGCAAACAATTGGATTTACAATCTGTCATATCAAAATTTTTCAGCATTTTAACCAGATAGTTCCTCTGATCAACATGAAGAACACATTTAGTTCGGTTCCTGGATATATTCATCCCAAGAACCTTGGAGGCTTCCCCCAAGTCTTTCATTTCGAATTCCCTGCTTAGACCTGATTTCACATCATCCAACAGCTTCATAATAGGGCTTATTAACAGAATATCATCAACATAAAGCAACATAAACACAGGATATTCATTCACATATTTGAAATATAAGCAGGCATCATACATGCTTCTTTTGAAGCCCAATTTAATTGCATATTTGTGAAACCGTTCATTCCACTGCCTTGGGGATTGTTTCAGACCATATAGTGATCTCTTTAAGAGACACACTTTACCACCATCAACATAGAAACCCTCAGGTTGATTCATATATATCTCCCTGTTCAAAAAACCATGTAAAAAGGCTGTTTTGACATCCATCTGCTCTAGTTCCCAATTGAAATGAGCAGTGAGTGCCAGCATGATTCTAATGGTGATGTACCTTACAATAGGGGAGAAAATCTCTTCAAAATCAACTCCCTGTCTTTGGGTAAACCCTTTGGCTACTAGTCTAGCTTTAAACCTGTGAGGATCAGCCAGTGGCAGGTTATCCTTAACCCTGTAAACCCATTTACATGCCACTGGTCATTTGTTGTCAGGTTTGTCAACAAGAATCCATGTTTTATTCTTTAACAGGGCGGCTATTTCTTCTTCCATAGCTTTCTGCCATTTCATGGCATCAGCACAAGATATAGCTTCTTTGTAACTGTTTGGAATAAAACTGGATTCAACCTTAGAATTTAAAGCATAGATAACTAGATTAGTGTCCACATAATCATTGAACCTGGAGGGTAACCTAGTTGACCTCCTTTCTCTATCTCTAGCAAGGATATAGCCATCTAGATCAGGTTCATGATAAATCTCATCCAAAATAGGTCCAGAAGGGTTATCAACCATTTCAGAATCATTAACAGTGTTTTCTACAAGTGCAGGACCATCCAGATCATTTCCAGGTTCATTATTGGGAATATTTACAGGGTCTGTTTGAGTTTCAGTCACTGGATTTTGATCCAGACCAACAGGAATATTGCTATCAGAATCTTGAATATCAAAATCATGCATTTTTAGGTGCTGATATGAATTAAACCCTTCTTGCTTGGAGACCAAGTTTCTAGGAAATTCAGATTCTGAAAATACAACATCTCTGGAGACTAGAAACTTATAGACAGAGCCAACTTTATAGGCTATTCTGATACCTTTAGTGCCAGATTGATAGCCCATAAAGATCCCAATAATAGATCTTGGATCTAACTTATCAAGTTTTTGATGAACAAACACTTTACAACCAAAAACTCTAAGATGATCTAGACTAGGGGGTTTGCCAAACCAAAGTTCACAAGGAGTTTTGAATCCTATGGCAGAGGATGGACACCTATTTTTCAGATAAGTGGCATAACTAAGAGCTTCACCCCAGAAGATTTTAGGAAGATTGGCTTGGAAAAGCATGCTCCTAATTTTCTCTAACAAAGTACGGTTAAGCCTCTCAGCTACTCCATTTTGTTGTGGGGTATATCTAATGGTATGATGTCTAGAAATCCCATTTTCATTGCAAAAACTATCAAACTGTTCATTGCAAAATTCCAGACCATTATCAGTTCGCAAACATTTTATTTTTTTTCCTTTTTCATTTTCAATCAAGTTTTTCCAGATTTTAAATTTTTCAAATACCTCAGTTTTTTATTTTAGTAAAAAGGTCCAAGAAAATTTGGAGAAGTCATCAGTTATGGATAAAAAATAAATGCCATTACCAAAAGTTTTGGTCCTGGAGGGACCCCATAAATCTGAATGTAAATATTCTAAAACAGTTTTTGCTTTAAAATTTGATTTTTCAAAAGAGAGTCTGGTCTGTTTTGCTAGAACACATTTGTCACACAAAGGAACTTCACTAGGAATATCTCTATCTATCAGCCCTTGTTTCTGAAGTTCTCTTAACCCATTGTTTCCTATATGGCCAAGTCTTCTATGCCAAAGAATGGTTTTATCTAGGTTTTTACTAAGTTCGGTTTTGGAGGCTAAGGCTTCTAAGGTTTCTCCTTCTAAAATGTATAGGTTGCCTATCAAGTTGCCTCTCATAATAACCTCTCTCGTGTTAGCCCTAGTGACAGCTACAGAGTTCCCCTTAAAGACACACTCCAGGCCAGCTTCTCCTAAGCTACTAACAGAGAGCAAATTTCTCCTAAGACCAGGTACCCACTTAACACCACTAATGGAGGTTATATTACCATTATATTGCTTAATGGCTACCGAACCTAACCCTTCAATGCTACACCTATGATTTGACCCCATTAACACAAAACCTATAATCCTAATTTCTAATCTGGAGAGCTTCCGCATTCCTATTCCATAAACTAGCTTCTCGAAAGTGGATGTCGGTAAAGTCTTTGTTAATAAATCCGCGAGATTGCTTGAAGACCGGATTTGCTTTACAACGAATGGATTTACTTTGATAATCTGGGAATTGTGCTCTCAATTTAATTATCTGGGCAAGCAGCTTAGCAAATGCTGAATTACAGGTTGATAACAAACAAACATGCGACCATCTTGCAGATGCGTTGATCAACACTATAAAATATCGAAACGGCCCACTTTGTGGATTAATTGGTCCACATATATCCCCTTGGATCCTTTGCAAAAATGGACATTCGAAATTTACTTTAACATGAGATGGTTTAATTACCAGCTTTCCTTGAGTACAAGATGTACAAAAATAATCATTTGATAATAGGATTTTCTGATCCTTTAATGGGTGTCCATTTGAGTTTTCAATCATTCTACGCATCATTGTAGATCCAAGATGGCCAAGTCTATCATGCCATAATTGAAAACTTTTAGGATCCAATATCTTTTGGCTCACACTTACATACGCTTCTATTGGGGATATTTTTATATAATATAAACCAGATGATAATGTGTGGAGTTTTTCCAGAATGACTTTTTGTCCAAAAACAATGGATGTTATATATAGATACTCCACATTTTGTTCACTCACCGTTTCCACATGATATCCATTGTTTCTTATATCTTTGAAACCCAACAAATTCCTTTTGGAATTATTTGAATATAAAGCATTCTGGATACAGATTTTTGTTCCCTTCTCCAATAGGATTACGGCTTTACCATATCCTTCAATTAAATTAGCGAGACCAGATATAGTATTCACTTGAGCCTTATAATTGGATATATTTAGAAAATATTTCTTATCTCAGAGGATAGAATGAGTGGTTGCACTGTCAATTAAACAAACACCTTGAACTTCCATATTCTATTCACATAAACAAAATATTTACATTAATATTCCCATTACAAAACATATCCATAAATATTTCTGACTTTAATTACAAAGATATATATAACAAAATTACAAAATTCAGTAAGAAATATTTCCATCACTCCTATTCATATTTACAGCTATATGATTCATGATGCCTTCTGATTTTCATTCTGATCTTCAGTGTAGTTTATGAAATTCTCGATATCCAGATCATCGAAGAAATCAGAGGTCTGAAAACTTGAAACATTCTTCTGGGAGGTTCCTTCTCCACTTTCCAGATTGGCAACATTTGCCTTTACAGGATTCTTCCCTTTCAAGGAAGCTTGATACAAATTTATCAGGTGTTGGGAGGTTCGACATTGACGGTGGAAATGATCACTGCTTCCACATTTGTAATAGACATATTGGGAATTACTATTATTTCTATTCCCATAATTTTCATTCCTGTTCTGGGTTTCATCTCTGGTCCAAACCAGGTTTCCACGATTATACGGATGAAACCTATTTCCACTTCTTCCATTATTTCGGCCTCGTCCACGACCTCTATTATTATTATCGCGGCCACAACCACGACCACGGCCAAAACCACGGCCAAAACCACGACCTCGACCACGATTTGGGTTTCCACGGCCACGAAATGTATTATTGTTTACTTCTGGTGGTGCCACAGTACCAGGTGGTCGTAATTAATGATTTCTCATAAATAGTTGATCATATTGTTCCAATAATGTCAACTTAGAAATTAAATCACCAAAACTTTTATAATCATGTTGTTGAAAACCCGACGATTTCAACATCTTATCGGCATGGAAAGTGGAAAGAGTTTTCTCAATTTTCTCTTTATCTGTTACTTTTTCTCCACAAGATTCTTTGATTGGTGTTATTCGGTGGAGTTCAGAATTATACTCACTGACAGATTTAAAATCTTGGAATCTCAACTGATTCCATTCATATTGGGCTTTTGGAAGGTCAACCTCCCTTCTATGTTCATATCTGTTTTTCAATGCATTTCACAACTCAAGTGTATCTTCCATATTTAAATATTCAAATTTCAAGCTTTCATTTATGTGATGTCTCATAATCTCCATAACTTGAGATTTTTTTTTTTCACGGAAGTTTGATTTTGTTCCTCAACAGTATCCAACAGATCTCTGGCTTGTAAGTGGATTTTCAAATCCATCACCCATGCTAAGTAATTGCTTCCAGATAGTTCCAGTGCATGGAAATCCAGCTTTTTCAGATCCGACATTTTTTTTCTGGTTTCATATCACAATAATTTTTTCCAATCAGCAATAATCCAGAAACAACGATACCAAACACTTTCTGATCCAGAAGATCCGTCCAAGCGGCAACTGGAAAGCATACTCGTGCTGATAACGTGTTATAAAAATAAAAATAGAATAGGGGTAGAAGAGAAGAAAACAGTTCAATATTATGTGAAAATAGATTGGAATCAGAAAATAACCTAGAAATCTTGCTTGGATTCTTAATGATATAGTATATTGAAAGTTGATGAAGAAATACAAAGGTATACAGCCAGAGAAAACAAAGGAAACAAAAACCTTCAATCTATACATCATATTCAGGATACTTGCACACATATATACATAATCATAAATTACAACACATGTGATTTAACATGTTGTTGTGTATTGTATAATCTCACCATGTGTCATACAGCATGTTAGGGTATTTTGCATGCATGACACACGAGGAGAAGTGGAAATCCACTTAAACATTCACAACAATATAGAGATAATTGCTTACTCCTATTCATTGATCGATTTTAGGTTATTGCTCCTCCTTCCTTCGTCCACGTGGCCTATAGAGTAGGGAAAATTTCGCAATGACTTTTGGTCATGATACTACAGGCGCACATTTTTTCCGCTATCAATGAATACAATTTAAAAATTGTAGCCTATTGCCAATTTTAAAAAAAATTGTGGTCAATTATTTTAGAGTTAATTAAATTTACTCATTTGAGCAATGAGCAATGGTAAATTATATATATAAAAATTTTGGTATTAATAAATAATTATATATTTTTTTATTCATAAAAATGAGTGAAAATATAAGATAAAATTTAAAAAACATTATATCATACATATGTATTCAGAAATGTAAATTTCATTGTTATAAGTAAATTGCACTAGCACCCCCTAAAAGATGACTAATTACAAGCAAATACACATTTTTGTTTAATTAACACGCAACCACCTTCATCGTTAGTTGACCATCAAGATTTGTTAGTTTGACTTAGCTGATCTTTTGAAAAGTCTACTTTACCCCTAATTTACATATTAATGTTTTTATTGTTATCTCAGCATTTTTAAAAATTTTTTAAATTTAAATATTTACCCATTTTTAAAAAATTGAAATAATAATAAATATTATAAAAATATTTTTCAAATAAAATAATATCATTTTTTAAGAAAATATTTTATTGTAAAATACACATTTAAAAGTGAAATATTTAGGTTAAGATATTTATTATATCCTCCGATAATATAATAATTATTCTAACTTGATGCATTTTTTAATAAAATTAATTTGTTACGTTGAAATAGTTCAAATTAATAAATTATTTTAAAATTTGATATTATTTTATTAAAAATTAATTTTATAATATATGTTTCCAAATATTATAATAATATTATTATATTTATACAATATACCCATTGCGTATTTGGAAAAGAAAAGGATATAAAACTATAAATTTTAATAAAATATAAATAAATACTATAAATATTTTTAAATATAAAAAATTAAATTAAATTATTAAAAAAACCCAAATAAATAAAATATAAATTACATTGTACTTCAAAATAATTTTTTAAAAAAAATATTGAAGTAATAAATAAATAAATAAATCAATATGTAAAATATGGGTAAAATAGACTTTTTAAAAGGTCTACTAAGTCAAACTAACGGATCTAGACGGTCAACTAACAATCAAGGGGACAGAGTGTCAATTAAACAAAAATGTGTATCTGTATGTAATTAGTTATCGTTCAGGGGGTGTCAGTGTAATTTACTATTTTATTAATTAAACAAGGTTTTATTATTGGGTTAGGGGGTGTGAGTGTGTATTAAAACCAAAATGTTCATTTGTGTGTAACTTAACATCGTTCAAGGAGCGTGAGTGCAATTAAGTCATTATTTTAGACCGTTGTTTTAAATGGTTGGTACTATAACAATACTATTAAACCCTTATTTATTTGTATAAATGTCACTATTTTAAAAAGGGTTGATTTTACGATTGACCACACTAAATGGACCCAATCCATTACTATATGAGTTTTTTACCTAATTGGTGGATGAGAATTATTTTGCGCATACACAAAATTTCTATCAACGTGTAATTATAGTTGTAAAGATATCGTCTCCACAGGGATTGTTTATTTTGGGAAAAAAAGGGTTTAATTTCAAGATTTAAATTGAATTGTAAAATAAATTTATCAGTAAAACAGGATTGTACAGATCATAGAAATTCAATTGGAATTAAGACGATTTTGACAACTAGAGTAAATGAGTGAGAAGAACTAGTACTCAATATTCAATTGATTCAACGAAAAATCAGGTAGATCTGTTAATCCCTATTGCCTGCTCTCACCTTCAATTATGTAATTCAACACTAAAATTCAGATTCACAACCTAGATCATCATCAATGATTAGTTAAACATCTCTAGATTCGATTTAACTAATCCTAGTTAACAGATCGCATATATCACTGTTCTAAAATACAGTTAACTAATTAAACTCAATCTATAGAAAATTGGATCTAAAATTGTCTATCTCTAGAACAATGATCCTATATTTTTAGATCTGATACTTAGACGCCATCTCTGGACTAGAACTTAGACGCCATCTCTGGATTGGCATAAGCATCATAACAGGATTACTTAACTCTCATTCTTGTAATTCTATAAACTCATGAAAACTCAGTGAATTGAGCTATGATTTAACAATAATTACATAAACAAATCTAGTAATAGCAGCAGATCTTAGCAAATCAACTAGAGCAATTAGCTATGCATAACTACTTCAACATATTCAATACAACAGAGATTCATCATCATTATGCATTTCAATCAAGTTTTTACCAGGAAAGATGGAAGTTACACTCTGTCACAGTCTTCACTTCCCAAGCTTTAAGCTAATTATCAAAAATCAATGAAAACAGAGCATTAACTTCTTAAAGAAATTTTACTGAATAAAACTATATGAACGCACAAAAGATTCTTGAAAATATCTAAGATTGTCAAAACGTCCTAATTGCATTGACTGAGCTTCTATTTATAGAGTTTACTCAGTGGCAATTCTAAAATTAAACTAACAAAGAAACATAAAGTGGTGAAGTTCATGAATTCTACTTATTTTGTCTGCTACTTCGCCTAAACATTTTGCATCATCAAAATCTATTGCTTGAGTCACCTTTCCCCTCAGTTGATTGCTTCAGGCGAAATGCTTCAATCGTCGCCTCACCTCTCGCCCATTATTGTGGCACTACTTCAATGAAATGCCATCCAATGTCGCCAGCTTCAACTTACCTAAGGAGATATCTTCACAGGTAATAACTGTCATTGCCTAATTGTGTTTGTTTTGACGACTTAAGATAGGCAATAAGTGAGTTGCCGTCTCTTACCCTTTTTCCTTCTGGCGATGTCCACTTCTTGTTCCTTCTCATATCGCTAGCTTCATTAATTTTTCGGGTGAGATTCTTAAGAGACATACTTCTCTTATTATGAGTTTCAGCACCTTCTTGAACTTGGACAATATTTTGTTAAATGTAATGGCCAACCCCTAGCCACGGTGGAGCCGCGAACGGAAGCCAGAGCGCCATATTACATTCAGTCGTTCATTACAATTTATGAGAAAAAATATACATTAATATTATAAATACTCTATTTAAAATAATTAACCTGAACCTGTTTGAAAAACACTATCATAATCCATATACAAATTCCTTGAATTGAAAATATAACTTGTTCGTAAACATAACAATCATCCAAATGGCAGTTTACATTCTTTGAAAATAATATGTCCAAAACATAAGGACCTAAAAGTATTTAAAAGTCTACATATTATTTAAAATAGATAAAATAAACAATTAAAGACAATCCTAAATAAAGTCCTAAAAATCCATGAAGACTCGATATGCTTTTTATGTAATGTTGGACCTTCAATCTACTCGATCCCCTTTTTCGTATTTCAATAGATAGACAGGAAAAATAAAAGAAAAAAAACATCGGACTATCAATGTCTGGCAAGTCATACTCCAACAAACACAAGCAATGAGTCTATTTAACCATACTAATATGAACGGGCACACTAAATGCACCTAAACTATCATTCAAAAGTAAAGAGAATATAATCCTGCCCGAATCCGATACTATTATCGAGTTCAATAAGTTGAGACAATCGTCTAGTTCATTAAGCACATTTATCATCATTAGATATCCAATTAGGCTTCCTAAATTCATTTAAGAACCCCCAAAGCAATCAACTATCCACTAACATCCATCGTATAATAGCAATCACATTAAAGTTCTAATTTTATTTGACAACCACTAATCTAGGATCAATAATAAAACGGGACCAATTAGGTCGAAGTCACCAATTAGGCCGAAGCCACCAATATGGTCCGAAGACCCAGATCCGTAGAGCCATTTATTCCCTATCGGGATGGACTACTATCTTGGAATCCCATCAATTAGGTTCGAAGACCACCAATAATAATATGCCTGCAGGCGGTGGTGGCGTCACACCTAATAGGAGTCGTCACTCAGTTTTTTCAATGTGGTTAGCTAAACCAAAATTCCTATATTCCAATAGGTTGAGATATCTCGGTTACCCCTAATGATATGTCATTCCATCACTACTTTCAACCATGACTAGGGCAATCATTGTTCAATTAGTTAAGTGATCAAACATACAATTTTCATTTAATAATCAATAATTTCATTATATCAATCCATTGGCTTTCAATCAATATGTGTCAGGTACTTTACTAGTGTCTTATCCAATTATTTCAAGCTTTAACTAGCCAAAGTCTAAGTCTAACATGCAATAGACTTACTAGCATTTCTGTATCAGCAATAACCAACAATACAGCAATCAATATCCCATTCTATCATTCACTATCTAACCTATCTAATTATCAATTCATATGGTTATCTTGTTAACCCATTTAATGCACAATTCATAAAGCATACAACAACCGATACAAAGTTCAACACGAAGTTGCTAACCTTTCTTCCGACGATAAGTTAAGTTAAGCATCGCCGACACGATCCTCAGCACCGTTCGCTACACCTAACAATAATAAAGAAAAACATTGGTTTAGACAAATGATCGGATACGTGGCGCGTGAAAAGAAAAACCTATTCTAATCACAAAGAGATGATAAACGAGCGAACAGTACACGAAATTATTATTGAAATCAATGAAAATAGAGCATTAACTTCGGAAAGAAACTTTACTGAATAAAATTATATGAACGCACAAAAGATTCTTGAAAATATCAAAGATTGTTAAAACTTCCTAATTGCATTGACTAGACTTCTATTTATAGAGTTTACTTAGTGGCAATTTTAAAATTAAACTAACAAAGAAACACAAAGTGGTGAAGTTCATGAATTCTACTTATTTCGCCTGCTACTTCGCCTAAACCTTTGACGACATCAAAATTTGTTGCTTGAGTCACCTCGCCACTCAGTTGATTGCTTCAGGCGAAATGCTTCAATCGTCGCCTCACCTCTCGACCATTGTTGTGGCAATACTTCAATAAAACACCATCTAATGTCGTCAGCTTCTACTTACCTAAGGAGACATCTACAGAGGTAATAACTGCCATCACCTAATTGAGTTTGTTTTGGCGACTTAAGACAGGAAATAAGTGAGTTGCTCGTCTTTTACCCTTTTTCTTCTGGTGATGTCTACTTCTTGTTCCTTTTCATGTCGCCAGCTTTATTAATTTTTCAGGCCAGATTCTTATGCGACATACTTCTCGTATTATGAGTTTTAACACCTTCTTGAACTTGGAAAATATTCTATTAAGTCCCTCTCTTGCTCTGAATTTGCTCTTTTCTGCTCATTTTCATCATATTTTCATCCAAGTCCCTATCTAAATGAAATAGTCTAGAATTACTAGAAATCAACTCAATTATCTAACTTATCAACTCAATTTTTTCACATTAAAGCTCGTAAAACATATCAAAATATAGGTAAATTCTAAACTTATCAATTACCTCAACTTAGCATTTTGCTTATTCTCAAGCAATTTGACTAAATACTACCAGAGACAGTAATCAGCGCAAACTAATATATATATATATATATATATATATATATATATATATTTCAAGGCAATTCATTAAAGCATATTTTGAAAATAATCAAATAGGGACCGGCTCTTTTCAAGTTCCTAATCAACCAAATCAAATTCTAGTCATTTCCCTCATGCTACAAAGTATCTGTGCAAATCAAATTTTTTAGAGCTTTGAAACTACTTCCTTACTATAATCTCTTATTAAGTGTTTGATAACTCAGATTCCTAATGGTTACTCATACAACACACTAGTCCCTTCAGAGAATTAGAATGGTGTACCAAGTCGACTATGATTCTAGTGTTTCACTAGCACGTATGAAGAAAATTAAAGACCTCATGAAATTGAATCTCTACCATGTACTGCACAGCACTTAGAAGTTCCAAAGATCAGATCTTCCTTCCTTCTTGCCTTAGGATCATTGACTTGTATTAGGGAAGATGGGGTCAGGTTAGCTTAGAAAAGAAAGGGAATGAATAAAGGATTCAAAACTTTGAAAATACCAGCAAGTTCCTCACAATCCCTTTAATTTTCTCTCTTCAGTGTTTCCCTACTCAAAAGTAATTACATACATCAAACCTTTTATTCATACACAACTTTTTTCTCTCTCTCTTTTTTTTTTAACTAGCAGAGGATATGTTTTTCTACATCAAACATCTCCATATGCCTTCCCTGGAAATAGGCTAAGTTTAGAATTGATAAATGAAGTTTTTAAGTGAGATAAGTAGGAGGCTGTGTTTGATCATTTTAAATAAAGTAAGAGAGGATATGATGGTTTGGGGTAAAGTAGATAGGTAAATGGGTTTGGGGAAGTTAGGCATTCTGGGTGGGCTTCGGACCACTAGTCATTTTTAGCCCATTTTCACCTTGAACCCATTACTCTAACCTTAACCCATCCTTCGATTCTCCATCATGCTCTCTCTCTATTAGAAAGAAACACACTCTTTAAGCCAAAAATAGTTTACCACTTTTGAATATAAAACTCCATTTTCACCCAAAAATAAAAATTTTCAAAATAAGGCTCATTTTATAAAAGTAGTTTTGAAATAACTTCTATCAAACTTATTTGATTTTATGTTTCCATTTATATTCTCAAATTCCAATTTCGACCTCTAGAGTTAACTTTCAATTTATTCATATGTGAAAATTTGAAAATTAATTTGCTAATCATTTTTAAGTTAAATCCTCAATTCTGAGGTTACAGGTGTAGTAAAGTAAAATTCAAGTGATAAGATTTTCTAGGATAGGTCCACAGGAGTTTTAAATTATCCCATGATCAATACATTGGGAAATTGTTGTCCATGTTTATAGTTGATAATGATAAGCTCATGAGTACTCCTACAATAAACCATCTAAAATTGTCAAAGAAAAGATAACTGAAGAGTCTGAGCACATGATGAAGGCAACTCATGCTTTTGCAGTTGGGAGTTTGATGTATGTTATAATCTGCATTATACCGGTTATAGCATATGTAATGGAATTTATGTGTAGATACATATCAAATTTGGAAAGATCATTTGGAAGATGTGGTGCAAGTTATATGATACTTAAAGGGAATAAAAATTATTTCTCTATGTTACAGGAATGATTACATAATACTAGAGGGTTTTTGTAACTCCCAACCCCTAGCAATGACGAATCCGTAATCGAAGACCGGAATGCAACATTACATTCACTCATTCGACCCAATAAATGTGGAAAATAAACATAAGGAGCGAAATAGTTGATTATAGGATAAAAATCCTGAACCTGTCTTGAAAACGATAATAAGATCTAAATAATTCATTTGATAGTAAAACCTGTTTGCAATTCATATTAATCATCCAATCAACAATTTACAATTCCCAAATAAGTTGTACAAAACATAAAGAACTTAAAATACTCAAAAAGGGTTTACATATTCTTCTAAAACTAAACAAAAGTAAATAATTGATGATTCTCGATTTAGTTCGAAATAAATAAAACAAAACAACAGTTCGGTATTGAGTTCAGCGACCAATTTTGACAAGGAGCACTCTTAACTTTATCAAATTGTAGTTCGGTAGAAAGCTCGATAGTGAACTCGGACAGAAAGGTTATCGTGGATCCTAACAGTTGTACCGAATTGTAATTCAGTATCTAATTTGGTAGCTAATTTGGACAGAATATGTTTTTAGGTCTCACTGTCTCACTAAATTGTAATTCGGTATGAAGCTCGATGAAGAGTTTGGACAGAGAACCAGGATCCTTAGGTAGATTACAAAACTGTAATTCAGTTGCTAGCTCGATATGCAGCTCGGACAGAAGGTACTACTAATGATCTCGAGGCTCATCGAGTCGACAATTTGATAACTAGCTCGGTAAGAAGCTCGGCCAGAGACCAAGTTTTCTTCTATGTTCAAATTTAAGTGACATCTCGGTTAACAGTTTGGTTAATAGTTTGGTCAGGGTCACTGTTCACATTTCAGCCTATTCCAATTATGATTTTCACTATTCAAAGCTCTAAATGTCCACTTAGGTCTATTCCTATCGCCTAAGACCAGTTAGCAGTCAAAACCAAGCTACCCAAAGGTTAGAACCAAAGTAACAAAGCAACGGACAGAAATAAAAAAAAGTTCATGACAACATACCGAAATAAAGTAAACATCAAACCAGACTTTAGCAGAGTTCAGATTTTTCATGTGATTAACTTATCAGGCCTATCCTTAGCTAAATAATAGAAATTGGGGACAGAAATAGAGATATGGTAAAACCCTCAGAGATTGATCAAAGATCCCAAAAAAGAATCAAACGGACAATGTACAGATTTCAGTAGATATATTCCAATTAATTCATACTCAGATGCAACAGCATAATATAATAACCAATCTCAGATTTCAGATTTCAGCTTACAATAATTTATTTAATTTTATACACAGCAAAGTAGACAGAAACATACAATCATGGGGCATAAACATAGTTACTAACATTTTTCGCTAACCCAAAAACACTGAATCACTCCGGCTGACGATCCCCAATTTGATCTAAATCAAATCAAGAATTAAACTAATAAATCTTCAAATCAAAAAGTTAGGGTTTACAATTAAGCAGAGATTAAATCTGAATTAAAACCCAATTAAACTTACAATACATAAATTAAATATTTAGGGTTTCAAAATCCAAATCAATTTAAACAAAAATCCCCAAACCAAAAACCCTAGATTACTCTAGAAATCCCAAAATTAATTAAAATAATTTAATCAATAGAGACAAAAAATTATTGCCTGGAACAAGAAAACTAAAGTAAATCAAAATTTCCAATCCTTGAATTCGTAGAAAGATGGATTTTAGAATTTTGTGACTAGGTTTTAGTTGAGAGAAAATAAAGAGAACACGCGAATGAATTTTTAGGTTTGTGAAAACTGATTCTTAAAACCGTTTATTTTTCTTATATATGAATGGTAAATATCACCATAAACCCAAATGTTCCATTTGCTTTTAAAAATTCCAAACCTGCATAATAATTATGAAATATATCAAAATTCACTTTTTGTTTTCAAAATTATCCCAAAAATCAATTTAGTCAAACCATATGATCAAATCACAAATTTAATATTTAAAATACCCATTTTACCCTTTAACAAAAAATAAAATAAAAAATAAAATTTAAATAAAATTCAAATAATGAAGAAAAAAATTCAAAAATAAAAAATGAATAGCCCCAACTTACAGGCGTGACAATCAACATGTCATACACCCCAATGTATTTAAAGTATGAAAACTTAAGTTTGAACATTTAAAAAAAAAGAGTAACCAATCCCTTTAGTTAACATTTAATTCTCAAAAGTCACGAAATGCTAATAAAATAAGAAAACAAAAGGTGATCTTCAAGTCATCTTCAAATGTAATGCAACATGGCTTTAACTTACTGAATCACCTATTATCATTTCGTATGGAAGTGAAAGACATAAAAGTATAAAAAGGAAAGCATCAAGCTATCGATTCTTGGTTAACATTGTTATACCTCAACAGACACATATAAACATGCTTCTTTTTAATATTTAATCAAGTATGAGCATACAAATATACTTAGAATTATCTAACCACCAATGATCAAATCATTAGCATTAATATCACATAAAAAATTGAATTTTGGAGACTCAAAAAGGAATTTGGCATCTTGGTCCACATCATGGTAGCCTTAACTAGGGCATTAGAATCTAGGCTTAGGCGTAAGAAACTATATTGATACTTCCCACCATCCCAGCATGCGCCTTGGTCCATAGATCTACGATGCTGATCAGGCTACCTGAAATGGTACCAAGAGCTTCTGACATCTTGGCCCACATCTTTACCCATTGGACTAAGCCGTTGAATAACACGACCAGAAACGTACCGATGTGTCCTTAGCATTTTGGTCCGCGCCTTACTCAACCAAGGCATCTAAAAGTGTATTGAGGGGTTTCTACGCTTTGTCCTGTACCTTAGGTTTCTTGACTAAGATGCCGAGCAGGATGCTTAATACACTAAAAAGGCAACAAAAAAAATAAAGCATTTCAACTCTGACCACCCCAAAAGGTATCTCCAAGGATTATGTTGAGTTAGTGCTCTAGTTTAAGCCTACCGAATACTAAAAGCAGCGTAAACCAACTAAACATAATTGACCAGTAAGAAATTAAGTTCATTTCATCACAATTGGCTAGATCATGAATTCAATTTTCCAATAAACAAGATTAAAATCATCATAGCATGCATTTCACAAAATCAATCATATCATGAATTCAATTTGAAAATTTTTAAACAATTGTCCCTAACTCTAGCTTCTATAGTGAAATGGAAATAATATGGTTAAAGTCAAATATAAAAGCTAAACTCATAATGGGGTTTGAAGACTGAATTTGTTGAACCGATTATATACCCTTGTAGGTCGAATGTCGTGGTGCTGTTATACCCAATATGAGTCGTCGCTCAATTTAATTTGTTTGGATTCCTTAACCATGATTCACATACATTACATATGTTAAAATATATCCCTGTTTACCTAATGGCATACCACTGCTTCTCTATATCAAGTTAAACAAAGATAATATATTTCATTTATGTTATTCAACATAGTTTAGTTACTTAGCATTCATTTACACAATCAATAGCTTCATAGAGGCGCCAATACACAATATTATTTATTCACTTCATATTAGTCACAAGATACCCAATTTCTTATCATAAGAGTTCAATATTCATCATTAATACATTTATGATGTTTCAAACCACTCATACATTCGTAATGTCATAAATGTACTTCATTATAGCATTATAACCCAAATAGCATTCATTTAACCAATAATATTCATAATCACCATTGTTCACAATTCAAACATTGTAGAAACATACATCATCAATGTTAATTATCACATAACATCATTAGTGAGCATGCATTTAATCCTTTCAATGCATCAACTATAAAAAAACATCCATCAACTAATACTTTAGAGTTTAAGATGAGAATGCTAGCCTTATTTCTGTAAAAACACTAGTTACTGGAGCAGAAGTCATAATAAAAGGTCCTGATCTCGGGAGAGATGCAACATTAAAAGCTATTAGTCAAAGCCTTGGGTGGATTTCCACCAACACCCAAATCTACCTAACCAATCAAATAACACAGTCAATTACAAACAAAGCATAACTACCATTATAACTTGACTCTACATCTAGGGTTTGATAAGTAAATGGTGAATAGAGACCTAAATTAATTCAAACAACCATTTGAAAGTATAACCACTCTACTAAATACCTAACATATTGCGTTTAATTGAAATGAAGTAATAACAATTTGAAAAACCCAATTAAGAAGTGTTATAGAAATTACCCAATGTAATAAGAGTGTAGATATAACTCAAACCCCCAAGAACAACCATCAAAAAGGGCTTTTGTGGTGATTATAATAGTTTATGAGTTAAATTTAAAAGCTTCAATGAGAATGATAGCGTGGTGTTTGGAGTTTCTTACGTGAAACGGGAGGGTTTTTTGTGGTTATGTGAATAGTTGAACGGTTTAGGGTATTAGGTGTATATGGTGGGCTTTTGGGTTTTTGGGTCTCTAATGGGTTTTGGACCCATTACCTAGCCTTCTGGCCCACCGATACCGCACTCCGCTTATTCTATTATTTTTTGTTTGAAATTATATCTCTTAAATTTTTAAATATTCTACAATCAGTTGATATCTCATTTAATTTAAAATCCAATAATTCCCAAACGCTCACATTTGTCCAAAAATCTGACTTTTTGAATTTCCAAAAGCTCACTTTTGCCCAAAAATGTTTTTTTCAATTAAAAATTCAATTTGTGAAAGTATTTTCAAAAATACTATAATTAAACCAATTTAACCTTATGCTTCCATTCAATAGTTTTTAATTACTATTTTTCCCTTAAGATGAATTTCCAATTTATTTCTACTTCGAATTTAAAAAACTCCGACTTTAACCAAAATAAAAAATTGACTTAAATTACCAAAAAATTCTAGACCCAGAATTAGGACGTCACAATCACAACATAAAAAGTTAAAATATTCAATTCTCGGAGTTACAAAATTTTGAATATAAGAAATAAGAAATTATTAAATAAATGAAAGACGTTCATAAGAGCATCTCCATAAGATGGTGTGGCCGTGAAAAATAAAGGACGTGAATAATGATGTGGCTGAATAATTAGAAATAGACAACGTCTATTTAAAATAATGATGCAGTAGTCACCGTCTAATATTTTTTTTCTTCTAATTTTGTAATTATTAGAATTTTAATTAAATTAAATCTCTAGCGTAAAAAAAACAGATGATAAAATTAATTTAATAAATAATATAATAATATTTATTTAGATGAGTTGGCTATGGATTCGACCCTCCACAAATAGCAGTTGAAGTTCGCAGTATGAATAATTAAATATGGCACATAAGCTTCCAATTGGAAATAGAATTAACTACTGAATATCATTTTTTTTAAAACAATTCTTTACGTAGTTGACATGCCTGTGAAGACATTATTGAAGATGCTCTAAGCTCCTACCCACGGGTACCCTCCCAAGACTCACAAATAAAGTTAATATATAGTGATATAATGTATAAAAGACATTGTGGTTTGATGGTTGTGTACTCTACCATCATGGAAGATGCGTAGATTTATTTTTATTTTTATGTCATCTCCTCTTTAGTAATAATATTTATTTTCCTTTTTTTTTTTTAATATTTTATAGTAAAATTTATTTATGAATTATTAAAATTTTATAAATTTAAAAGTTATTAAATAAATTATAAGCATAATAAATTATTTAATAAATATAATTATATAATAAATATATATCATATCTTTTTTCTATCTATTTCATATATTAATAAATTTAAATTCATGCACTATAAGAAAATTTCTAACCCTTTTTAATATGAAAATTACAACTTTTAAACTATAAATGGTATATATTTATGATAACAATAATTTATAGTTAGATATTAAAAAATATTTTGAACTATAAAATAAAAATTTTTAAATCATGTAATTAAATTATAAAAATTTATGTACATTTAAACAAATTTATTTGAAAATCTAAACAAAACACATCCATCAATTAAAACGATACACAAATTATACTATCTACATTTTTTAATAGGTCAAGTGTTCATATACTTTATTTATTTATTTATTTTATTGTATGAGGAATAAGATAAGAAAATGAGATTTTGTTTTATTTATCCTGATGCCTATTTTCAAATATTAAGTTATTATAATTTTTAGTTATATATAATAGTATTGAATAGCGTATAAATAAAAAATATTGTAAATAATAAAAAAAGAAGAATTATTATAATATTTATTTTAAGAATTATTAAAAATATTATACCTTACCGCGGGCGTTGCTCTACAATGAGCTGCTCTACATCCCGTAATGTTCGACTCCCTGACTGATAGTGGCTGAGTTGCGACTACCCCATTTGTGTTAAAATTTTATTGAAATCGTTGCCGATTTGTGGTTGGTCTCTCCGCAGCAAGCTCGGTAATTTTATTTATTTTTAAATAAAAAAAAAACAGTTTTTCAAGCTTGGTGGCGTACGGCCGATAACCAACTGGTCGCCTATATTATTTTATTTTTGTACTTATATAATTTTAATGTTTTAATTTATTTATATAAGAAATTATAAAAATGTTATTAAAATATTATAATAACACAAAAATATAATTACTATTATTTTAACTATTAAAAGAGAAAAAAAATAGAAAATAAAAAGATAAATGTGAGCATGTTCGCAAGCTATTCGCAGCCTGCACGAGACGGTACTGGCTTAATCATGCAACCCATTAAAAATCGGGATTTTAAGTGTTTGGGCCCGTATGGGTCCGAAAACGCACGGATACGAAGGGGTCAGCGTCGGTCGGCACATTTAATATTACTATGGCTGATTGTAGACGTGTATATCTACTACTCGGTTGGGTTCCAGTAGGGATGTCTCAGACTGGTTCAGGAATTAGGTTTGGGAATCGCTCGTCCATTAAATTTGGGAATCGCTCGTTCTTAGGCTGGCAAAAAATCCGTCCAAACCTGATTTGATCCGGTATTTTTGGATCGGGTTTGGAGTTGAAAATTTTTAATTTGGTGCGGGTATGGAGTAAAAGTACTGATCCGTTCGGGTTATCGGGTCAAAAGCGGGTTAATATTTCTTTTATTCGATCCGATTTAATAATACGGTTATATATAAAAAATAATTAAATATATTAAACAATAATATAAAAATATTAAAATGAAACACACACATACATATATATAAAAATAAAAATAAACTGATGTAATTAAGTTTTGAGATAAAATTTTAAGTTAATTTATTTAGTAAATAGTATTAATATACATTTTATAATTTTGAATATATGACTTTAAATCAGTTTTACTTATAAATATTATAAGTTTAAATTATTATTATTATTATTATATTATTTTATTATTATTATTATCATCGCTTTATATTTTTATTCAAACTTATAATTTTTTTTATGGCGTTCTATATGAAATATTATATAAATAATTTTTTTTAAAATTTTATTTATTTAATTAGATATACTTATCTAGTGGAGTTCTAATAAAGAGTTTATAATTAATTTATTCATAAAATAAACAAATTATATATATATATTATATATATATAAATTGAAACTATAAAAAGACTAGCCTTTAAATATTAAGTTATTACATATAGGCTTTTATATATATATATATATATATATAAATAAATTTAAACTATTCTATATTTTTTTTACATGTTATTACACATTGATACCTTTTATAAAAATTTTGAGTTTAAACTGTTATTACTATAAGTATTAAATATTTATTGAAAATATAATCTCTTATAGTGTCATAAGGATCGGGTTAAATATAATCTCTTATAGCTGATAAGTCTAGAATTTACCTATATTTTAGTATATTTTATAAGCTTAAATCTAAAGAAATTGAGCTTTAAAAATGAGATATTGAATAGATTTCTAGTAATTCTAGACTATTATTGTTGAGATAGGGACTTGGATGAAAAGATATGGAAAAGGAGCTAAAACATGCAAAATCAAAAGAAAGAAGGACCAAATTAGAATTTCATCCAAAGTCAACAAAACTGGCGAAATGATTATGTTGAAAAGAGATCGCGTGTGCATACATCACCACAAATTGAAAGAAGAAAGCGATGAAGAAGGCAATATAGGGAAGATCTCGCCTGAAGGACTAAAGCACATGAGGCGAAATAGAACATCTTTGCCTTCATATGTCGCCATCCTGGCAGAGTTATTAGGGGCTGAAGGTTGGACTTCACCTTGCCTTGAGGCAATAGCTGAGGCAACAAAGGAGTATATCGCCAAGATGAGAAATAGTGAAGGGCGACATTTGCATTACATTGCCTAGAATGTGTATGAAGTAAAAGAATGATATGGCGAAGAAGATCAACTCGCCTAAGCATCAGGCGACATACTATGACAATATTGAGAATATTTCGCCTAGGGAGATTGTTAGCTTGGCGATCAAGACAAGCGAGATTTAAAGAAGTCGCTTGGGCTCAGTTGAAGGAACAGGCGACATAAATGGAGAAAAATGTTACTTCGCCAATTTGTGTTTCTTTGTTGATTTTATTTTAAAATTGCCACTAAGCTAAAACTCTATAAATAGGAGCTCAGATGAAGCACTAGTATCCGATTTTTGAGAATCTTAAGAACTTTTGACATTCTGTTATTTTGAGAGAAAAATTATAGATTGTTCTATACGCTTTATTCAACATTTTCAGAGAAGTTTCTTGAAGAAGTTTTGTACTCTGTTTCTATTGATCATTGGGATTTAGCTTGAAGATTGTGAAGCAACAACTGTGACAGAGTCTAGCTTCAATCTTCCTTGGTAAGATTTAGATCTTAAACATGTTGATGAAGATTTTGTGTTGTAATTGTTTATGCTGAACTATACATGTTAGCTTAAAGCTCTGTTGATTTGCTGAGATTCGATGTTGATTATTACTTTGATTGCATGATTCTTGTTCAATTATAGTCAGATCAACTTGAATTCCATGAGCTGATTGAATTACAAAAATGAGAGTTACGTAATATTGTTAATCTGTAGCTTGATTTAGACTAGAGATGGCGATTAGGTTTTAGATCTAAGAATAGAGGATCGTAGTTCTAGAGATAGACTATAGATCTAGTTTTCTACAGATTGTGCTTATCAGTTATATAGAGTGTAGCATAGAGATATATTCATCTATATGATTGAGATCTGTTAAATTGAATCGAGAGATCTTTTAACAGATCATTGATGATGATCTAGAAAGTAAATCTGTGATTTAGAGTCTAAGCGTGCATGAGAAGTCAATAGATAACAGAATTTAGCAAATCAGCTTATTCATTGTTGAGATCAATTGCAAAATAGAGTACTGACTCATGTTTTAATTGAATGAATGTCATTAGTGTCTATATTCCACATCAATTCTTTGATTTCTATGATTCAATTTGTATATAGACTTCTTGTAGTAGTTCAGTTTAAATCTTAGTCTCAATCATGCTTCTTAGCTGCCAATCCCTGTGGAGACGATATCTTAAATACTACATTAGACATTGATAGGATTTCTGTCTAAATATTGTGAATTTTAATGTCAATAAAATCCTTCCATCAATAGTGTATTACATGCTGCATAATATAAGATAAAATCTTGTTAAGTATATTTTTTTTATTTAATTAGTTTTATTGATTTAGTGAAATGTTCATATAGAGTTTAAAATTAATTTATCCATTCAGTAAATAATATTATTACATAACTTTCATAAGTTTTGTATATTATAAATCGGTATGTTATAAATATTATGAGTTTAAATTATTATTATTATCTATAATTATACTAAGTCTAATGTGTACTCGGGTCATAAGGATCGGGTGGGTCAATAGCAGATCCGTTCGGGTTCGGGTTTGGGTCTAAAAACTGTGATCCGTTCGGATCTCAAGTCAGGTTTGGATCAAACTCTATAATTCACAGATCGGGCATGGGGCGAGGTTGATCTGGTTTGATCCGACCCATTTCCATCCTTACTCGTCCTTGATCCTGCAATCATAAAAAATAAAGGTCTGAAGGTCATAAAGGACACCAATGTGATGCTTGCCGTTGACACTCCGACGCTCAAGTCAGAATTCTATTAGAAATGGGGATACATCAAAGGATAAATACAATGTACCTAAGATGACCAAATCAAGGCCGATAGTAAACTGATAATTTGAATTGTCTTTAGTTTTTCGGAGCAACGTAATCTCGGGGATCGTGTTTTTAATGGATTTTTTAGAGGATAGGTCTGATCCCTTCAAAAGTCATGTGAAGGGTTATTTTTAGGCGTCGCGGACGAAGCTATTGGGAAGCTACTAGGAAGATCTTGAGATCCTAGCGTTTTGGACCTCCACAGAATCAGGGATACCATAAGGACCAAGTCAGCTTGGCTAAGTCGTTTAGTCATGCGAACGTTCAAGTTGTGAATGGGCTTTAAAGCCTTAATGGGCATGAGGCCTATATGGTTTCCCTTGGCCGCGCAATACGCAATAGATGAGTTTTGGGCCCGGAAACCTGTTTCTGTTTTAATCTAGGCCAAAAGGCTTTATTTGGGACTGTGTGGCACATAGCCATACGGTTCGGTCCATTTGGATTTATATGACCACTACAGATTCCCCTATTTAACCGTATGAACTATAGCCTTTCGGACAAATGTTATTTTTTAGTTGCACGCTTTTAGAAGAGGTAACGTTTTGTTTACATGCAACCAATAGATGACGCTGTGAGTGGTGTCCTTTCAGTTCAAAATGTATCAGTATATATCACGTCACCTGGAAGATCGCGTCTGTTGAGATTTCGACACATCTCTAAGTAATGATGAACCTCCCTACTCGTTAGCACCTATAAATTAAGAACCAGCCCTTCGCTCTTCTCACTTTCATTTCTCTCTCTTAATTCAAACTTTGCTTTTTCTCTCTTTAAGCTCTTTCAAATTTTCACGGCGATTCCACAACTCAGCCTCTTTAGCTTTCGAGTAACCTTAAACTGAAGGAAACGATTTTTTGCCTACTTGTTTTGTCTATTTGTTTGCGTATTTGCTAATTTTTCTTGTTCAAGTTTCATGCTTTCTGTTATCTGCTAGTTCTATTTTCTTCTTGAACTATGATTTGCGTTTTTTTAGGCGAGTTCTCATCGGAGACTCTCAGTTTGGTTAACGAAGGAACCCTAACCTTAATATTTCGCTAGAAAAATGAGTTCTTCCGATGTTTCTCGTGAGATCGACGAATATGTTCCGATCAGCTCGTCAGAGCCTTCAGCCTTCAGGTCTTCCCATTCGTCCGTCTATCCGAGTCTTGATAAAGCGAGGGAATCTGAGGCGTAATCTCATGCGAAGAATTTGCCTCCCAGGAGTGCGCCCCGTTCTGAACGTCCCCAAAATGCTATTCCTAGTGATGCGGCCATAGTTAATCATGTCTTCAACAACTAGGCTGATCGTGTAGAGTTAAGACTATCCAAGGTTGGTCCACAGCGAATTTTGAAGGAAGATATTCCTTCTAAGGTATCCGCGGATAAGTTGGACGAAATCCGAGAATGTAATAGTATTTCAGATGATGTTTGAAATCCGAGCGTCCAAAGGGGACGAGCTGATTGTTGGCTTGTTGAGGGGTTGTCACGGACAAATTTTGGGTCTAGTTGGCTTAGGGGTTAACTTGACATATTTCTAGATCATTTTGAGGCAACTTGTGTAGGGCCTCAGGAATTCGTTTCTTGTCCGTTTTGGGCATGCAATAGCTTTCTCCAAAGGGAATTGCGAGATAGAAAATTTTTAGTTTGCAACAGGATGTCGAAGACCGTGTTGCACAGTTAACGGGCCCAAATCGAATTGTTTTAGGGGTCCATGAATTTTTCTATTTTTGCAAGTTTTCCAGCTGAATTTCTATTTTATTTTGGTTTCCATCGCACTACAGAAATGTCTTACATTATTCTAAACCTTGTTAAGCAATAATATTATATTTTTCTCTCAATTTGAGAGTTGGCTTTTCCATTCCCTTGGATTAGGGCTATCAGCGTTCTAGTCAAACGTTATAGGGGGATTTTTGAGTCATTTTACCTTATTCTGTCAGTTATTGTAATTTCCTAATACTATAGGGAGGTATTGGGAATAGTTCACAAGTATATAAACTAAGTTATAACCCTAGAAAATAAGATTTGTGCCTTTATACGAATTAGATAGGAATTCCAAAAGAGAGGAATTTGAGAGCAAAGTCGGCAGTTTGGGTGAGTTAAATTGGTGGTCGTCGCAAAAGGGTAATAGAATCAGTTGTCTTCGTGTCCGTGAAGATAAGTCAGTTTGATTGTAGGATTCTGGTTTTGGGGTTTTCCAAATTGTCTCTGATCGTCACTGTTCTGTTAGGGTTTCAGAATCTGTAGTAACTCGCATTTTGGTCGCTGTGATTGTAGCGGAAGGTGCAGCGGAAGTCACGAACCAAGACGAGGAGTTAGGACTCTCGATTGCTTGTTTGGCGGAGGATAGGTTAGTACCTTTTTTTGTCCTACAGATTTTATGTTGATTGTTGTTTGTTGTGCATATGACTGTTGTGTGTCGTTGTGGAATCTTTAGTGGAACCCTAGTATTGTTGTCTAGACGACCCTAGTATCGATAGCCTATAAAATTGTATTCTATAATACGCTGCAATGGAATTTAACTTAAAACATAAATGGTATTAATATGACAGACTATTTTAAATGGATGATGATCTGAGCGGAACTCTGAAATAAACTGAATATTGTTAATGGATAAATGCCCTTAAGTCAGTCTATAGCAGAAACCATGACATGCCTAGGGATAGAGGTACCTCGAAATAACAGACTTAACCGGTTTAAAGTGTCAATATTTATATGTGATCGACTTCCGTCATACTGGGGCTTCGGCCATACAGGGGTTTCTGCCATATATGTGATATCTGATTATTTCCTGTTTTCTATATATAGCTATTAGGGAATTAATCGTTAATTGACTAAATAGGAATATGTTTTACTGCTTGGTAATTCTGTGATAGTTGTGGTGCTAATCGGATATCTGTAAAGGCTTGTAAAATTATTATTTGATGATTGAAGTGGTAATACTAAAGTGGACATGTAATTTGTATGTTGTATGCTATTGTTTTCGCTTAAAATCTACACAGAAAATGTTAGGACCCGATCAGACCTTTAATCTGATACATAGGACCTCTGTTAGAATAGCCTGAACTATTAGATACGATAAATGAATCATACATGTTTATTGGCTAAATCAGATAATTTCATAATCAGCTGATTGTAACTTGGTTAGTGTGATCTCTATTGTAGGAGTTCTAGAGAACTCGTAGAGCCTTGCATTGTGTGCTCCCACACACTAGAACCGAGTATAGAGGCATTGTGTGTGACTGTTAGGAACTTGAGTTGCTAACTAGACTTTGTAGTCTAATGTTGTACTTTATTTCTTTCTTTCTTTTCTGTTCCTTCTGTATGTGGAAATCTCCGAATGGGTACAGGTACTACGATCGTTTAGGAGATGACTATCACTCGCATAGCACGACCATGCATTTGACACCTGCACGCCATCTTTCATTTTTACATCACTTTATTTAAATGTCTAGACATTGTATTTGAGTACTATTTCGGATACCTTGATAGTTGCTGGATTTTGGAAATGTAAACTCTAAAATTGATTTTTGGATACTTTACTGTTTAATGGATTTACGGTTGCTGTTGGAATTTTTGAACTCTGAGAATCTTTGGGTAAATATATAGCAATAGACTTTGCGTTACTCCAGGGCTACCTTTACATTGTGGCGTCAGGCCTTCCATCCTATTTACACCAGGGTGAGGGTTTGCCGTTGCACGGGTGGATCCCATGTATACTTTATGGCTTGGTATGCGCTTGACTCTTCTGATCAATGGTTTATTGAGATCCTTTTGTAAATTACTGATGATCACCCTAATCCACTTGAATCCGAACACCCTCTGAAATTTTTTGGTGGCAGACTGGAATAACACTAATTTCCCTTTTTTTACTATTTGTTCGGGACATATTTCATGCTTACTCGACCTAGATGGTGGTCGTGGACCGTAGTCGAGTTTAATTGTGTCTGGACAGTAGTAAGTTAAAGCATTTTGAGAATACGAAGAAGGGCGATAAAAATTGGAGAAATCGGTACTTCTTCATGAGAGGAAATTGGAGAAGGCTGGAAGATAATAACATCTTATCTTTTTGGAATGCAATTAAACTATATGTCACTATTAAATAGAGTAATGTTATGCAGCCTACTCTTTGTTCCTACTTTTGTTGCTTACCCTTACGTGACAATATATCATTGGATATAAATTTATAATAATTAATGCATTAATTTATTTATCCAATCAATCCTTGTCATGTAAGAGTAGACACGGAAAATCGTCATAAAAAATGGGCTATCAATCATTACTCAAAATAAACAAACCACTCAATGAACCAAATGTAAAATACAAAACTAGGCACTAAAATTAAAATGCACCCATGAACAATTGGCATAGCATAATATATATATATATATATATATATAGAGAGAGAGAGAGGAGAGCGGGCAATTAACTTCAATTTAGCCGTGATTTATTTACAGTTAATATTAGTATGAGCAAATGACAAAGGATGCAGCTTTGGTAGTTAAAGTGTTAATGAAATGAAATGTACTTATGTATGAATTTTCTCATTATAAATATTAAGAGTTAGTAGTATTGAGAATAAATAAATAATAAAAATAAATTTTTAGTAGTAAGTGAGAAATCTTTTACATTTTAATTTTTAATATTATATTAACAACAATGATATTATTAATTGGAGCTCAACTTTTAATAATTGATTGAAAAAAATAGGATTTTTTTTCTATTCTATAATTTACATTGAAATTTTTAACTAAGTTCATAAACAATAATATCTAGTCTATATAATTGAAACACAATACCTTTATTAATTGTCCATTAAATATCAACTACTAAGGGCACATAGAAATATCAATAAATTTTAAATAAAATACACATATAAACATTTTAATGAAATTACACTTTAATATTGCACACTGCAATAATATTAACCCATGTTAATTGCAAAATACTTTATTCTAAAATAACTTTCGAGATAAACAATAACTCAATTATTTTGGTTAGTCGTTGCACCTCTTCGTTTACACTTAGTTATAAACTAACTTATTAATCTATACTAGCTTTCAACCATACCGAGCATAGACACAATAGAAAACAAACTAATAAAAATTGTCTTAAGATTATTAGAAAAATAGAGCCTATTTTCTACTCTATAAAAATAAAATCACATGATTAATTAAACAATAAATCAATCATATCTAATCATACGATTCAATCAAACATAAATTCAAAAATTAAGTTAAAGATAAAAGAAAAACCAGTATTTGAGTGGAGGCAAAAATTTGATTCTTTGACCTTAAGACAATTTTCGTCCTGCTACAGTACTAAATGAATATTTTCTTTAGGCGAATGTCTCCCAAGTTACAACTACTTCATTTCGAGAATAGTAGCACTTCAAATCCTTAGAAACAGTAAAGTAAAGTTTTGTGAATCTCTACACACTTATAGTGATTTCTTTAATATGTTATGTTCTTCAATTATGAAAATCTGCACCTACTTATAGTCAAATGACACATGTTTCAAATAGTCACAATGTTTTGAAAGGTAATATCTTTTTACTTAAAGGCACAATTTCATCCACATTTGTAACTCACTTTTCAATAGAATAAATAATTAAATATTATTTTAAATTAATTTCTATTCAAATATTCATTCCAATTTAAAATTGATACACTCATAATCACCCACATTTAGAGAATAAAAATTAAATATGAAAATGAAATTATAATTTTGAACTTAATGTAATAACGTAAATGATATATTTAAAATTTATAACTAATATAAATATGAAAAGTTATAAAATGTAATAAAAATATAATCTTAATTTGCTACAGAATTATTCTTATTGGTTAAAATTTGATTGATTAAACACTTCAGGGAAAAAGAGCTTTATATTTTTCCTTATGTTTTTATGTAATTTCATTTGTAATCTTTGTTTGAAAAAAACTCTCGAAATATTCACCCTCAGAAATTTTTTTTTTCTACAATCAAGTATTGAATATGTTTTATCGATGAAAAATATATGTATCGTATTTGGGTTTGTTTATACTTCATCTTTAAACAAATTGTTAGGAAAATACGGCTAGCTCTGATACTACTTGTTGAACAAATCAGTGATCCATTGCAGCAGAGACGAGTATTGGTAACCACAAAGTAAAACAGCATACACAAGGTAAGAAATAGAGATAGAAATAAGACACAAGGTTTTTACGTAGAAACCCAAAACGGGAAAAAACCACGGCCGTCAGGACGACGAGAGACTAATTCACTATGTAACAATAATGCAACAATTACAACCAAAATATCACTCTCTCACTCCCCAATCCAATTACATTGGTCACAGTCTCACACACAAGCTCTCCCAATATGGCTCTTACATGATAACAAGACTCAATCCTAAAACTCAAGATCTTCATAGTCTCCATGGTTCCCGAGCCCCAATCGGGCATCTCCCAAATCTAACCAACTAGATCTACATTGTTCTCCCAGGATATCTAATAATAGATACAAGCACCATATTTATAGCATTAGGTTACTTAGTCACAAAGTAATCCTAAACCATTAAGAAAATCTTTTCCTATTTAGAATTCTTAAGGATCTCTTTCCTAATTAAAATCCCACTTTAGAAAATACTATTCCTTATAAAATATGCTTCCAAAACAGTTTTCGAGTCTTTTCCTAATTACAAACCAATTATGGATACCGGAATATACTCGAATTCTCGTCATAATCCTAACACAAACAACTGATCAACAATGGTTAAAACTATACACTCAATTAAAAAATTAATTTATTTTTAAAAAATAATTGAATTTCATAATTTCTAGTAAAATCGAAGACAAAATGAATAAATGAGAAATGAAATTTTAAATTTAAGATAGTAAATAAATACAATTCAAATTTAACTAAAAAACTTAATCAAAAAGGGTCGTTTGCACTTTTAAGTCTTTTTATTAAAAAAATTATATTTTTAGAACAACATTAAAATTTTTACAAAATTAATTTTTTGAATTTTTTTACAAAAAATAGACCAGAATGACTATATTTCCCTTCAGTATTTAAAAACAATATATCTAGTAGTTTCCCGATATTATATACCGGAAAATTGACAAATTGACACTTAGTGTTTTGGTGTGTAGTACCGGGAAGCGAAATTTGCTTCCCGATCCTACACACCAGGAAATTACGCATCAAATTTATCAGTGTAATACGAAGAAAAAAGGATTTTGTTTCCTGGTAATACACACCAGGAAAAAAAGATTTTATTTTCTGGTAATACACACCAGGAAACGGATAAAATTGATGCCTTTACTTCCCGGTACTACACATCAGGAAGTAGACAGAATTTTGCCTGCTTCCTGGTAGTAATACCGAGAAGCTCATTTTTTGCAAAATTTTTTTGTAAAAGTTTAGTTTTATAATATTTTTATAAAAAAGTTTAAAAGTGAAAAAAAAATTAGGGTTGGTATAAAACTAAAAGAAAAAAGTTAATAAGGTATAATTTTGCGTATTTTTACAAAACTAAATTTAAAATATTAATTTACAGTCTTATGTATAAATAAATAATAAAAAAGCATACCAATAAAATTAAATTATAAAGTCAAACTACTAATTAAATGTAATAATCAAATAGGGTTATTTCCAAAAACACCCCATTTTTTCAAACGTTTCACTTTGAGCACCCGGTTTTGAAAATTTTGGAAAACCACCCCAAAATCAAAACCACTAGTGGTTTTTGGTATTTTTGTGAGTGGTTTTGGTGTTGTATGAGTGGTTTTGAAATTCTATATGTTTAATTTAGAGATTCGGAAATTTTCTAAAATCAAAATTACTCATACAACACCAAAATCACTCACAAAAATACAAAAACCACTAGTGGTTTTGATTTTGGGGGTAGTTTTCCAAAACTTTCAAAACCAGGTACTCAAAATAAAACGTTTGAAAAAATGTGGTGTTTTTGGAAATAACCCTAATCAAATATATCAGGTTTAATTTAAAAAAAAAATGCTACACTAACTGTGTGCAACTAATTTAATTATTAATTATAGTAATTATATATATACATATATATATATAAAGTTGAACTCTTCAACAGACACACAGCTGAGGTGGCGCTCCGAGAGTTCAACATTAGGTAGAAAAATAATTAAAATTGACACTTTTGAATTTGTTAAGAATTTAATCGGTTAGAATGTTATACGTGGCATGGAAAAATTTTCAACACTTAAATTTCCGTTGAAAAGCGTTTGGGATTTTAGTTTTTTATATTTGCTTAATTTTCCAATCATAAAATAACATAGCAGTAAAAACATAACAAGCGCAAAATTTTAGTTTTTATGTTTGCTTTACTTTGCTATTCATAAAATAACATAAGGCAATAAGATCATAACACCATATGGAAGATGAACTAGAAAGGTACGGTAATGAATTAATTGCACAGATTTAAATACAATAACATCCTATCTTCTCTCCTACTCTCATTTGTATGTGTCAAAAAAAATTCACAAAAACAACTTTTTGTATTTTTCAATTGCTTTCTTCAACAATTCTCGAATCTATCTCATAAGATCTAACCATTATCAATCCTTGATTTCATTATATATAAAAAAATAATAAAAAAATCCTTTCTATCGAATCAAATTATTTTTCTTTTGATGTTTTGTGTTCGTGTTTTATTTTTTCCCTCATTTCACAGTTTTCAGAGGAATTCTACTCCACAAGTTGCTAATTCTAAACAAGCCATTGGCTTGATGGGATAAAAAATAATATAATATTTGAAGTATTATTTTTACTATATATGTTTTGGCATCAATTGTGAAGTTGTATTTATAATCAAATGTGTATACTAATTTATTATTTTTTTAAATCCTAGCCCAAAATTTTCAAGTTAACAACCTAAATTATAAATTGCGGCTAGATCAGAAGCTAATTTTGAGGGGGAAAAATTTATTTTTGCACGTGGATAAGAAGTCAGTTATATTTATTTTCATTGATTTTTTGGTAATGGTTACTTTAATTTTATTTTACTTTTATTAGAAAAGGTTTGACGCATGTGATTTTTATGTTTTTTTATTCTCAAAGATAAATTAAATATTTTTTTTTATTATTTTAATGTCTTTTTTTTTTTTTTTTCCAATACCAATGAATTTGGTTCTTTTTGAAACTCTACTTTCTTGATCATCAATCACGCCGATAAAATTGTTTTTGTGATTTTTATTATTTGTTATTGTTTAGTGTTGAATTCAATAGAGAAAAGAGTCATTTTCTTATATTTGTCTTCCAAAGTTAGGAATGCTTCGATTGACATTATGCAATCTCTTTTTGATTTCTCATTTATTCTCTAATAGTTTTTTTTTTTTTTCTGATTTTTTTTCTTTTCTCTCTCTTTCTTGTTCTTTTTTTTTTTTATTTTTTTTTTATTTAAGTTTAGTGGTGACAATTATAACTAATAACTTTAATTTTTAGATAAGTGATGAATAATTATATATATTTTTTTATTTCACTTCTTATTCCTCATAAATTGTTTTATATGATTAGGGGAGATTTAATCTAATATTTACTTTTTTGAATTTTGTTTGCAGAGTTCGAATGAAAAAATTTCTTAATACAACAAAGAAAAAATAAGTTATATGTTTAATTTTTAAGTGAATAAATGCACAACTTTTTAATTATTTCCTCTATTTTTTAATTTAATGTATGCATCATTTTTTTCCCGCATAAGCACTTGTGCATAATTTACATTGAATTCTAATTATGATAAGATCATGCATTGATTTTTATTTATCACTTAAATAAATTCAAAAATTTTAATGGGAAAATTACATAAAATGGACCAAACAAAATTAAAAAATTCAAAATTAAACCAATAAAACTTTATTTCTATTTTTGAGTCATTCAAAACTTTAATTTTCAAATATAAACCTTCACACCTTCAAAAATTCTCCTCACAAACCGCCTTCACACCTTCACAGATCAGTGTAGAAGGTTTTCACAGAAAGGTAAAATGGTCAATTATTTTTAAAAAGTGAAAATTTGAAAGATAATTTTTAAAGTTGGACTATCTGATGTAAATAAAAGTTATAAAATAACAAATATGAAAATAACCCAATTTTAATTTATGTTATTTATTCTTATTCTTTTTTTCCTTTTACTCAATTATTTTTATCATTTACATTATATTCCTTTTCCATCTTAAGTCTCATTTATTTATTATTTTCAACCTTCCTTTATTTACCTAAAAGCTTCCATAAGAATATTACATTTGCACCATTTTTTTCTTTGGTTTTCCTTGATTATTTTTTTTTTAAAATTAAAATTAAAATTTATGTAAAAAAAAATAAATTCATATTTCCCTTTCCACATCTAATTTTTTGTTTTCTAATTTTTAATTATGAAGTTTAAAATAAAATTAAAATAAAAAAATCAATACATGGACTAAATTTATTTGTTATTTATCAAAATAAATGATTTTTTCATGATGTTTCAATACATCATAATTTTTTTTTCCAGAAATAAATCCAATTTGAAGAAACTTTTGAAAAAAAAAATGTTTATTTGTTATTTTCAAAATAAAATGAATTTTTTCATCAAAATAAAAAACTTAAGATCAACCATGTTTCTTACATTCATAAAATAAAATGAAATATATATTTTTTCATGATTTATTTGTTATGAATCAAGAATAAATTTGTATTTTTCCAATAAAAATATATATATATATATATCGTATTAAATATTTGATTAATAGAATTTTGAATTTGAATATTTCTTTTTTTTTTATTATTTAAATTTCATTATTTATATAATCAATAAAGAAATATTAATTTTAAAAAATAATAGAAGCAAATTATGTATCAAAATAGTCAAAGTAAAGAAAAAACACACCATCACTATAATTAAAGTGGAGTTGAAATGTTCTTGTAACATCCAACCCGGCCAACGACAGAACCGCGGAACATTAGCCGCAGCGCTACATTAACAATATGCATTCAATACAATTCAATACAATATCGATGAAATAAATAATGAAACCAATTTATTAAAGGTACTTCAAAATTTCGTTAATTAAATAAATTTCCAATACGTAATTCAAACACTATACAACTATATGTATGCGAAAGCGTAAATAATTTTTTGTAAATTGATAATACAATGAAAGTATAAAATCAATTGAAGGTCCATCAATGAACAATTACAACTCAATATAAAAATTTTACATGATTTGTGTGGTGGGAAAAAAACCTACGGCCTCTAAAGGTCAAAGATAAAGTTATAACGACTCGAGTAGTCCAAGGACCCAAACATATTTGACCAAGGCCCAAGACCAAGGCAATCCGGCCAAACCCATTTCGATTGAAAATACACATTACTAGGCTCTAAGGGACCCAGTCCAAAACCATCTTAGAACGTCCCAACACATCAAAAGCCAGAGCTCATCAAGTCAAGCAATATCGGGAATCCTACCCTCGGCCGAAGGAAGCCAACAGGCCTTTGGCCGAATCAGGCCCAACAAGCCTTCAGCTGAATCGGGTCCAAAGAACTCATCAGCCTTCTGGACACTGTAAATCGAACCAACCTCAATCCATCCTACATAGGGTTTCCTGAATCAACCCCAACTGAGACATCATTCTTTTAAACACAATAAGGAAACCGAGTCAGAAGAAGACAAGGAAACCAAGTTCAAGAAAGACGAGGAATCCTAATCCATATAGAAATAGACCCAGATACGTCCTATAAATAGAGGGTAGAGATGATTGTAAAAGGATCTGATTTTTATTCATTAGAGCTAAACTCTGTGAGATTATCTTTGTAAGCTTTTAGCTATTTTCTCAAGTAATCTTAACCTAATATTTGGCTGTGGTTTATTTGGCACCAGAGTTTGGCGCCCACAGTGGGGCTACGAACCTCACACGCAAAGTTAAGATTTCTTGAAACATCAAATTCCATCTCCGATTGTTCTGACAAATTCTCCGTCTGATTCTCATCAAATATGGCTCTTATGAATACCAATACCGTCAACATAGAAGATCAAATCCCAATGACGCCGAAAGAGCAGCTAGCGATCCTAACTGAGATGTTCAAGAAAGTAGAAAAGCAAAAAGAACAGTGGAAAAAGAAGTAGGATCTAGGAAGAAATCAACAATTCTCTCTAGATCAAAGCAGCTCAAGTAGTTCTGATGACGGACAGACAAGACCAACGTCGTTCAAGCGAAGTCACGAAAGATGCCGTGATCGTGAAATTAGAAAGCTAAAAGATCTGGTGCAACGAACCTCGGGGAGGAGGGTCACTATACGCTCTTCAACAACGCGCTATTCCGACACCCCATTCACATCTTGGATCCTAGAAACTAGGATGCCAAAGAGGTTCTCCATCCCTAGAATGAAACCCTATGAGGGAGCGACAGATCCTGAGGATCACATCGCCGATTACAAAACTCGCATGGGGACGTGCAATATCCCTGATGAAAACGTGGAGGCCATAATGTGCAAAGCTTTTAGCTCCACCCTGACGGGAACCGCCCAAAGATGGTATTCGGCCCTTCCCAAAAAGAGTATCAAGTCATTCTCCTCCTTGGCCACGAAATTCGTCAACCACTTATTTGGCAGTTGAAGGAAAGAAAAGGATGTGGATGACCTTTATGACCTGAGACAGGGAGTCAACAAAAGTCTCAGACAGTACGTAAGAAAGTTCAAGGAAACTAAGATAGCCATCCCAGACTGCTAGGATAAAAGCGCCATCAAAGCCTTCATAAAGGGGCTCGTAAAAATATCAAAATTTTACGAAAGCCTTACGCTAATCAAACCTAGGACCTTCGAAGATGTCCTGGAGAGGGCCGAATATGCAATGGAGTATGAAGAAGAATTCCAGCCTAGGAATCATAGAGGCCCACAAAGCATCCCAAGCTCTCTAGGACGAAACGACCATAGCAACAGTGGCCGGAGCGAAGATTACAGAAAGAATCAAAGAGATTCCGGCCGCGGAAGCTCATCCAGGCCGAGTTATACAGGCCCGATCCCATACGCCGGGAGAAAGAGCTACTACCGTACCCCCTCACCATACCTACGAGGGAAGCCCTAACGATACTCAAGAGCCTGGGGGACAGAGTCAGGTGGCCCAAAAAATCACAGAACCCCTCCGGACGAAAAGATATATTCTGATATTGTTGGTTCCATGGGGACCACGGCCACAATACGGACTAATGTTAGACCCTAAAAAGAGAAGTGGCGAAGCTGATCAAAACTGGAGACGTACGAGAATATTTGACCGAAAAGGGGTAGGAAATCGCGGCCAAAGCCGACAAAAATTGACAACCGATGAACCCCACCCCGGTCGCAAATGCTGAAGAGAGGGTAATCAATATGATAATTGGGGGATCTGATATATGCGGGCTGACAAGCTCAGCGACAAAGAGAAAGCTCAGAGAGACTCAGAGCATATATAGAATCAGGAGCGAGGCCACAAAGAACCATTACTCCATCACTTTCACTGAAGAAAAGCCCGGAGAGGTTAACGCGCCGCACCACGACGCGCTGGTAATCAAAATATCAATAGCAAACCTAACGATGAAAAGAGTATTGGTCGACAACGGCAGCTCAGCCAACATCTTGTTCCTCGAGACATTAAGAAACATGCAACTGGACGCAAGGATGATGCACAGGAAGGCCATATCCCTCGTTGGCTTCGACAACAAGGCCATCTCCACCATTGGCGAAATCGAGCTACCAGTATATGCGGAAGGAATAAACCTCCATACCACCTTCTTAGTAATAAGCTCAAACTCGGCCTATAATGTGATCTTAGGGAGGCCCTGGATACACGGGATGATGGCAATACCATCTACATACCGCCAACTCATTAAATTCCCGACTTCAAACGGGATCAAGCAAATAAAAGGGAAACAAAATGCATCCAAAGAGTGCTATGCCAAATGCCAAAAAAAAGTAGCAGAAGTATAGCAATCACAGCCCCGGCCGGTGGCACCCCAAAAACCAGCCGAAAATGAAGTAGATAAAATACCACTAGATCAGAAGGGGAAAAAACGGTGCACATCGGCGCCATGATAGAAGGGAGAGAAAGAGAAGAACTGGTAAACTTCCTCAGAGGCAACCAAGACTGCTTCGCCTGATCACACAAAGACATGACAGGAATCGATGCAACAATCATAACCCACAAATTAAATGTGAAAGAAGGAACGAAGCCAGTGAAACAGAAGCGGAGAAGATTCGCCCAGGAGCGAAACGAGATCATTAATGAAGAAGTGGAAAAACTCCTCGCTCATGGGTCAATCAGAGAAGTCCCATACCCGGACTGGCTCGCAAATGTAGTGGTCGTTAAGAAGAAAAATTGGAAATGAAGAGTGTGTATCGATTTCACGGACCTAAATAAGGCCTGTCCGAAAGATCCATTCCCGCTACCACACATAGATCTCACTATTAACACAACCGCTGGTTACGAAATGTTAAGTTTAATGGATGCATACTCCGCCTACAATCAAATACTAATGCACCCCAGCGACCAAGAGAAAACCACCTTCATCGCTGAACGGGGCATCTGTTGCTACAAAGTAATGCCCTTTGGCCTGAAGAATGCCGGCTCTACTTATCAGAGACTCATGAATAAAATGTTCACCAACAAGCTGGGGAAGACCATGGAAGTGTACATCGATGACATGCTGGTAAAGTCAGAGGAAGCAAGCCAACACGTCCACCATTTGAGTCAAACATTCGAAGTCCTCCGGAAGTACAACATGAAACTCAACCCTACCAAGTGCCAATTCGGGGTCAAAGCAGGAAAATTCTTAGGGTATCTAGTCATAAAAAGGGGAATTGAAGACAACCCAAATCAAATCAAGCCAATCCTGAACATAGTGGAACCTCGAAATAAAAAAGACGTCCAAAAGCTCACTAGAAGACTAGCAACCCTAACCAGATTCATCCCAAAGGCGTCAGAAAAGTTCCAACCGTTCTTTGAAGCCCTGAAAAAATACAAGGAATTCGAGTGGACCGAAAAATGCAGAAAGGCCCTAGCCGACATTAAAGATTTCTTGACCAGCCCCTCACTTTTAGCCAAACCAGAAGCTAATGAGAAACTATGCTTGTACCTATCACATTCACAGATTGCGGTGAGTGTTGTTCTGGTCAAGGAAATTGGGGGAAAGTAGCAGCCGGTACAATTCGCAAGCAAAACTCTAACCTCAGCAAAAACAAGGCTCCAACCCTAGAGAAGGCAATATTGAGCCTAGTATTTGCTGCAAGAAAGCTTCGGGTTTACTTCCAAGGGCATCCGATTGTAGGAATAACATCTCTACCTCTACGAGGCGTACTATACTCCCCTGAGAAGTCTGGAAGACTAATGAAGTGGGCCTTGGAACTCAGTGAACACGACATATCGTTCGAAGGAAAAAAGTCAATTAAATCTTAAGCCTTGGCAGATTTCATGACAGACTTCGAGGAAGCCTCACCAACTGAAGCAACTGAGGCCGAAGTAAATCAGTTAGTAACATCCTCGACTGAAGAATGGATACTAGAAGTAGACGGAGCCAGTAGGCACAGAGTGGCAGCAGCCTAGGCATATGTCTCCGACCACCAAACCTACCCCTGATTCTTTAAGCCATTCGATGCAAATTTCCTGCCACTAATAATGAGGCCGAATACGAAGCCCTGATTTGCAGGATTAAGAGTAGCAAAAGAAAGTGGAGCACACAATCTCACAATCAAATGCGACTCCCAATTAGTGGTTAATAAGATAAATGGCATATACCAGGCCAGAAACGAAAAAATGTCCAAGTACCTAAAGATAGTCAAAGAGCTCATGAAACGTTTCCAAAGGGCCGAGATAAAGCAGATCCCAAGAGAAGAAAACGAGAGGGCGGATGCTATGGCAAACCTTGGGGCATCAATTCAAAAAGATGAACCAACGGGACCAATGGTGTACGCCTTCCTCCCAAAAACAGCCATCGAATACGAGGAACAAAGCGACTGGAGAACTCCCATCCTCAACTATATCAATCACAATCAAGTACCCAAAGATAAAGCCGAAGCTAGAAAGCTACGAGCTCAGGCCGCCAGATTGTGTATCATCAGGAGAATACTCTTCATAAGATCTATAGGCGGGCCCTTTCTAAATTGCATCTCCCTTTCAGATGCTGAACTGGTGTTAAAAGAACTCCACGAAGGATCAATCGGGAACCATTCCGGAGGGAGAAGCTTGGCATTCAGAGCACACATGGCCGGATATTACTGGCCAACCATGAAAACAGATGCGGCAAAACTTGTAAAGAAATGTGACAAGTGCTAGAGACACGCTAATTACTCCAATCTCCCCGCTGGGACCCTACACAACGTTACCTCCCCATGGCCATTTGATAAATGGGGGATGGACATCATTGGGCCCTTCCCAATAACCACCTATGGTCGAAAAAGATATATCTTGATGGTGACCAACTACTTCACTAAGTAGATAGAAGCTGAAGCACTAGAAAGAGTCAGAGAGCAACAAGTACAGAAATTCATTTGGAAACAAATCATCTGTAGATTCGGCATACCACGGGAAATCATCACCTATAACGGGCCCCAATTCATAGCACAGACCCTGAAAGATTTCTGCAACCAGATGAACATTAAGCTCACATACTCGACCCCGAGGTACCCTCAAGCCAATGGTCAAGCGGAAGCATCCAACAAAGCGGTGGTGGATTCTCTCAAGAAAAAACTGGAGGGAGCCAAATGATTATGGCCCGAAGCCCTCCCTGAAGTCCTCTGGGCATTTAGAACAACCCCCAGAACATCAACATTGCTAACCCCCTTCTCAATGGTCTACGGAACGGAAGCAGTGCTCCTGACAGAAATCCTGTCACCACAAGAAAGACTAGACGGACGGGCTAATCAACACGTACTAGCCTTCGAAAGAGATAACTCGGACGAAAGAAGAGTGAGTGCACAACGAAGAATAATTGAGTACCAAATGGGGATAGCAAGACAATACAACAAAAAGGTCAAGGCCCGAGCTTTCTAGCTAGGAGACTGGGTACTAAGAAGAGTTTTCCAGAACTCGAAGAACCAAACTTGTGGTAAATTGGCCGAGAGCTGGGAAGAACCATATCAAGTGGAATGAGCATCTGGAAAAGGGTCCTACAAGCTACTCACTAAATAGGGAAAATAGGTGGAACATAGCTGGAACATACACCACCTCAAAAGGTACCAATTTTGAATATAGCATAATATTTGTAATAACGGGCATTCTTTTCTCCAAATAGGGTTTTTAACGAGGTCCCACCTTGATGCAATAAAACGAATCTTTTTGCTCACCTACTCTTCTTCTCAAAACATTGCCAAAGGGCAAGCCTCTGGTAAATCCAGAAGGTCTCGGGTAAAGACACATTGCCAAAGGGCAACCCGAAAAATTGCCAAAGGGTAAGCCTCTGGTAAATCCAGAAGGGCGCCGGCAAAGACACATTGCAAAAGGCAACCAGAAAAATTATCAAAGGGCAAGCCTCTGGTAAAACCAGAAGGTCACGAGCAAAGACACATTGCCAAAGGGCAACCCGAAAAATTGCCAAAGGGTAAGCCTTTGCTAAATCCAGAAGGTCGCGGGCAAAGACACATTGTCAAAGGGCAACCTGAAAAATTGCCAAAGGGCAAGCCTCTAGTAAATTCAGAAGGTCTCGGGCGAAGACACGTTGCCAAAGGGCAACCCGAAAAAATTGCCAAAGGGCAAACCTCTGGCATAATCCAAAAATTAAGGGCAAAGAAAAATTGACAACAAATAAACTCCTGACAAACCTAAAGAACAAACAAAGGAACTTTCAAGTGCAGTGGACCAAATCCACCAAAGTACGCTTCGGTCGAAGAATTTGCAAAGCAATGGGGGATTGAAATCGGTTCTAAGTAGAAACGATCGATTCAACCAGACAGACTGGGGGATTCAACCCCCAATATAATTAAGAATCAAAGCAAACAAACGAACAAGGAATCGGAGATCAAAAACAACACAAAAGACAAAAGATGGCGAAAGCGCTTTCATTGATTTAAACAAAAGATTACATGGGGCCGAACACTACATCAAACAGAATTAACAAAATTACAAAAAATCAAACCCCATCCCGCAATGCAGCCAAGGCATCCAGCTCCTCTTTGGCTAGATGAGGAGTTAAAGAACCCCTGAAAACCTGCTCAAGAGTAAAAGATCTAGTGGTGACTTGAACTTGAGCTACCTCCTCAATCAGAGCCTCCACTCGACTCTTTAACTCCATTATCCTCACTTCGGCCGAACTCTTGAACGACTTCAGCTCTTCGATCTTTTTGGCCTGCCGCTGGAGCTCGACATGCTTCATATTGCAAGACGACTCGAGCCCAAAATTATGAGCTTGCAACACTTCGCAACGCGTAATAGCCTTGACTCACTGAGCCGTCACATTGCCCAAATAATCTTGAGCAGCCTTAAGTTCAGTCAAGGCCTTGTCAACACTTGCCTCCATCTCTTTCCTGTCACGCATGACAGCACTGTAGTGGTGACGTATCCCCACTGCACCCTGGAGCGCCTAAGAAAGAACAAAAATTTTAAAAAAAGAGCGAAAGAGCATAAGACTTACCCTATACAAACCACCAACGGACATCTCGTGGAACTGAGTAAAGGATAAAGAGTGCAACCACTCCTCGTCCTGAGGGAAGAATAAACCTTTAGCAGCTTTGACCATTCCGGTCGTAATCTTCCAAGTCGACGAATCGCCAGGAAACTCGAGATAAAGGCCACTATCAGAAGCAGGCTTCTTTTTGCCCGTATACTTAGTACGCCTCATGGGGTGCTCAAGTTCCTCCTCATCCTCCCTGGGCCTCTTCTCCCACTCGATCGAAGTACGGGGCTTCTCCATTTCAGCCGAAGCCTGGGGCTCCTAAGCGATCGTGGTCCCTTCAAGATCCTAGGGACCTTCCCTTTCAGAAGGGTTGCGAGGGCTGAAAGGACAGACATTATCGGCCGAATACTCTTAACGCTCTTCGACCGAAACACTCATTCCTCGACCGGAGGCAAAAGTATTCTCTTGCTCTGCTTGAATTTGGTACATCATAGCATGCATGGCAAGCGCCCGTTGACCTGATGGCTTTGACATCACGTAATTCGCATTTTCTGCAAAGATGCACGAATTCCAAAACCAACATTATTTCGGCCACACAAAAAAAAGAGAGAAGAGAAGCAAAGCAAAGGCCACCTACTCGTCCTTGTAAACGCCCAAAGCCGACTAACACGAAACTCGTGCAACATTCTCTTATGACCACGCTTCTTATTTGGAAGCGCGAGAACGGCCTTGCTCTTAGCGCACGTCCGAAGGGATGACTTACAGTGTTTGGTATTGTGCTTAGCTACAACACAACAAAACAAGAAAGTAGAGTTGGCCAAATAAATCTCCCAAACAAGTTAAAAGATACAGTAAATCTACATGAATCCTTCCAACACAAAGGATAGCCTAGGCCCCTGCCCAAGCGAGTAGCACCTCTAACGAAGAAATATTTATCCTTCCATCGCCGCTCGTTAGAGGTGAAACCCAAAATCAAGATCTTTCCATGAGGCTGAGCATTCAAAACAAATCGACCAGTATCGGGCTTCTCACGTTTGACAAAATAGGAGTAGAAGAAATCTTCGGCCGAAAATGCCAAGTTATACTTCTCCTTCAATCGATCCACACTCAACAGTATTCAGATGGCAACCGGGGTCAATTGACAGGGATAGATCTGGCACCAAGTACACAATTCCTCGACCAAACCCATAATGGGGAATCTATGGCCAATCTTGAAATGCCTAAGATAGTAAGGCTCCCACCCATCGGCCTAAACATCATCCACTTTTTCGTTGTCCATTGGGAGCCTCGTCCAAATCCAATCAGGAAATTTGCAACTAAAACGTGTAACCTCCAACTCACCACTAGTCATGGTGCTTCACACGTTGAGCCAAAGGGAAAGAATACCTTGAGGCCTAAACTCCGCCGGGAAGTTTCGAGCGGAAGAACACTCGGCACCATTTTCTTCGGCCAAAAAATCACAAGTAAGACCAGCAAAAGTAGACGTGTTCAGAGAGTTAAAAGACATCTACACTCGACCGAAAGAAAGGGCTGGTTATCGGTCTTCGACCAAAGTTAGGGCAACACACAAGAAGAAAAATTTACACAAACGGTTGCACAATGAGAAACATGAACACGTGTACATATGAGGACAATTAAAATAATCTAGAAAAGACAAAAGTAGCAGAAATACAAAAAGGCAGAATCGAAACCCAGTTAGTGGAGAAGACAAACAATTAAGATTCAACCACAACCTAAACCCAACCGGAACCTCATCGAAAAAATAAAGTAAAATCTCAAACACACCTGAAACCATCAAACCAGAACAGTAAAACAACCCACACAAAATGAAAGAAAACGAAGTAACTAGAGCTAACCTTAAAAAAGTGAGGAACGAGATGAATTAGAACTGGAACTCCACTGGAAGAAGAAAACAACGACTGAACCTCGAGAGAGAAATGGTAGAGAGAGAAGCACAGGAAAAATGAATGCAAAGAGATGAAGAAGAAAGATAAAGACCCACCAACGTTTAAATAGGAAGGTAATGATTTCACTTTTAGGGCGCAATAGTCGAGGAGTTATCAAATTAAAATCGATTTGATACACAAACACTGACGTGGAAACTCAAAAGTGAAATCAAACAAATAGTGGAATACAAGCAGACAAACACCAGGCAAAGGCATAATCTTTTCGACCGAAAACATCACTAAAGAAAAAGGCCCGTTCGACCGAAGCAAACCACCAGCTGATTGCCATACTCGAAAGAGTCAAGTAATGGCAATAGGGGGATTACTATGGTGGGAAAATAACGTACAACCCCTAAATGTCAAAGATAAAGCTATAGCGACTCAAGTAGTCCAAGGACCTTAGCATATTGGACCAAGGCCCAAAACTAAGGCAATCCGCCCAAACCCATTTCGATTGAAAATACACATTACCAGACTCTAAGGGACCCAGTCCAAAACCATCTCAGAACGTCCCAACACATCAAAAGCAAGAGCTCATCAAGTCAAGCAATATAGGGAATCCAACCCTCGGCCGAATCAGGCTCACCAAGCCTTGGGCCGAATCGGGTCAAAAGACCCAGCAGCCTTTGGGACACCGTAAATCGGGCCCAGGCCCAATCCATCCTACATAGGGTTTCCTAAATCAACCCCAGCTGAGACATCCTTCTTTTAAACAAAATAAGGAAACTGAGTCAGAAGAAGACAAGGAAACCAAGTTCAAGAAAGACAAGGAATCCTAATCCATATAGAAATAGACCCAGATACCTCCTATAAATTGAGGGTAGGGATGATTGTAAAAGGATCCGATTTTTATTCATTAGAGCTAAACTCTGTGAGATTATCTTTGTAAGCTTTTAGCTATTTTCTCAATCAATCTTAGCCTAATATTTGGCTGTAGTTTATTTGGCACCATAATTTGAAAGTTCAATAGAAACACAATTAAAAACTAAAGATGCAATGATAATAATGATATGTCGACACTATGAGAAGACCTTCATGCTCTGCTCGATCTTACCTTTCAATCTACATGTGCATTCACACATGTAAGGAAAGGAAAAAAGGAAAATATAGAAAGGTCAGACTGTAACGTCCCACCCCCGGCCACAGCCGCGAACAGAAGCTAGAGCGTCACATTAACAATCAATACATTCATACTTTAAGATATGGAATTATAATCATTAATATTAAAAATAGTAGATTACAAAGTAATCATATTGACCCTGTTTCAAAATCAATTACATAATCCAGATAATTCAATTGAAAATAAACCTGTTCGCAAATATATCAATATTAAAATTGCTGTTCACAATCTCTAAATAATTATCCGAAAATATTAAGTAGTCAAGTACTTTAAAAAGACTTACAAATCCCATAACAGTTGTCTTTAAACATTACAAACTGAAATACTAAAGGAAAAGTTTTACATGTCTTTCAAAACTAATCAAAACACAAGAAAAAGACAGCTCTCAGTATTGTTCCAAAAATCATGAAAGGAAAATGCAATGAGACCTTCAATCTGCTCGATCACCTATTTCACATTTCAATAGATAGACAAGAAAATGGAATAAAAACAACGTCAGACTATCGATGTCTAGTTAGCAAGTCATACTCTAACAAACACACACAATGCTTCTTTTAAACATACAATAATGAGGAGGCACACATATACACCTAAATCTAGCAATCAATGGAAGAGAATACAATCCCACCCAAGTCTAAACCCATTTCGGTTCAATAAAGTGAGATAGTCCACTAGAACTAATCACATTCATTATATGTGTTCAATATTATCAAATATCCAATTATGATGTCAAATTTCGTTTAAGAATCCCCCAAACAATCAACTAAGCACTAGCAATCATCACACAATATCAATCAAGTTATTTATTCCAGTTTTATTTGACTGCCACTAATCTAGGATCAATAATGAAAAGGGGCCAATTAGGCCGAAGCCACCAATATGATTCAAAGACCGAGATCAGTAAAGCCGTTTATTCCCCCTCGGGACGGACTACTACCTTAGAATCCCATCAATTAGGTCCGAAGACCACCAATAACAGTATGCCCGCAGACGGTGGTGGCGTCACACCCAATAGGAGTCGTCACTCAATTTTTCAATGTGGTTAGCTAAACCAAAGGTCCTATTTTGCTCAATAGGTTGAGATATCTCGGGTACCCCTAATGACATGCCATTCTATCACTATTTCAACCATGACTAGGGCAATCGTATCAATGAGTTAAGTGATCAAACATACAAGTTTCCATTTAACAATCAGTCATTTCGTTATAGCAATTGATTGGCTTTCAAACAACATGTGACAGATACTTTACTAGTGCCTTATCCATTTATTTCCAGCTCTAACTAACCAAAGCCTAAGTCTAACATGCAATAGACTTATCATTTGATCTAAGCAATAATATGTCAACAATAACAATAATCAATATCCACCCTATCAATCACTATCTAACTTTACCAATTACAATTCATGTGGTTATCTTGTTTAACCGTATTAATGCACAATCATAAAAAACATAACAACCAATGTAGAGTTTAAAACGACGTTGCTAACCTTTCTTCCGACGATAAGCTAAGCTAAGCGTCGCCGACACGATCCTCGGCACCGTCCGCTTCGCCTAACAACGAGAATGAACAATATTGGTTTAGACAATAGGTCGAACATGTGACGCGCGAAAAGCGAAAACTTTGTCCAATCGTGAAAGACAACAATCTAACAACTACGAAGCGATAATACGAACGATTCCTACTCGAAACCCAATCTGATTACATAGTCAATCATTCAATTTCCACCTTCCCCAAATCCTAGGGTTTCTTACAAAACCTAACCAATCCAATACCTAATCAACTCTAAACCATCAACAATCATCCTCAATTCTATCGATATTCATGCTTTAAATCCAAAAAGGAGGAGATTAGGGTTGATAGGAGACTTACTGGAGACACCCAAAAGGAGAGAGAGCGACGAAGATGAGGGAACAATTGCTTGCGAGACGAGAGAATTCGAGAGAGAGGTTGCGAATGAAGAGGATTCGGCCAATTTAGGTTTTAAATACCCGATTTCGGTGGTTGGCGACAAGGCTGGCGACATAGGCCTTGTGTCGCCAAAATGCACCGAGAGTAACACTTCAATATTGCAGAATTCGCTCACTGGCAACAAGACTGGCGACATAGCCCCTTGTCGCCACCGCTGGCGACAAGCCTGGCTACGTAAAGCCTATATAGCCAGCGCGGCCAGTGCTGCGCACTTTCATTCCTTCATTCGTTCTACTTCATTTTTGCTACGGTTTTCGAAATATAAACATTATAATACCAATAGACATTCCCATAGCAATCTAAAGAAGATAAATAGCATTTCAATAATCGATACGTTCACGAGTTACAGTAAAGTTCAACACTTCAACCATCAACTTAAAAATTCAAAAACCAGAAAATGTCTAGCCCCGAAGTTGGGACGTTACACAGACTCACGTCTGGTTCGCAGCCATATCCCAAAATAATCGCACACGTATGCTCTTCCCTAATATATAGCCTCTATAGTACAATACGATTACATGATGTAATTCTATAGTGGATGTCTCTAAATCCACTCCCTTTCACTCAAGGAATAGACACACATATCCTATCAATCATGGATTCACCATAAAGCAATATGATGTTATAATACTTTGTAACACAATAACAATAATCTCTCACATTAATATATCAAGTACAATACATAAAACATACACTAGTATAAGTCACCAAGATTTATTTAATTGTTAATTATTTTAAACATTCTAGTTACTTTTTTCTTCAATCAATAGAGCAATCTTTTGTTATGCTTCAATTTCGTTAAAGAGACATTCAATCAAGTCTATATTTACAACATCAACAACCATATGTTACAAATTCCAAGGTCATTTAATATTTTAAATTAAGTAGTCTAACAACCTAACAAGGCTAACAAGTTCATAACAAAAAATTATCATAAACCAAGTTCACTATTGGGTAGTTAACCACATATACGACTAACAAGTTCACATTAAACAACTATCAATATTCAAGAGCAACGCATAAACCAATTCACAAGTTGACTAATTTATTAGTTTGACTGCATTTATTCATGAGGCCAATTAAATTTACAATTTGGTAACTAACATTATAATAAGCTAAATAAGTTTATGTAAGATAATAACCAATCACGCAAAGCACGACCATTTACCGGTTTATTAAGTTGATTGCCCCTAATTTAGAAGTTATATCAAAACAGAAAACAATAAGGCCGAAGTCTGACAATATGTTCGAAGACCGAAATCCATAGTGTCATTTAACTCCCTCTCAGGACGGTCATCTACCCGTGGATTCCATCAATAAATCTGAAGATCAACAATACAATAGTCCACAGGGGTGGTGGCGTCACACCCAATAGAAGTTGTCACTTTGATAACAATAGTGGTTAGCTAAACCACGATTCACCTATGGTCCAATAGGCAGAGATATCTCTAGCTTTTCCCTATGACATGCCACTCTATCTCTATACCAATCTTAGAATAAGGGCAATCGTTTATTTAAGTGGTTACACACGCAATAATTTACTTTCCATCATTTACCATTCCAATAACCTCACAGGGGTGAACTAATTCAATTGTTCAATTAAAGTTGTCAATTGCTCAATTTAACACCAATATGCACGTCTTTATAATTTCAATCCCATTAATCGATTGAATACATAGACATATATTAAATATAAGAAATTAATTAAGCTTATACATAGGCAACTAACTATATTTTAGGTTATTAAAAACAACAACAGATATATCACGATTCCATTTTTCAGGAATAAAAACAATAGATTCAATAAGTGTCACACATATCAATACACACATATAATTCAATTTTTATCATTTATTTCTTCAATAACTTCATAAGGATTAAGTATAACTACTAATTGATTATGTTATCAATACACGCATTTAATCATCACTATACAAGATTGCAATTCCATTTGCCAATACAATGCACATATATATAAGTAAAAATATTTGTTAATTATGCCTAAGAATAACGAAACTATATGCCAAGAAAATTAACAAATTTTACATATTCACGATTCCAATATCAACTTAATAGTTTAATAAATTCCACATAAATCAATATATACACTACCATTCAATTTCCAAGAGTAATAATATTAAGTTTAATATATTACACACAAGCCTATATACACATTCAACGAGGCATTTAATTTAAGCATATTTACATCAAAATCCAATACCAATTCAATTTATTATGGTTATATACATAGTCCATTTAAAGGCACAAACAATAAACATTCAACACCCAATCTATAGTAAATTCTTCTAATGTTAGAAACATTCACAACAAACAATTCCATAGTCCAAATACATCCTCTTCCATTTCTTGATCCGTTAAAAGGGGATGAAACACAATCAGACTACACAATACCTTAGTCTACAGTTACCCATCTATCGATTAGTCAATTTATTTCATTCTTATACTTTCACAACTATCGATTTCATAATCGAATTTATTTCCTATGGTGAAAATATGTAAGTCTCTACATGTCTCATACAATCCTATACATGCTCCTATAACTATGTAGTTAATAACATAGATTCCGTAGGGCGAAAAAGGGGATACGAACCTGTTTTCATTGATCACAAGCTTGCACTTGCTTAGGAGGATTTGGATTTGACCTTCTACTGATCTATACACTATCCAAATAGCATATTTTATGCTCAAATATCATAATAGAACTAACTATAACAACCTAAGACAAATAACACAGAAAAAAATAGTTTCGTCTAGTTTCAGAATTTACCGTTTTCAACTATAAGACCGTAGAAATTTACGGATGTAGTCTTCATCATATTTGTAGAAGATAAGACAAAAAAGAAAACCCAACTAGATTGACATCAATGGGAGATCCTCGTCAGAGCGATCCTACAGACTGACATTGTAGTTTTGGCCAAATTCGACTATGAAGATGCGAGAAGCGAATGATGGTGTACTCATAAAAGTTGTAGTAAATTAAAAGCCAGAGTAAACCCAATTGAAATTCAGGTCATTCCAGGCTCAAATGAGAAATTTATGGCCATTTGAAGTTCAATTTCAGAACTGACTGACTTTTGATCGAATGATTGATTCTTGATGATTTGGACAAATTCCGGTAGGGTATGAGGTTCAAGGGTTATAAGGGTTTGTAGAAGGACGAAGTAGGATTCTGTGGCATTTGAAATCATATCAATTGGATGTCTACGAAAAAAGTTACAACAATTTGAGAGTGGACATCGCAGACTAAAAGTTAAGGTTTTCGAGAGAAAAGGAATTTAGGATTTTTGAATGTGAAATAGAAGAAATTAAAAATTCTCATTAGAGTAGAAAAATATCACTTATATACATATTGGCTAATGGCTAATGGACCGTGATTTCTTTAGGAAAACTTTTATTATTTCTAAAATCACCCAAAATATACTTTAAATTAAAAACCACTAGTTTTAAACAAAAGTTCATATTTTCCGATTAAACCTATTTTAAAAAAAAAAAATTATTTCAAAATAAGCTCTGATGAACCATTTCAATTTAAGACTTCTAAATACGGGTTTTGAAATGACCATTTTTACCCTCCGGACATAATTTTCAAAAGTAACCATTTTAACTCAATTAAGACTTTCGGTTTTTATCAAGAATTTTAAAATTTTCACAAGACTCTAAAAATGATATTTTTATTTCCAAAATCATATCAAGTCAAATAAAAAAAATTAATAAATAATTTCAAAATGATTTAACTTTTAGGTCGGATTTGCGGACGTTATAGTTCTCTTGTTTGTAATATAGAAAAATTAAAGTTGAGCTAATGAAAGAGTATATACATTTGATGATTTTTTATTTATAATTATATATTTTTTATGTAATATTATTAAATATTTATGTGTAAAATTTTTTATAATCATTATTGTTTTTATATTTATGATATGTTAATATATAAATTAATTATTGTATAACATGATGGTGGAGCGGATGATGATATCAAAATTTTGATCACCAAGATCATACACTAATTTAGTAAGTTGGAACTTTAAACATTTTGAAATAAATTTATTATTTGAGTAAAGAGAAATATGAGAATTTATAAAAATAAAATATTTCTTTTAATTTATATTTAACGTAAATTTTTTAATTACCATTGAGAAGTGTTTAAAGTTCAAAATTAGAGAGGTTGACCAAATGTTTGGAAAATTTGTTACAGATTTGATATGGATATAATCTGTAATGAAAATGAATATAAACAAATTTTTAGTTGTCTAAAAATTTAATCAAATACTTCTTCTTTTTTTTTTTACTTGCTACATTTTCTATTTACACACGCCCCAATGCTTAATATTAACTATAAATATCTTTAATTATACACAATTAAAAATTATAATAATTTTAGATTTAGAAAATAGACGTTAAGACGAATACTTCTTCTTTTTTTTTTACTTGCTACATTTTCTATTTACACACGCCCCAATGCTTAATATTAACTGTAAATATCTTTAATTATACACAATTAAAAATTATAATAATTTTAGATTTAGAAAATAGACGTTAAGACGAATAAAATAAAATCTCACTTAACTATATTTTTCTTTATATATAAATAATAACATGGGAAATAAGATTGATGGATGAATAGTGGTTATTATGCAAGTGTAGCGATTAAAAAAAAAAAAAAGAGTAATGCTACATAGCCTACTCTTAATGCCTACTTTAGTTGCCTACTCTTATGTGACAATATATAATTGGATATGAATTTCATAATAATTAATGTATTTATTTATTCATCCAATCAATTTTAAACATGTAAAAGTAGACACAAAAAGTTGGCAATAATAGTATCTCCATTAGTCATTAGTTATAAATGATAATAGTTATCATAATTAATTTTTTTTATTTATATTTATGGTGAGGTATATAATTATTAGAATTAAAAATAATAGGCTAATAACAGTTGGGTGGGTAACCATCACATCATACACATTAAATATAAATTTATGTTAATGGTATATTAATGTAAGATTATTATTGAAAAATGGATAAAAATGTGAATAATAAATAATTTAATGATGATTTAGTGAAAAAAAAAAGAAATTCCAAATTAATTTATAACAATAAATCTTAAATAAATGAAAAGCTGGGGAAAAAAAATCCAATCATAATTCGGTATTAATTTAATTAGAATATCCGATTAGAAAAAAGATAATTAATAGTATATTTAATCAAATCAAATTAAAACTAAATAATATTGTCACAAACATGCATAAGACCATCCGCAGCGGCGTCTCTCACCCGTCTCTCGTCTGACACAAAAATTGGGTTGATCGTCTCTTTGCGTTGAAGTAAATTGAATTTTAAAACCAAGTCTCTCAATCGAGAGACTCGTTTTTGCAAACCAAAACCCAATAAAATAATGACACGTGTAAAGTTAACGTAATAAATGAAAGAGCATGACATATTTGACTTTCAATTCTTTTAAATTTTAAATTATACTTATAATTAATATATTATTATTTAAATGATATCTTTTTATATTAATAAATTAATAATATTTAAAAATTAATTATACAAATTATTAAATATACATCACCTACAAATAAATACATTATATTCATTTAATATTAAATAAATATTTTCTGAATTTAATATTAAATTTGAATTTTTTAAATAATTTATTATTTAAATTAATTAATTTTAATAATTAATATTTTTTTAAAATTAATAATATAAATAATTATATATACATCCATAATATATATATATATAATAATGACAAATATAATGAAAATTTTATTGGAAAACTAAAAAGAAGAGTCTTGCATTGGAGTGAAAATAATGGTTTATTTTAGGTAAAGTCTCTTTGCCTATGTGTCATGGTTGGGCCCACGTAAGAGACTCCAACAGGAGACTTCCACTGCGGATGGTCTAAACATTGCGTATAAATTAAATGAAGGAAAATTGTCCAATCACTTTTATTAAATTTACAGTTAAAATAATATTTTATTTATAAGATATATAAAACATATAAAAAGTAAAATGTATAATAAATTATACATTAAAATTAAAAATTTTAAAAATGAATAATATAGTATAGAATATTAAAAGAAAATTTTTACTAAATCAATAATACTATAATTATTGTATAAAATCTGAATGTTAAAAATAATTAAGTTTAGTTAACATTTTGGTTAATTAATATTTTATTTAAACCATGAGATATGGAAAACTAAAATTTATTATGTATTTAAATTAATTAAATTATATCATTTTTTTAGTTCTAAAAATAAAATTAAAAATATATGTAACTATGACGATCTTAAGAACTCTGTATTATCAAATTTATATAAGCGAATAATGAAAATTGTTGATCTTATAAGCATACTAACAATTAACATACATAAAATAAGTGGAATAAGAAAACAAGAAATTATTGTCAATCGGTCGGCGACGAATTTCTTGAAAACACTGCTCAATTCACCAGTTAAGAACCCCAACGAAAACGAACGTGTAAGCTACTTCTCTTCGCATCATGGAAACCTCTCAACTGGTTTCACTTTGTAAACATTGTTTGCTTTTAACGTTGTTTTAGAATGCTCTGAGATTCTGGGATGATTTATGAGTGGAGAGGAGGACTCTATTTATAGTAGTCCATAACTAGTTCACTTGAACTAAAACTTATTCGAATTCAAACAATTGAATTTTTATCATATATCATCTTACCTATTAATTACTTAATGGATAAGTTAGAGACTTGGGCTGGGCCTATATTGGGTGGACCAATCACCTAGGCCCAATGACCCCAAGCCTACTTCAATATAAGGCTTGGGCCAGTCCATTAGTAGCCGAAGTCCAACGTTCTCCCACTCACACAAGAGAGGCACAGCCCACTAGGGACCGTTAAGACTTAAATAGAGAAAACATGCGTCGATCGATCAACTGGTTTTATACGGCAAATAACCGGTGTGACTAAATGAACCAATTTCTTCAATAAAGAAGAATAATCTCGAAATTCACTTCATATCCCAGACTACCATGATTTGAATTCACATCAGACATGTTCGGTCCCAAACGAACTAATGTTCTGAAAACTTTGAAGTACTTCTAATCACTACTGTGTTCCTAAGAACCACAGTCCGCTAGCGTGTGATTTACAAGGTGTGAAAGCAATCAGAGTCTCCCAATTCTCTTTTGTCCTAAAAGTCGATGAAAGTAACCGACATCACATTCATGTCACATAGGCTGAATTTACCGTAGCCATAGAAAGACACGCTAATGGAATAGTCACTACCCCAACACTCCGGATACGAAAGAGTTTGTACTAAGGATAAATAAATAGGGGTTGTACGATAAGGAGTAGGGATTGTTCTCAAACTTATCTCCCATAGGGTTAACTTATAGCTCGCACGGTATAAAAGCATGCACGACAATGAACCTTCCCTCTACATTAGGCGCGTATGTCTATTATAATAGTTCATTGTCCGGACAATAGCAGAAAGCTATTCCTCAGACTTGATCACTCCCACTTTCCATGTGTGATTACTCAAAGGTCTTGTCAGGCTGGTCAGGTCTCATGATTGTGGTTTTCATGAGTGATTCTCAATATATATTGGAGAAACTCATCTTGACGACCACGTCAAGGCGATCATTGTATACACCCCTCTTAGTTCATGAAACTCCTATTCAGAACATGAGTGTATAGATCTCATCTAACATTATCACCGGATAATCAAGACAACTGCGCGTGCAAGTGCGCAAGTCTCTCAAACCTGACGACATACTCTCGGATGAATCAACTCTCTATATGCCAAAAACTCCTGAAGATAAACAATTATCATTAAAACATAGACATAATAATCGAAAACCTTACAATCTATATAGACCCAAAGACCTAGAATGCTTGACAAAAACATTTCTAGTTACAACCTTTGTAAATGGGTCTGCTACCTTATCAAGCGTAGATATATATCTAACTGTTACATTTTTCTTCTTCACTATATCCTTGACAAAGTGGTACTTAGTCTCTATGTGCTTAGACTTATTGTAATACTTAGCATCCTTAGTGTACGAAATAGTTGCCTGACTATCACAATATACAGTGACTGGTTTTGCCTCACTCTCAGCTAGGTTAAGGTCATCTATAAACCTTTTGAGCTACATAGCTGATGAGGATTTTTCTGACATGTAAAATCATAATAACTAAATAGAACTCCTATCAATGTCTAATGTAGTATTTAAGATATCGTCTCCACAGGGATTGTCAGCTAAGAAGCAAGATTGAGATTAAGATTTAAACTGAATTGCTAAAAGAATCTATTTACAAATCGAATCATAGAAATCATAGAATTGATGTAAATTATAGACACTAATGACATTTTTTCGATTAAAACATAAATCAGTACTTTACTCCACAAATGATCTCAAGAATGAATAATCTGATCTGCTAATCTCTGGTACCAATTAACTTCTTATGCACGATTCAACTCTAAATCACAGTTTTACTTTCTAGATCATCATTAGTGATCTATTAAAAGACTCTCGATTCAATTTAATAGATCTTAATTATACAGTTGCATATATATCTATACCACAACATATATAACTGTTAAGCATAATCTGTAGAAAACTAGATCTATAGTCTATCTCTAGATCTATGATCCTCTGTTCTTAGATCTGGAACCTGATCGCCATATCTGGTCTAAATCAAGCTTCAAATCAACAAGATTACGTAACTCTCATTCTTGTAATTCAATAAGCTCATGAAATTCAAGTAAACCTGACTATGTTTGAACAAGAATCGTACAATCAGAATGATGATCATCAGCAGAAGTTAACAAATCAGGAGAGCTTTTAGCTTAGCATATCTACTTCAACATTTTCAATCAAAGTACAAATCATCATCAATATGCTCTAAGATGTAAATCTTACCAAAGAAGATAGAAGGTAGACTCTTTCACAGTTGTTGCTTCGCTATCTTCAAGCTAAATCTCGATGATCACATGAAACAGAGTAAAAAAACTTCTTCAAGAAACTTCTCTAAGAATATTGAATAAAGCGTATCGAAGAATTTAGAATTTTTCTCTAAAAATTACAGAATGTCAAAATGTTCAAAACGATATATCTCCCTCTTTATTGCTTCATCTGAGCTCGTATTTATAGAGTTTTGCTTAGTGACAATTTTGAAATAAAAATGTCAAAGAAACACAAATTGGCGAAGTAACAGCTTCCTTCATTTATGTTGCCTGTTCCTTTGCCTGAACTCATTGACTTCCAAAAATCTTGCTTGTCTCATTCGCCAAGCAATAACTCTTCAAAGGCGAAATGTTCTCAATATACCCATTATATGTCGCCTGATGCTTAGGCGAGTTAACCTTTCCTCGCCAGGCCATTTTCCATTGTGAGCATCCTACGCGATATAATGCAAATGTCGCCTTTTAACAATTGATCCTGGCGACGTACTCATTTTGTTGCCCCTGATATCGCCTCAAAATATGGCGAGATTCTTCCTTTAGGGCCTATAGATTCTACCAAGAGTGGCGACGCATAAGAGTAACTTGCCTCATGAGCTTTAGTCTTCAAGGCGAGATCGTTATTACGTCGCCTTTTCCTTTCAGCTACTAGCGATGTATGCAGGCGACCACCAATCATTTCGCCACCTTTGCTGACTTTGGATGAAATTCTAAATGGTCATTTTTTCTTCTGAAATTTGCAATTGTTAGCTGCTTTCCAAATATTTTCATCAAAGTCCCTGTCTCAGAGATAAAAGTCTAAAATCACTAGAAATGTATTCAACTTTTTCATCTTTTAAGCTCAATTCCTTTACATTTAAGCTCATTAAACATACTAAAATATAAGTAAATTCTAGACTTATCAATTACCCCCAACTTAGCCATTTGCTTGTCCTCAAGCAAAACTAACCCAAAAATCTACTGAGACAACAAACGGTGCAAACTTTATCATAATTCAAAGCAACTCATCAGACATGTTTTGAAAATTTCCAAACAGTGACCAGCTCTTCTTTGAAAATTTCAAATCAACTAACTCAAAACTGGTCATTTTTTTCATGTTGGAAAGTATCTGAGAAGATCCAAGTATTAGAGTTTTGAAAATAATTCCTCACTGTAGTCTCTCATAGAGGTTTGATCACTCAGAATCCTAAAGGTCACTCACACAATACACTAGTCACTTTAAGAATCAGAGTTACGTACCAAAGAAAATGTGATTCTAGTGTTTCACAGGCACGTATGAAGAAAAATTTAAGAACCTCACGATCATTGAACTTCATCCATACACTGCACAGCACTTAGAGGTTCCTAAGCTCAGAATTGTCTAATTCTCTGCCTTAGAATCTCTGATTTGCTTATATAGGAAAAATGGGTTAAGTTAGCTCATGAAAGAAAGGGAATTTCTTCAAGGGATTCAAAAATTGGACTTACCACTAAATTTCTCTCATTCCTTCTACTTTTCAACCTAGTGTTTCTCACTCTCTAACACTTTATTCATAATACTTTTTTTTTTATATATAATGGCTCTTTTATTTTCTTTACAATAGCCACAACATTTTTTTTAACCAAGCAATTTTTGCTTTTGATTTTTTAGAAACACTCTTTTAGCAAATTCTCACTTCCCATTCTTTCCATCCCCCAATTTAATGGTAAGTCCAAAGGGTAGGATTGAGATTATATCTCCATCTTTATTGTTTGGACTGGATTAGGGACCAAAGAAAAAGTTTTTAATGAGAATGCAAACAAAGTAGTTTACCTCACAAGATATCAAGGTGTGATTATATCAAGCGGGCAAAGGCTTTTTAGTAGTTTCACTCACTCTCTCAAATCAGATCACGTTCCTTGGCAGATTTAAGACAGAACTTCGCCCGACCAATGATTTAAGCGGGCAAAGGAATGTATGAGAAATTCAAAGCAAACCTATGAAGGTCCTGATTCTAATAGAACAAAAACTTATCAGATAATGTGTTTAATAAGGAAGAAAAAAAAACTCATTCTCATAAAGAAAAGGTACAAAATGAAGCTCAAACCTCACACATGACCGAAGGTTTTCTCCACTCTTTTCTTATCAAAACTCATCAACTTATTCACACTTCAAATTGACCAGAATTTTCAACAGTGCTTGAAGAAATTTATCAAAAATTGCCCATCAAAAGCTGCTTGTTTTGAACACTGATTTTTGTATTTGAAAATAAATTTTGTGAAAAACTGAATCACTTTGAATTATAAACCATGTAAGCTCAATCATGCACTCAGACCTATAATGTCCTAAAAAAAATTTCAATCAAGATATACAAATAACAATATAGACTAAAACCAAACAAAAACTAAACAATATATATTCCTAATATATTAATATAACACTAGCAATGTGATTGCTACCCTATCCCCAACTTAAAAGAAAGCAATATCCTCATTGCTGGAGAGAACATAAAAGAATAGAATGAGGAAAGGGATAGTAATTCAGAGAGTTAAAAGTGTACCTGGACGTCGCCATTAACAGTTATATCTCGCCCAAAGTAAAATACAAAAAATACGCAAGTCAGGCGAAATCATAAAAAATATGGTGATGAACATCAATATCGCCAACTGATGTGAAAGAAACAGGCGAAATATCGCATATGTTGCCATATCAAGTGACATATAAGCGAATTGTCATGGCAAAATGCAAAATTTGCAGGTGAATGAATCAGAACAAACAAAAATATCCCCATAAAGAAAGTCAAATCGCAAGGCGAAAAGAAATAAGTATCGCCATAGGCATTGCCCTATACCACACCATTAGTCTTACCATTCAAGCGAGAGATAAGGATTCTGCCTAAGTCAAGGAGAAATTGTAGGCGACATGAGTCTTATCTCGCTTTAATCACAATGGTCCATTGAACTTTCAGCAGAATAACCTGTAAATTTAAAACTCAAGGTGATAAATGATAAGAACATTGATGACTGTCCCTGAAGAAACAATGTACACTTGTTGGAGAAGGAAAGACCCCCAACTTGAAATCTGAAAAACTATCGGCACAGTTTGTAAGTTACAATCACATTACTCTTGTAAACAAACAAAAATAAAGACTCATAAACCATTCACATTACTCTTCCTTAAACATCAAAAAGAAAATAAAGATAAAAATAGAAGAAAATTACATTACTCTTGGACTGAATGTAAAAAAAAAAAAAAAAAAATCACATTACTCTTGGAATGACTGAAAAAAAAATATAAGTAAATATTAACAAAGTTCAAAATACAATAGAAAATCAAGTAATTAAAAATCTTCTAAACTGGTGTATGGAGAATGCTCATTAATAAGAAAATTGGAGATTAATCTTCTTCTCTTAGAAAATGCTGGCCTGAGCTTTAATTTTTTAATTACCAGCCTCCCGATTTCCTGATCAATGTCAGCAGGCGATTTAGGACCTACTGATGAGCTTTAGGACATTCAATAGTCTTGACAGGCTGTTTTTCCTTAGGACTAGCTCTTGAATCTTCAACTTCAGAATCACTTGGTGGAGTCAAGGTAAGAGCCTTCTTCCTCTTGTAAGGCTTAGGATTTGCCAATTGCCTTAAGAAGCTGCTATATCTCCCAATCTGCCTAAATTTTTTTGAGTAATATCCATCTGGGATGTTTAAAGCATATGGTGAATCCCATGAGCAAGGAGTCTTGTTATGATCCAGAATGATCATCTCCTCCAAATCTGCAAGTTGCACTGCAAGATCACTATAGATGGACTTACTGGAAGAAAAAGGAGATGAAACCTGGCTATGCTTCCCCATCCTTGGACTAGTCCTTTCTTCTTCAGATGAGCTGGTAGAAGAAAACTACATCCCACTGAAAAACTCATATGGAGGCATCCTATTGATATTACTAAAGAAGTCCCTTAGCACTGCTGCTATAGCTTCTGCATCATAAGCACAAACTTCTTCGTGACAAAGGGGCACTTGGTTGAGAGGCTCTGGCTGTAAAAAAGGGTACCAATGCCTTATTCTGAGAAGAACTGTCACTATCCATAAAGGTAATGTCTTTATTGAAGAGTTGACCCATTCTTGCCAAGTTTATCAGCCTCTGAATCTCAAGATGGATGATATGAAGTCTTGGAATAAAATCTTCAGAGGTGAAAGTTGGGAACATAACAGTACACTTGGCAAGCCCCAAATGTGGAGGGACTTGACAAGTGTATAGTAGAGGCTCTTAGATATATACATCAGGAATCGATGGTTGCGTCTCACTTTCATCTGGAAGAACCAGTCTAGAACCTTCACCTTGTTCTTGCACTGACACAGGCTTGCCAGCAGCCTCAGCAAAGGAAGCCAATAGCATTTTCTGCCTCTCAATAATAGCAGTATCTATTTCTTCACAATCCGAACCATCATCATCAGAGTCAGACTGTACTGCTTTTCCCTTAACTTTACTTATCATTCTCTCATCTTCCTCCAAAACCATGTTTGTAGCTATTTCAGTTTCCAAATCAAATTGTTCACCTAAATTCTTTTTTAGGTGATCATTCTCTAAATTAGCATCAGCCATAGTTTCTATTTGCTCATTGAACTCAGGCTGGCTATCCAACAATTCTTCTTGCTCAAAGTGAGGAGTTTGATAATTTTCCTCATTCCTTTCCTGATCAGCAGGCTCTCTGATGCTTACTCCTTTTACAAATTTTGCAAAACCCACTGGTGGTGAACTTCTTCTTGTTCGTTGCAGCTCACACAACTTCAAGAATTCTTGAGGGTCTGAGATATTGTTGAAAAAGTCAGTAATCCATTCTTCAAACTTCCTGTTAACTATTTTATTGACCAAGTTCTCTAATTGTTCTCGTGAGGGGTTAGCTACCCTCTTATTCTCTCTTCTAGAATTATGAGTAGGAACTGAAACAGTCTCTTGCACTGATCTTACAACTGAAGTAACAGAAAAGAACTTGTTCTTCTTAATATTTTTCTTCTTGGCATTTCTAATTGCTTTCAATGCAATCACCTTGTCAATAGCTTTAGGACAAGGATTGTCTTTGCCTCCTCTACTCTCCCATATTCTTAACTCCAACTCTTTTGTGTGTGGTTTTGAGTTTGCTAGCCATAGATCTTTCTTTTTGTGCTTGATTCCACATCTCTCTAGCAAACTAGTAATGAGAGATGGGAAATAGAGAGTGTGCTGCCTAGATTTCTCCTTTTTCAAGTTGTTTACTCTTCTCTGAGTAAATCAACTGACCCAAATGAATGAACTTGGTTTGGTTAAAGTCCCTTAAGAACTTCTTTTCATCATCTGCAAACCTGCTGCCTTTGTTTCTAGGCATCACATTATCCTTTAACCAGTTCAGACAAATGGCTGAGTGAATATCCAATTCACTAGCCAAAACATCATCTTATGCCTCATTGGAAGGATTTGGGAATTTCTTCAAACTTCTTAAATCTTCTACAGTCACCTCATCAGCTCCCATTCCTCTGTCTCCTTATGGCTCAGCTTCCATCAATCTGTAGTAAGTACAAATGCTCTCTACTGACATGTCCACTTGTACACCTCTAATGCCAAAAGGTGTATCTAGTTCTTCTAGAGCTTCATTATAGAATTCTTCTACTAATGTTGCATTTGCCTTCTTAGGTTGCTCCACTAACTGTTTCATACCCCAACCCCAAAGATAGTGTCCAAAAGTCTATTCTTAAGATCATCTAACAAAATAGCTCTCTCCTGCCAAAATTGCAGGTTATCCTTTTGCAATGGGGTTTTAGCTTGTGATTGATTCTTGATGATCTCAGGTGAACTAACCAGCACATTTTTGCTTTTCTTACTAACCCCAAATATAGTTGTTGCTTTTTCAATTGACAAATCCCCTCTTTCAGTAGTTGGTGTAGAAGGGGTCTTAGGTGTATTGTCCACACTGGTCTTTCTTTCAATAAACGTTAGAGAACCAATCTGTATCCCTTTCTGCCTAGTACTCTTAACAGAAGTTAACCCAACAGACTTCTTATGCAATGCCTTGCCAGATTTCCTCCCATTATCAGCATTTAAAGTAGAAGGGGTCTTATCCTTAACCTTTAGAGAAGAAGGCAAAATTACTCTGACATTCTAATTCTGTTCATCATAGATCTTTAGCCTGGTCGAAGTCTTTGCCTTATTTCTTTTCTTAGATGGGCTAGGAGTACAGTCACTCTTTCTTTTTGCCATAGTCTGCAAAATGAAAAAAATAAAATCAACAACTATAACCAGTATCAATTTGCAAGAACTTAATGACCTAATATACAGTAGCAGCATCAATTCTGATCAAATGACAGTGTATTGTAATAAACATCTCAAAATGGAGTATTTAGCAATGAACAGATACATTCATCATAAGACCCATACAAATCACACTATTATTACCGTTAAACCTTGCTAAATCTATACCCTAATCATCTCAATCATCATAACAACATATACTAGCTATAAGCAGGTACTAACTTTATGAGAGCTGAGAAGAACATACCTCGATTAAGTTCTGTGTAGATTCGAACTTGAAAGTAAAACGTGAGATTCGCAAATTAGGGTTTTTGTGAAATGAAAAGTCAGAATGCAAGCAACAGTAACGGTAAAAATGAATTGAGTATTTAAAGACTCGTGAAATAGGTGCAATGACGAGAGATAGGCAGAAGGCAAAAAAAACAACCTTGCCTCGTGTCGCAATGGTCACTTTTGAGTATACCTATGTGTCGCTAAATTTAATTTTCACTTTAAAATTCAGGCGACATAAGGTGGGTGACAATACTGGTGTTTTGCCTAAAATTAGATGACAAAGGCGAGTGACAAGAAGATTTCGCCTAAACAAAGTACTGAGGCAAAATATTGGAGGCGGAATAAAAAGATTTCGCCACAAACGTTTGTAAAAAGGCAATGCTTAAGGCGAGAAAAACATACCTCGCCCAGTGTAATTTATCTGAGGCGAAGTAATATTGGCGAAATAAAGTCAAAGCGCCAGAAAGCATACCTAATTGGCGAGATATAGGAGCGATGTTTGAAAATTTGCCTTACCTTTTCTTACTCAAGATGAGACATAAAGGCGACATTTCACACTATTCGCCATTTCGAGAGTATGACAGGTGACAATATGTGGCGATGTTTAAAGAATTCTCCATCTTCTTCATGTTCAAGGCAAAATAAAGTTGCCCTTGCCAACTAGAAAACAACTTAGGCGAGAAATGTGGCAATAAGAATGACATCTCGCCTCTTAATCTAACCTTCAAGTTCATCTGAATATGTCAATACTTTTTCACAACCTGAACTTGGTTAATCAATAATTTACACAATTAAGCAATTATAACATAATTCCAATACAAAAATTTAATTGTGTAAAAAGTATGCATTGTTTAAGGTCGTTAGCATCGACTATGGTAAGTCTATTATGGATTTTCCGTAATTTCTACAGGGTCTGAGATATAGAAAATATCTCTTGTCTTGTAGATGTCTCCCCCCAGGTAGTGTTTAAGTCTCTGTCCATTCACAACAAAAGAATCAGTAGACTTATTGTCAAACAATTCCATAACTCCATATGGGGAAACACTCTTTACTCTAAATGGACTAGCCCATCTACATTTCAGTTTTCCTGGAAATAAGCTAAGTTTGGTGTTGTAGAGCAACACATATTGTCCAGGTTTAAACTCTCGCTCGACAATCTTCTTATCATGAATGTTTTTCATTTTCTGCTTATACATTTCATGATTCTCATAGGCTTCCAAGCACCATTCATCCATTTCATCAAGTTAAAGAAGCCTTTGTTTTCCTGCTTTGATAGAGTCCATAGTCAATAGTTTAACTGCCCAATAAGATTTGTGCTCTAATTCTACTAGCAGATGGCATCCATTGCCATAAACCATTCGAAATGGGGACATTCCAATAGAAGTCTTGAAAGCTGTCTTATAAGCCCATAGAGCAACATCTAATTTATAGCTCCATTCTTTCCTAGACTCGTTCACAGTTTTTTGTAGGATTCTTTTCAATTCTCTATTGGAAACCTCCACTTGACCATTTGCTTGTGGATGATAAGTTGTAGTAACCTTATGGATCACTCTATACTTTTTAAGTACTTTTTCCAACAACTTGTTGCAGAAATGAGACCCCCCATCACTAATGAGTACCCTGAGTATGCAAAAACTAGTGAAGATATTCTTTTGAAGAAATTTCTCCACTACTTTACCATCATTTGTAATACAAGCTACAGCCTCTACCCATTTGGATACATAATCCACAGCTACAAGTATATATTCATACTTGTTTGATGGAGAAAATGGTCCCATGAAATATAACTCTTGGTGAAATATCAACTGGTGGTATGGAATGTTGATGAAGAGTCATCCTTTCAGGGTCTTCTCTTCCATCATTTTAATTATTTCGGTTGTAGCGTTCTCAAGACATTATAACTCTCGACTCAATTCTAGTTGTTGATCTCGTCTATGATCTAGATTTCCTAATAATCCTTTCTGGATCAGGATCAAACCGCAAGTCTTGAGTCCCCGTAGCTCTTGTCTGCATACACTACACACTTGAACAGACAATTTTAAAGTTGAAAAAGAACTTAATAAATCAAGTTAGCACAATTCAATATAAATCTTAATCTTCGAAAGCAATCTCCGGCAAGAGCGCCAAGAAATTGATGAGGATTTTTCTGACATGTAAAATCACAATAACTAAACAAAACTCCTATCAACGTCTAATGTAGTATTTAAGATATCATCTCCACAGGGATTGTCAGCTAAGAAGCAAGATTGAGATTAAGATTTAAACTGAATTGCTAAAAGAATCTATTTACAAATCGAATCATAGAAATCATAGAATTGATGTGAATTATAGACACTAATGACATTCTTTCGATTAAAACATAAACCGGTACTCTACTCCGCAAATGATCTCAACAATGAATAATCTGCTAATCTCTGCTACTAATTAACTTCTTATGCACGCTTCAACTCTAAATCACAGTTTTACTTTCTAGATCATCATTAGTGATCTATTTAAAGATCTCTCGATTCAATTTAATAAATCTCAATTATACAGTTGTATATATGTCTATATTACAACGTATGTAACTGTTAAGCATAATCTGTAGAAAACTAGATCTATAGTCTATCTCTAGATTTATGATCCTCTGTTCTTAGATCTGGAACCTGATCGCCATTTTCGGTCTAAATCAAGTTTCAAATCAGCAAGATTACGTAACTCTCGTTCTTGTAATTCAATAAGCTCATGAAATTCAAGTAAAACTGACTATGTTTGAACAAGAATCGTACAATCAGAATGATGATCATCAGCAGAAGTTAACAAATCAGGAGAGCTTTTAGCTTAGCATATCTACTTCAACATATTCAATCAAAGCACAAATCATCATCAATATGCTCTAAGAAGGAAGTCTCTGCCCTTTTGCATTAGGTGTGTCCATGGGCTTGCAATTAGCCATACGAAAACGTTCAAGTATCTTTTGAATGTAGAGCTCTTGCGATAAAGCCAATACTTTCTTACTTCGATCCCTTGACATCTTGACTCCTAGTATTTAGGCAGTCTCACACATGTCTTTCATCTCAAAAGTTTTCGACAACTAGATCTTCGTTGACAACAGAATGTCCTTGTTGTTACAAGTTGAGAGAATGTCATCTACATATAATGACAGTAACACAAAACAATCACTACACTTCTTCACATAAACCCAATAGTCTTCTTGTGTCATTTGTAAACCATATGACATCACCAAGTCATGAAATCTCATGTACCACTGCCAGGAGGATTGTTTTAGTCCATAAATGGACCTCAAGAGTTTACACACTTTCTTGTTGCCTTTAGTTATAAAACCCTCAAGTTGTTCCATGTTAATCTCTTTCTCTAGTCCTCCATTGAGGAAAGCGATCTTGACATCCATTTGATGAAATTCTAAGTCTGTATGTGCGACTAAGGCCAAGATTAGGAGAACAGAAGCGAATCTCACTACAGGTGAGAACGTCTCCTCATAATCTATGCCTTCTTGTTGAGTATAGCCTTTTGCCACCAATCTTGCCTTGTCAATCGAACCATCAGCCTTCCGTTTAATGCAAAGGACCCATTTATTTTCGATGGCTCTACGTTCTGGTGGTAAGTCAACCAAGTCCCAGACATGGTTACTTTTCATCGATTTCATTTCCTCTTCCATGGCTTTCATCCATAGATCCTTGGCGGGTGAATTGAGAGCTTCTTTCAAGTTCTTTGGTTCATCACCATCGTGTGAAGCCATCATGAAAGTTTCCCCTTCAATCTCATAACATCGTCGGGGAATGGGGACTCTTCTACTTCTTAAAGTCTATTACTTAGGCATCAAGTGATTAGGAATCTCTGTACTCCCACTGTCATGTTCGAGTGGAGCTGATTCTTCAGGCACTTGTTCACTCCCACTAAGATTGATATCCATCTGTGAAGGAAATAAGTCCTTTGATTCATTTTGTTCAAAGAAGGAAGTCTCTCTCTCTACTTCACCCCTCTTAGGGAATTCATTCTCTAGGAACACAACAACACGTGACTCTAATTCAGAAATGGTACCATCTGAATTTTCTCCTATCAGTACATATTCTTTGGATTCCTCGGGATATCTGATGAAAATACATCTCTTACCCCTTGCACCTACCTTCCTATATGGGTAGATAGATCATGTACATAACACGCGCACCCCTAGGGTCGCATATAAGAGAGGTCTGGTTTTTTACCTGTCCATAACTTATAGGGTGTAGTTGTCACTGATTTTGTTGGAACCTTATTCAATATATGGGTCGCTGTAAGAAGTGCATCTCCCTAATAAGATATTGAGAGATTTGCTTGTGCCATCATCGTTCGTACCATTTCTAATAGCATTCTATTCCTCCTCTAGGCAACTCCATTTTGCTGAGGGGTCCTAGGAATAGTCAACTCCATTCTATTACTATGAAGGTAATAAAATATGATGCACCACTTCTAACCCTAACTTTCATAGGTCTATATATATTTGAATGAACTATTTCTAACGGAAAAATGGCCTTAGTTGCCTTTCCAAAAGGTTTTCTAATGGCCTTTCCAGCTAGACAATGATTACAGGCTGGCAATTCGAACTTATTATAAGATCCTAAAATCCCCTGTTCAATCTGTCTTGTCCCATGTGACCAAGTTTAGCATGCCAAATGGAAATATCAATATCACTAGATGCAACAAGAGTAAAACTAGTATTATTATCGACATAAGAAGGGTTCATATAATCATTCATGCAGAGATAAATAAATCCATCAGCCATTCGTCCAGAACAAATAAAAATAGAGTCATAATACAAACTCAAAACTTTTGATTCAAACACTAGTTTATATCCAAAAGTCATCAAAACAGAGACTGAAACGAGACTACGTCTAATCTCAGGAGCGTAGAGGACATCATGTAGCAGTAAAATGAGGCCACTTTGCATCCTGAATTTGCAAGTGCCTATCTCTTTTACTTTAACTCGTGAGTTTTCCCCACATATATCCATCTACTACCACGCGGTATGTGTCGGTAGTCTACGAATGCTCCCCTGTCTCTAGCTTCATGGTCGGTTGCCCCCGAGTCTACAATCCACATATAATAAGACTCGACAAGCAAAACGTTGCTAGAAACAAAAGCATTAGACATCTTAAGATCAATATAAAATACCTCTTTCTTTGGCTCGGTACAATCATGAGCGAAGTATCTCATCTTGTTATAGGTGTAACACTTGATCTTGCCCATGTTTCTTTTCTGCCCCTTTCCATGTCTGGTCTTCTTTCGAGGGTTTTTGGTCCCGAGCTTATTAGGATTCTTTGAATCCTTATCTTTCTTTCTGCCCTTATTACCCCTCTTGCGCTTAGCATTATTACCCATGCGCATATTAGAATCAGCTATGTAAAGCTGACTGGAGGATTTTGCTGCCTCTAGGTACTCGTCCTCGAGTTTGACATGATGGGAGATATCATCAAACATTTTGATGTTATCATTGTGTGTCATGTTTATCTTCATATTTTTCCAATTATTTGGGAGGGACCTTATCATTGCCTGCACTTGTTGCTCGCTCATCAAGACATGACTGACTGATTTCAACTCGCGGATCATGTTAGCCATCTCACGAAGATGTTGGCATATAGTATGATCACCGCACTTACAAAAGTATGAAACTTAATCGTCAGCCGTCGAAGCTTGGTGGTTGAAGTCCCACCATATTTGTCCTTAAGTCCTACCCACATAGCCAGTGCAGTGTGGTATTCCTCAAAAGTACACATTAGGTCATCAGTCATACTCGATAGTATGGTGATATCCACAATGCTATTCTTGCACTTCCAGGACAAGTAGGCCTCCATATCACGCCTCGTTTGTGCACTTGAACCATGCATTAGTTTGACCATCGTGTTTGAAAGAGTCTCGTGAACTTCTTGCTCCTCGAGGATATACAGGATCTTGCTATGCTAGATATCATAATTGCCTCCATTGAGTTTGTCACCCTTGTTCAACTCAGCGACAATAACTTTAGTAGCAGAGGCCATCACTGACAAGCACCAAAAAGACACATAAGACCATCTATGTTTAATCTAGCATAATCATCCGATAATGATATAAATGCACTAGCTAAAACAAGCAGAAACGTATTGAATCAAACTGAGGGGGAATTAGAGAAGATAGGCAATATACCCAATCACCATCATTATCCTCAAACTTCATCAACTCGTTAATCATGCAATGTGCAAACAATTATAAGCATGCAAACTTAGAACATCAACTAAATTATTCAGTAACCAAGGAATAGTCAAAAAGAATTCATGTTATAAGAAAAATATATTTATAATATATTAAAATATAAACTGCATACTAAAAAGTTCTAAAAACATGAATAACTCTAAAAATATATAGTCTATGGATAGTCCTTTAGGTCCCAATCGGAAGGTGTGAGAGGAGTGTACTCTAGCTTAGTTATCACACTATCACCATCCTTAGCCTTGTTTAGTATCTCAGGTTCTTCGCCGTCTAAATCGACTACTGTCCTCTCTTTATCGCCATTCCACTCGGCGACCTTTTCCTCTTCACCAGCCCATTCGGCTTCTTCCTCCTCATCGCCATCCCACTTAGGGATTTTACTATTTTATTGGGCTACATCTTCCTCAGGGTCAATCTCATTATCAAATTCATCATTAGCCTCATTTTGTTGCTCCAGCTCAGCTTCAGCAGCCGCTTGGTGCTCTGCAAGTATGTCATCCATGAAGTTGATGTTGTCTCCAGGCATATAAGCTCCATGCACATGCACAAATGGTGGAGGTGCATGAGCTTGAGCAACCGGGTGTTGCTCAGAAGGAGGATGAACAAAAGCTTGAGCAAGCGGATGATGCTCAGGATACATTGGGACCGCTGGACGAACCATCGAAGGATGCTAAAGAGGCGGTGGAATGAAATAATGTCCCAACGGCGGGTGTGGATATGGAATATGGTGTGTCCACTTAAATCCCATCGGCAGATGTGGAAGTGGAGATGGTGGAGCAGGCAAATGCTGCTGCTGGACTGGGTAAGCACATCCATAAGGAAGTGGTGGCATCATCATCTAAGGAAGGACATGAGGCATCATCACCTATTCGGATACTGAGCTGCCCTCTTCGTGGGGACCTAGAAGTCATTGTCTACAACGTAACTATATCTCTGAGCCATAACCTGTGCAAAACAATCAAATGCACAAGCCATAAGCATGCAAACGACACTAGAAAAATAAAAATAAAATAAAAATAATGCCTTCGTAAATAGAAAATAATATTCCCAAAAATTTTCCAAAATTGCATGCAAAAAAAATTTTGAAAAATGGAATAAAAGGTTAGACTTCATAAAAAAAGGCTAAAAAATCAATATTAAAAAAAGTGGAGAAATTTTTTTCTTTATCGCCGGTGGCAGTGCGTAGTGGTTACGCACCATCGGAGGTCGGCGCTTAACCGATGACGCGCCGGCTAGGACGGCTTGGGGGTTGCACGTGCAAGCTATATGTGGCGAACCTAGGCGTCACCGCGTCAGCTGCATAGTCAGCCTTTAGGGATGACGTGTTTGCCACACAAGCGGCCACGCCAGTGCTAACTTGTGCGCCACATGGCGCCTGTTGTCAGCATGCCCAGTCAACAAAAAAAAAAGCTGACGCATCAAATCGTCAGCGCTGACTAGGATGCTGACAGAGGAGCTAGGCCGCCCCTGTACCCCTCACGCGCTCGCTGGGCGCGTGAGGTGCACGCGACGTCCCGTCATGCGATGGTGGTCGGGGCGGCTAACATCTGCTCCTTTCGCTGTCCTCTTTCCAGTCGTGCCGTCGGTTGTCTTCTTCGGCGCTCAGGTTGTTGGCGGTGAACTCTACTCTTCGCTGCTATGACTACGCATTGTTCTTCAAAGAGTAAACTATTAGTGCAGTTTGGGTCTGATTCTTTCGAATCTATCCCCCATTTTCGGAAGGTCATAACTCCTTCATTTCATAACTAAAAAATTCATATTATAAATCGACCAGTTCGTTATTCAAAGACAAATCCAACGATATATAATTTGCTTATAGAAAAAAATTGTGTAAAAAATTTATGCTAAAACACAGCCACAAAATTCACATGCAAATAATCAATTTTCAGCAATTAGTTTACGTTTTATTAAGCAAAAATAAACAACGGCAGAATCACTACGACCAATAACAATAATATGACAGGCTCTGATACCAATATTGATCCTATAGGCATACTAACAATCAACATACATAAAATAAGCGGAATAAGAAAACGAGAAATTACTGTCAATCAGTCGGCGGCGAATCTCTTGAAAACACCGCTCAAGTCACCAGTTAAGAACCTAACAAGAACGAACGCGAAAGCTACTTCTCTTCGCCTCTTGGAAACCTCTCAACAGGTTTCACTTTCTAAACAATGTTTGCGTTTAATATTGCTTTAGAATGATTTGAGATTCTATGATGATTTATGAGTGGAAATGAGAACTCTATTTATAGTAGTTCATAACTAGTTCACTTGAACTAAACTGATTCGAATTTAAACAATTGAATTCTTATCAAATATCATATTACCTATCCATTACTTAATGGACAAGTAAGAGACTTGGACTGAGCCTATATTAGGTGGACCAATCACCCAGTCCTAGCGACCCCAAATCTACTTCAATATAAGGTTTGGGTCAGTCCATTAGTAGCCCAAATCCAACAAAAATAATGTAGAAAAAGTTATTCCTTTAAAATCATATATATATATATATATATATATATGTATATATTGATTAATTTAACTATTTTCATAATGATATTATTTTATGATTTTAGATTGTATTCCTATACATAAAAAATTAAGTTGATTTCCAATCATATTAACTAAATAAAATTTTAATTTAACTTGAAAAAAACATCACATACTGCATAGTGCGCGGGTCTTTTTTCACTAGTTTGGTAATGTGTGAAAAATTATAAATTTTGAAAGTCTTGAATTAATATGAAAGCTCGCTCAAGTTGAAAATTAAAGTCACAATACTAAAATTTTGTTTAAAATAAATAAATATAAAATAAATATAATGAAAATTGAAGCAATAAAATTATATAATAATAAAAATTTAATGTAAAAACTTATTTTAAATATGGATAGTTGACTCGTCACAAATGAGACAAACAGAATTAATCTAGTCAATAGTATTTAAATTAGTAATTGATACATAAATGTAATCCAACTGTTTAATAGAATCAATTAAAAGATTCCAAAATAAAATGTAATAATGTCAATTTATAAAAATTTATTATGACTTAGATTTTAAAAAAATCAACAATTAAAAAGAAATAAAATTAATAAAAAATTATATTCATTAATAAATATAAAAAGTTAAAATAACTAAAAGAAAATTTATTGAATCTAAGATCAAGCGTTATATATATATTATATAAGCTGCGTCAAATATATAAATTTTGTCAGAAAAAAATAGAACTAAAATTAAAAAGTGAAAAACAAAAGTGCATATGATAGGTTCATATCGAGCCAATTAGAGAAAAGGTTGGATGCAATTAATTTGTTCTGAATTTTAAGCAGAAAAATTGAAAGGTCCATAACAGCTGTGTATTTGATTGGAGAGAAGATAAAAAAAATAAAAATAAAAAAATAAAAAATAAGAAAATTAAGAGAGATAAAATTTTAAGTGTCTTGAACATTTATATTAGTGAAAATTCGTAAAATTAGATTTTATAAATTATTTTATTTTAGTTTTAGACAAACTTTAAATTTTTTTCATATTTAAATTTTTTTATAAAAAATTATAAAAATAAAATTTAAAAAAAATTACAGAAAATGAGCTTCCCGGTATATACTATCGGGAAGCAGGCAAAATTTTGTCAGCTTTCCGGTGTGTAATACTAGGAAGTAAAAAATCATTTCCTAGTATTACACACTAGGAAACAGACTTTATTTTTGTCTGTTTCCTGGTGTGTAATACCAGGAAATGATTTTTACTTTTTGGTATTACTCACCAGGAAATAGGCAAGATTCAAGTCTATTTCTTGGTGTATACTACTAAAAAATGATTTTTTTTCCTTCCCGATATTACACACTGGAAAACTAAACTTTAATTTTGCCTATTTTCTGGTATATAATACTGGGGAATTGTTGTGTACTATTATTTTTTTTAATATCGAAGGTTAAGATGGTCATTTTGGTATATTTTTTTTAAAAAAAAGTTTAAAGTTTATTTGTAAAAAATTTAATGTTGGTCTAAAAATATAATTTTTTAATAAAAAAAGTAAAAAGTGTAAATGACCTTTTATATTATAGAATAACATCTTAAATTACAGAATAGGAAAATCATCAAAAAAAAATCATCAAACATGATTGAGTAGATTCAAGGTAGGATATCTTAGTGGGAAAATATTCGCAAAACTCAAAATAATCTTTTATTTAAAATATTTTTCAACCTGATACTGATATTAAGGGCATATGTATTGTTGGAAATTTTGGTTAACTTTGATACTATTGTAAAAACCACTAATTATCCATTGCAGCGGAGACGAGTATCAGTTACCATAAAATAAAACAAACATACACATTGTAAGAAATAAAGATAAAAAAAAAGATATAAGGTTTTATGTGGAAACCTAAAACGGGAAAAACCACGATCGTTAGGACGATAAGAGACTAATTCATTGTGTAACAATAGATAAAAAGTTACAACTAGAATACCATTATCTCACTCCCTAAACCAATTACCATTCTCCACATGTCGCTCTCATAGGATATTGATGAGTTTAGAATTTACCTATATTTTAATATATTTTCTGAGCTTCATTGCAAAGAAATTGAGTTGAAAAGACAAATAATTGAGTTGATTTTTTGTAATACTAACCTATTTTACTGAGACAGTGACTTGAATAAAAACGGAGAAAAATAGATCTAAAAAGGGAAAAAATATGCAAGAAGAAGGACGAAACAGAGAAATTGTCAAAGTTCATAATCTGGTGAAGCTTAAAAGTCAAAGAAGGTGACGCCAACAATCTCGCCAAGGGAAAGTCAAAAGTTGGCGACAGTAGGAAGCGAAGAAGGAAGCATCGCGAGCAACCAAAGATTGACATGACGATAGTATAAATGGCGCTTGATAACCATCGCCTCAACAAGCACAAGTTGGTGGCATAGCCAGGCGATGGGAAGAAGTATCGCTTTGAGTACGTAGCGACAAGTACACGTGATAGTTAAAGGTTTCGCCTAAAGAATAATTCAACTTAGGCGATAGGCTTAGCGAAATTTCTGATCACCGCCAAAGCCAATGCGAAGAAACATGCAAATGAATGTTGACTTATGATATTTCGCCACTCTTTGTTTCTTTGTTTTCTTGAATTTACAAATTGTTACTGGGTTCAAACTCTATAAATAGACGCCCAGTTGTAGTAATTAGAGTCTTTTGACAATTTTTAGACAATATTATGAACTTTTGAACTTGAGAGTCTTAAACCTGTTAAAGGAGCGACAATTTCAATTAAGTGATTTTTCTTTCAAGATCTAGTACTCTGTTTAGTTGTTGTGGTAATTAGCAAGAGGTTGTAGAAGATCAAGCTGTGAAAGAAATAATTTTCTCTCTAATAAATTTTTACTTAAACAACGTGATTATGATGAATTTGAACTTAGTTGTTAAACCAAATCTGATCAACAGTAGCTAATAGACCTGATGATCTGTGGAAATCAATTGCAATGCTAGATTTATGTGTGTAATTCCAGTTCATTAAGCCTCAATTCTTTGATTTTCATGAGCATATTGAATTTTGAGGATGAGAGTTAAACAATTATGTTAAAGCATCTTTTTTAGACCAGAGATGACGTTTGGATGCTAGATCTAGAATAGAGGATCAACATATTGATCTAGAGATAGAGAATAGTTAGATTAACTTTTCTCATATCGGTATTCAACAGTTTATAACTTTATAATATAGAGATATATGCAAGTTGTTAGTTAGGATTGGTTAAATCGAATCAAGAGATCTTTAACTAATCGATTATGATGATCTAGGATGAAGAATTGAGTTCCGTTGTTGAATTATACATATAAATACGAGGGCAAGCAATTGAGATCAACAGATCCACTAATATTTCAATTGAATCAACTTTCCTAGTACTATATTCTCATGTTTTCATCACTGAACTGTCAGCATAGTATCCAAATTCTATGATTCGATTCAATTCAAGTCTTATAGAATTTTAAAAGATTTAACAATTTATTTTGAATTTCGGTTGAATTTTTTCTTTCCAAACTACGCAATCCCTGTGGAGACGATATCTTAAAACTACAATTAGATGTTGATTCAAGAGGTATCACAAATCCTCCCATAAATTTTTTGGCGTCTTTGCACAGGGGATTGTAATTTTTAAAATCAAGATTTACTTTGAATTGTTCTAACTTTGTTTTTATAAATTATTTTTCAATTTTAAATTATTTGTTCGAGTGTATATTGTATGCAGACAAGATCTCAGAGAACTCAAGAATTGCAGTTTGATCATGATCCTAAAAGGCTTTTGAGACAGTTGAGATCAACATCAAGAGCAAATATGTCAAGGCAACACTACAGTCATCATCTTGGAGGTGATGAAGAGGAAGCGGGGATAAATTTTGGAGGTGGAAGAATGACCTTGCGACAGTACTCAATACCACTAGTTGATGGCATGCCTCTAGCCATTAACCTATGGGCAGTCACAACTGATACTTTTGAGTTGAACTCTGGACTCATCCAAATGGTTCAGCAAAACAAGTTTGGAGGAGAAGACACTAGAGATCCTAATTTACATCTGAACACATTTTTGCATCTCTATAGTACCTTTAGACATCATGGAAACTTTGAGAATGCTGTTAAAAATTGAGATAATTTTATTTTTCTCTGTACAACAAGGCATATGCCTGGCTCTACTCTCTACCGCCAGGATGTATCAATAATTGGCTTATAACCTATAAATCTATTGGAAGCTAAGAACACCTGATTATCACTTATAATCAACCCAAAAACAATTTCAAAGACTTTAAGAACTAAATCTACCTCATTATTTTTGGATTCAAAAAGGGTAGAGAGAGAAGAAAATTACCTTTGATTAATAAAGCTTTAAAAATACAAAAATAGCGACCAATGACTTTCTTAAAGGTTGTTGAAAGATTAAATAATGTGTTGATGGTGGATAAAAGTGATAAAATTAGAAGATTGAAACTTAGGGTTTTGGCCATGGAGAAGAGAAGAAAACTTGTGTATGGAGGAGGAAGAAGAAGAGGGGAAAATGTGAGTATAAGTAATGGAGTGTGTATTTTTTATTCACACATGTGGGCTTTGGTTTTGGATTGGGCCAAGTTTGGGACCAATCCAATTCGGATTCTTTTTTCCTCCTAAACTCAATTTCAAAACTTCTGCACTTCTCCAAAAATTTATTTTCAAGTTTTGAATTAAAACCACCATCGATTTGAAAAATCCGAATTTTCCCACTGAGCGGGAAAAAATTTTAATTTTGCCAAAATTTAACGTTTTGTTTCAAAATTCATATTTTTCTAAGTCCACAAATAATTTTGACTCCCTACTTCAAACTAAATCGAGTTTTTATCCTAAAAGCCCGATTTCGATTTCAAAGTCCTTTTTTGAATATTTAATTTCAAATTAAATAAAGGAGTTTGATCCTAGTCTTTTCATTTCAAAATAATTCTCCTAATCTCATCATTGCCCTTAATAGTATTTTGATTTATTCTAACGAGGAAAGCATCGAAAACTAAACTTTCAAAATTTTCAAATTGGCCCAAAATTTAGGCCGAATTTGCTGACGTTACATGGCATAAGAAAGTGCTTTATATGATGCTGCCAATTTGGAGAAGTGCGATTAATTACAAACTTGAACCTAGTTATATTTGTTTTGTATAAATAAGTTAGTTAAAGACTTGAAGAGGGATCTAGGGATTCTCTTTTGTCACTTTTAGAGAGAAGTTGTTGATTTAGTTAAATAAACACTTAGAGAGTTCTAGAGGGAGAAACTCAAGATTATATACTTTCTTGGAAGAGATTTCAAGATTTATCGGCAAGAATTTCTCTTGGATAACGAGGATATCGAGCAGCTTGTTAAAGACCTCCTTCAACATTTCTTGTTCTTCTTGATCCTTACTCTTTCATTATATTATTGCATAATTTTTTTATGGAACTAGCTTATGAACTTTATGGTGTTACTTTAACTATGTGTGGCTAAGTTCATTTGGTTGTTTCTTCACAAATTAATCCAAACCATATGATTTCATAACAAGTTTGAGATTTTTTTGAATTTCATGATCATATAGTATTATTCATAGACAAAATTGATTGTTAATTTGGTGAGAATCAATTAACAAAGATGATTTAACTTTGATTGAGACTAGAAATAATAGTTTTATGGTTAAATCCTTGGTGGAAGGTTTTCTTACCGACACTAATGTTCACATTAGTCAGACAGAAATCCTATCAATGTCTAATGTAGTATTTAAGATATTGTCTCCACAGGGATTGACAACTAAGAAGCATGATTGAGATTAAGATTTAGACTGAATTGCCAAAAGAATTCTATATACAAATTGAATCATAGAAATCAAAGAATTGATGTGGAATATAGACACTGATGACATTCATTCAATTAAAACATGAGTAAGTACTCTATTCTGCAATTGATCTCAACAATGAATAAGCTGATCTGCTAAATTCTGTTATCGATTAACTTCTCATGCACGCTTCAACTCTAAACCACAGATTTACTTTCTAGATCATCATCAATGATCTATTAAAAGATCTCTCGATTCAATTTAACAGATCTCAATCATATAGTTGCATATATCTCTATACTACAATCTATACAATTGATAAGCACAATCTGTAGAAAACTAGATCTATAGTCTATCTCTAGAACTATGATCCTCTGTTCTTAGATCTGAAACATAATCGCCATCTCTGATCTAAATCAAGCTACAAATTAAAAATATTACGTAACTCTCGTTCTTGTAATGCAATCAACTCATGAAATTCAAGTAGATCTGACTATAATTGAACAAGAATCATGCAATCAAAGTAATAATCAACATCAAATCTTAACAAATCAACAGAGCTTTTAGCTAGCACATCTACTTTAACATATTCAATCAAAGTACAAAATCATCATCGACATGCTTAAGATCTAAATCTTACCAAGGAAAATTGAAGCTAAACTCTGTCACAGTTGTTGCTTCACAATCTTCAAGCTAAATCTCAATGATCAACAGAAACAATGTACAAAACTTCTTCAAGAAACTTCTCTGAAAATATTGAATAAAGCGTATAGAAGAATCAAAAAATTTTCTCTCAAAAATAAAAGAATGTCAAAAGTTCAAAAGATTAAAAAAAAATCAGATCATGTTGCTTCATCTGAGCTCCTATTAATAGAGTTTTAGCTCAGTGGCAATTTTAAAATAAAATCAACAAAGAAATAAAAATTGGCAAAGTAACCTTTTTCTCCACTTATGTCGCTCGCTCCTTTACCTGAACCTAAGCGACTTCTTCAAATCTCGCTTGTCTGGATCGCCAAGCTAACAATCTCGCTAGGCGAAATGTTCTTAATATTGCCATAGTATGTCGCCTGATATCTAGGCGAGTGATCTTTCCTCGCCAAAATACTCTTCCAATTATAAACATTCCAAGCGATGTCCTATCAAATGTTGCCTTTTATCATTCCTCAACTTAGCGACATTTTTCCTATATTGCGTCAGTTATCGCCTTAAGGTAGGCGAGGTTGACCCTTCAGCGCCTAAAAATTTTTCCAAGATGGCATCATATGAAGGCAAAGAGTTCCTAATTCGTCTTGTGTGCTTTAACCTTCAAGATGAGATCTTCTTTATATCAACTGCTTCATCGCCCTTTTCTCCAAATTGTGGCGATGTATGCACATGCGATCTCTTTTCAGCATAATCATTTCGCCAATTTTTTTTTACTTTGGATGAAATTCTAATTTGGTCATTCTTTCTTCTGATTTTGCATGTTTTACCTCCTTTTCCACATATTTTCATTCAAGTCTCTGTCTCAGCAATAATAGTCTAGAATTACTAGAAATGTATTCAATATCTCATCTTTAAAGCTGAATTTCTTTACATTTAAGCTCATAAAATATACTAAAATATAGGTAAATTCTAGACTTATCAATTACCCCCAACTTAGCCTTTTGCTTGTCCTCAAGCAATACTGACTAAAAATCTACCGAGACATCAATCAGTGCAAACTTATATCATAACTCAAAGCAATTCATCAAGTATAGTTATAAAAATTTCCAACAGTGACCAGCTCTTCCTCCAAAATTTCAAATCAACTAACTCAAAACTGGTCATTTCCTTCATGTTGCAAAGTATCTGAGAAGATACAAGTATTTGAGTTTTGAAACTATTTCCTCACTGTAGTCTCTCATAAGTGTTTGATCTCTCAGAATCCTATAGGTTACTCACACAATACACTAGTCACTTTTAAGAATCAAAGTTACGTACCAAGGCAAATGTGATTCTAGTGTTTCACAAGCACGTATGAAGAAAATTTAAGAACCTCACGATCATTGAACTTCACTCATACACTGTACAACACTTAGAGGTTCCTAAGTTCAACACTGCCTATTTGTCTGCCTTAGAATCTCTAATTTGCATTTATAGGGAAAATGGGGCCAAGTTAGCTTATGAAAGAAGGGGATTTCTGATGGGACGAAACTCCACTGATATTTATATTCACAGTACTCAATCGAAATTCCTATCAACGTCTAATGTAGTATTTTAGAGATCGTCTCCACAGGGATTGTAAGCTAAGAAGCATCTTTGAGACTAAGATTTAATCTGAATTGCTGAAAGAATTTATATACAAAATGAATCATAGAATCAGATAATCATGGATTTATAAAGTTGAGGTGAAGTAAAAATATCTCATGACATTCATTCAATGAAAACTCAAGTCAGTACTCTATTCTGCAATTGATCTTAACAAAGAATAAACTGATTTGCTAGATCTAATTTCAATTAACTTCTCATGCAAGTTTCATCTTAAATCCCAGATTTACCTTCTAGATCATCATCAGTGATCTGTCAAAGGTGGTTAGCTAAACCAAAGTCCTTTATTTAATAGGTTGAGATATCTCGGGTACCCCTAATGACATGTCATTCCATCACTATTTTCCATCACCACTAAGGCAATCATAATTTGATTAATTTTGGTAATCAAAGCACACAAATCAATTTAACATTACACAATTATATTATAACAATCCACTGGCTTTCAATCAATAACTATCAGGTACTTTACTAGTGTCTTATCTGTTTATTTCAAACTTTAACTAACTAAAACCTAAGTCTAACATGCAATATACTTTCAGCATTACTATGCCTAACAATAACCACGCAAAGCAGCAATCAATATTCCAATCTATTATCAATAACTATTTTTCCAATTAACAGTTCATGTGGTTAGGTTATTTATCCATATTAATGCACAGTATAATAAAACAAACGTCAACCACATATGGAGTATAAGATGATGTTGCTAACCTTTCTTCCGATGACAAATAGCTAAGTGTCATCGGTACGTTCTACAGCACCTTATGCTTTGCCTAACAAAGAACAAGGAACGATAAATTCGGTTAGACAACCGATCAAAAACGTGGCACACAAAAAGTGAAATCTATTCTAATCGTAAAGAAAAGGACAATCGAATGGACGATAAGCAACGACAAACACGAAACTACACAAAGCCATAAACCAAATTCACGATTCCAATCTAATAACCATCTAGGATTTCTACTCAACCAAACCCTAACTAACTAATAACAAAGAAATCCCCTTAATCAATTACAATAAGACCCAATCACTCTAGCAACCTTTCTAACATCAAGCGAGGGTTGAGAGATTGCTTATCGGAGGTTGTGTCGATGAAGCGATAGCAAAGGATTCAAGAGAGCGATCGATTAGGGGATAAGAGAAATCGAGAGAGATGAAGCGAATGAGAGACACTTGGTCGATTTGGGTTTTAAAACCCAAATTTCGGTGTCTAGCGACATAGGCCTTATGAAACCAGAGCGAACCGAGAATAATACGTTGACTTTGCAGAATTCGCTCACTAGCGACATGGCTGACGATATAAAGCTTACGTCGCTAGCACTGGCAACATGCCTGGCAACATAAAGCTTATGCTGCCAGCACGGCCAATGCTATGCACCTCTGTTTCCTCCTTTGTTCGACTTCGTTTTCATAGCGAGTTCCGATGTACGACTAAGGACAACAATAATGAACATTTATAATGCAATTCCATGATCAAAATGTCATTTCAATAATAAAAAATGGTTCAAGAATTACAAGTAAGGTTCAATGACTTAACGATCAAATTAGTTCAACATCGTGAATTCGTTTAGCCCCAAAATCAGGACGTTACAGGATGTGATATGACCCTTGACTTGAAGAGGGAATCATAAGGATATCAAACCCAATACGACATCGGTAATACACGGGAATAACGCCTTGATTATAATGCATTTAGAAAAATTCATTAGTATGAGACCTTTTGGGTGATGGTACAAGAATAAATTCATGCGAGCTCGACCTGGCCTAAAGCTGACAATATCATTCTTATGTGGGAATTTACGAGCGGCTCTAAAGGGTCTATCAAGTAGTATTAGAGTCAATTCAGAGATCGAGCCCGTGTTAAGGTCTGTTGTGCCCTTGTATCCAAAGTCTTCCTGATAATACAGTGGTTAGGCGGCAAATCACATTTGGTTAGTAACGGCGGTGCAAGATGATTTGACGAATCAATATATTGTCTAAAGAGGAGGCCGGTGACCGAATGGCCAGTGAAATTATCTCGAGGGGAGACTACGCAATCTGTGATTCTTTGTTTGAAGGATCATTGGACTAACATAAGGGGAGACGATGTGGCCTTTGGTTTGAAGAGGAGGATTGTTAGGGTGTCAAACCCAATACCATATTAATAATACAAGAGGATAGTGACTTGTATATATAAAATTTAAATAACTCCATTATTATGAGGCTTTGGTAGTACTCAAGAATAAATTCATGGGAGCTCGACCTGACCCAACACGGACAATATCATAATAATGTCGGAGTTGAGGAGTGGCTCTAGGGGGGTCCAGCAATTTATTCCCGACCGATCGAACATCATATTACTGTAAATTTTTTCGTTGTCCTTTGATTAATTATTTGCGATTTAATATTAATCTATGGGTATTTTCGTTTTTGCACCCGTTTTATAAAAATAATCCAGAAATTCCCCCACTTTTAAAAATAATTCAAAACAGCACCCATTTTCATGTGAAAAGTGGTTTTGGGTAAATGTTTGGTGGTTTTACTCTACTTTTACCTTATTTTTATTAGGGATATTTCCATTTAACCACCGCAGGTTTGGAATATTAGTCAAAAAACCTCCACTGTTTTAGTTTTAGCCAAAAAACCACTTTTTAACATTTTCTGTCAGTAAAATTGATTTTTTTTACTTTAAAATTATTCTAAAAAGTGGTTTTTTGGCAAAAATTAAAACAGTGGAGGATTTTTGGCTAATATTGCAAACCTGCAGTAGTAAAATGGAAATATCTCTTTTTATTAATTGCATTGAATATTTACTTTTATACCATCATTATTAACCAAATATTAAATTATATTATTTTAATAAATATTAAAATAAAAATAAATTTTTTTTAATTTTAAATTAAATAATACGTTTTAATTTATTCTTTAATAAAATAAATTAAAAATAAATATGAATTTATTTATTTTATTTTTTAAACTAAATAATATATGAAATAAATACAAATTTATTTTGAATTTTTAATTAAAAATAGCAAAAGTAAAATATATTATTTAATGAAAAATAAAAATAAAAATAAAATTATATTTGTTTTACATTTGTATTAAAAATATAATTTTATTTTTATTTTAATTTTTTCATTAAATAATATATTTTAATTTTGTTATTTTTAATTAAAAATTCAAAATAAATATAAATTTATTTAATATATTATTTAATTTAAAAAATAAAATGAAATAAATTCATTTTTTTTATTTTTTTTATTAAAGATAAGAAAGTAAAATAATTTTATTTTTATTTTAATTTTTATTAAAAATAATGTAATTTAATATTTGGTCAATAATGATGGTGTAAAAGTAAATATTTAATGCAATTAATAATAAATAAGGTAGAAATATAGTAAAACCAACAAACATTTACCCAAAACCACTTTTCACATAAAAATTGGTGTTGTTTCGAATTATTTTTAAAAGTGGGGGGATTTTTAGATTATTTTTATATAACGGGTGCAAAAACGAAAATACCCATTAATCTATTATGAGTAACCTTTCTCAAGAATATTTTTCTTTATTTGAATCCATATTACGAAATATCATTCCTAATCCCGTCTTCCAAAACAATCCTCTAGTTTTTTTCCTAACTACAGACCAATTCTGAATGCTGAAATACATCCAAAATTCTCGTCAATATTCTAATATATATATATATATATCAATTATTTTATTATAATTAAAAATTAGAAAAACAATGTCAATTTATTTTATTTTTAAAATAATTTCGTTTTCTATTAGTTTCAAAATTTCTTTTCAATTAATTAAAATTTTGTTACTTTTGTTCTTATTGAGAAATTATTTTAATAATACTTTTAAATGATAAGAAACAAAAAAAAAAAATTGAGAATAACTAAAATAATTATATTTTAAAAATTAAAATATAATGAAAAATTCTCCAAAAAATTATTATATTACAATGATGAACTGTCTTCATTATTCATATATTTATTTCTGAGTTTGGTATAATTATTCGCACTATGAGTGCAGCTTGATTCGAAATCCCTATTGAGATCATGATATGATTACGAATCCCATATGTGTAGGATCTTGATTTTGCCCTACATTTAATAAAACAAGTTTAACATATTTCACTATATTTTTAAAATTAAAATAAATAAATAAATAATCATTAATACTAGTCTGCAGGTGGAGAAGTGCATTCTGAGTTACATAAATAAGTATAAATAATATGTATCTGTATGTGTGCACGGCATCTGCTATTTTATATTTGTCACATGGGTTTGCCAACAGCAGAATGATAAGGTTTGTTAAGGTCATAACCGTTGACAAAGTCAATGAGTTTAGCATCTCACAGGCTGTCCATGTGCTGCAAAATACACAACCAACAGCTTACTGACCAAGACAGCTATAGGAACCCACGTGGAAATAAAAACTACTAGTATGCAAGTGGAGAGTAGCATCTTCTTGGCTTGATCTTCGTCGGTCTTCACATGGGTTTGTTAGAACAATAGTTTTGTATACAAAATGGAAGGCAATGTGATCAAAATAGTAATATTCTAAACAACTCATAATCATAAACTATCTTCTTCAGAGATCTCAAACGTTACAAAATAATAATAATAATAATAATAATAATAATAATAATAATAATAAATTCAACTTAACAAGTAAAATAAATAAATAGGTAGCAAAATAATAATAAATGTTAGGTTGAATTTATTATCTAGAGATTTAAAAAAAGATAAATAAATTTAAAAAAAAAAAAAAAAAAAAAAAAAAAAAAAAAAAAAACTATCAAGCAAGGAGTATACATATCCATCTATCAAATCTGTAGATTTAAATTCCAGATATGCAGGATCATGACTTCGTATTTTTGAAATAATTTTTATTTCCGTAATTGTCGTGGATTTAAATTTGAATTTGAGTATTTTAATGATCATGCACACTTTGTTATTTTTTCTTTAAATATAATTTCAACACCATTAATTTTTATTTTATCTATGTTTAATACTTTATATTCTATAAAAAAATATAACTAATCATTTTATATATTAATATGTAATATAATATTATTTAGTTATATTATAATATAAATAAAATAAAATTATTTATAAAAGAAATGTAGTTTACCATTATTTTGTTCTCGCTTATTTTCATGTAATAAATATTACTGTATGGAAAAATTAACCAATAATCATAATAATTTGTAATAAATAGTACACATGTATCTAGAAATAGAAAAAAGACTCGATGAAACCGAACAAAAATTATCGGTCTACGATCTAAGTGGTTCCAATCCGGTTCAAAAAGTTGGGATTGATTATGTGAATCAGTTCTGTTCGATTTCATACATCTACGGACCGACCAAACCGATCAATAATTAAAGAATAAATATATAATATAGATAAACATAACAAAAGAAAAAATATCAATTCAATATTTAAAATAAAAATTACATATACTTATTTTATAATGTTGTTGTAGTATAATTTATAGTAATAATTTTACTATTTAATTACTTTAATTTATTTGTATTAGATAAACTTTGTATAGATAAACTTTGTATAAAGTATTTTTTTTAATGGATTTTTTTTATTTTTTAAATAAAAAATTCAGAAAATTTCCTACCAAATTGAACCGAAACAAAATTGATAGGGGACAATTGGGATCGAACTGATCGGTCCAATATTTTAATTCGTCCAATTTAGTTTAATTTTTTTAACCACGTTTCAAATCCGACCAAACCCGAAATGAATCATCCCGAGTCCCGATCTTATACATATTTTTCGTTGATTTGGTATAAAATTTAAATTGAACACGACTAAACTAGTTACATTGTAATATTAATTTAAAAGTGTATTTTAATTAATACGTACTAATACAAACTTTTTATAGTGTATCAAATTTAAGGCATATTTTTGACATTATTCATTATATTTCAATATTTGACTTCTTTTTGTAATTGAATAAAAATATAAAAGAAAAACATAAAATTTGAAAATTTTTTAATTAAATAAAATTTAGTAATTATAATTTAAATTAATAATAAAATAATTTTGAACGATTTCGTGACCTGTAACTTTTATCGAAACTCTAACAATCACTGTCTGAATTTGGATGACCACTATTGTAACACCTAATCCCTAACCATAATGAAGCCACGTTCACTATGAAATTATCAATTATACATTATATATTATAACAATGATTTATAAGTCAAAACATAAATTATTGACAAATCCTAAGACTGGTTGATAAAATACCATAACTGAAAAATAATAACAATCTTTTAAGATACTCAATGTGATGCAATTTATTTGGACCTGCTCGACCACCTATTCACATTTCATGCATATAGAAAACGAAACAAATAGGAAATAAAAACCACATAAGACTATCGATATCTGGGTAACAATTTTATGGTCCAATAATCACAAACATAAGCCTCTTATTAGCATTTAAATGTGTTTTTCGCATACAAATGCATTTAGGTGCCTCACATTTTATACCGTGTCTTAGTCAAGGGAACCAAGTTGTTGGCCAAACTACAAAAAATTATGCCTAGAGTTCATGGTGCCTTGGCCCACGTGTTGACCCGTATGACCAAGCCGCCTAGGGATGTATCGACAGTACTCATCCCACACCTTGGTCTTCATGATCAAGACGCCGACCGAGATATACAATTCGATGAAAAATAGAGCAATTTCAATTGAAACATCCCCATCAATTATGTTCAAGGTTCTTAGTGGTTCTTAAGGCCATTCTATCGTTATCCAAAATCAAGTTATGATTGATTAGGTCCTATTTACTTAGTTTATACTCTAAATGGGTTCGATTACAAGTCATTAATAACCCTAGTTTTCATAACAACACCATAATCAAACATCTATAATAACCAATGTAATAATTCTTTTATGATTACCCCTAATCTAGTTAGTATATCGAAACGAAAATAATAGAGTTGAAGCCAACCAATCGGGTTCGAAGACCAAGCAATAACAATATGTCCGCAGGTGATGAGTCGTCACTTAAGTTCCAATAATGGTTAGCTAAACCAATTTGACCTATTGTAAAGTCCAACCCCTGATCACGGTGGAACCGCGAACGAAGACTGGAACACCACATTACAATCAATCATACATTACAATAGTTGCGAAAATAATTACAATATTCGAAATGACCTAGTTATAAAATATAATCAATAACCTGCTTATGAACATTAGAACATAAAGTTCAAATACTTCTTTTCAAAGTAATAAAACTTGTGTTCGAAGTCAACAATATAATAGTCATCCATTCATTTAGTTTACAATCTTAGAAATAACGTGTCCAGAACATAAGGAATTAAAACATTTAAAAGGGTTACATATCCTTCAAAATAGTCAAAAGCAATTAAATTACAATTCTAAATAAAGTTACCGAAAATTCATGAAGACTCGACATGCTTTACATGTAATGCGTGGACCTTCAATCTGCTCGATCACCTATTTCACATTTCTAATAGAGAGACAAAAAAAAAGAAGAAAATACAACGTAAAACTATCAATGTCTGGTTAGCAAGTCATGCTCCAACAAACACACACATATGCACCTAGAGTAACAATCAATCATAAGAGAATACAATCCCGCCCAATTTTAGTGTTAATTAGAAGTTCACTAAAGTGAGCTACTCATCTAGTTTCAATTACATTCATTGAGTACATCTGACATTATTAAGTGTCTATTTAGTTTATATATATATATATATTAGTGTATATATATATATATATATTCAATAGAATTCCTCAAACAATCATTTATACTCTAGGCAACCATCATACAATAACATTCACATTAGAGTTCCAATTTATTAAGATTGCCACTAATCTAATATTGATAGTGAAACGGGATCAATTAGGCCGAAGCCACACAAAAGGGTCCGAATACCAAAATCCGTAGAGCCGTTTGCTCCCCCTCGGGATGGACTACTACCTTATGATTCCATCAATTAGGTCCGAAGACCACAATAACGATAGGCCCGCAAGCGGTGGTGCCTCACACCCAATACGAGTCGTCACTCAGTTTTCAATAATGCTTAGCTAAATAAAAGATCCTATATTTTTAATATATTGAGATATCTTGGGTAACCTTGATGACATGTCATTCCATCACTATTTCAAACACGACTAGGACAATCATTATTTTGTTATTTAGGTGATCAAAGCACATAAATCAATTTAAGATTCAACAATTACATTATATCAATCCATTGGCTTTCAATCAATATCTGTCAGGTACTTTACTTGTGCCTTACCGATTTATTTGTAGCTCTAACTAAACAAAGTCTAAGTCTAACATGCAATAGACTTATCAACATATCTATATCAGTAATAAACCAAGCATAGCAGCAATAATAATTCCATTGTATCATTTACTATCTAATATTACCAATTTACAATTCATGTGGTATTATTGTTAGCCAGATTAATGCACAATCATAAAAACAAAAAAAAAATCGATATAAAGTATAAAACGACGTTGCTAACCTTTCTTCCAAAGATAAGTTAAGCCAAGCGTAGCCAATACGATCCTTGAGACCGTTTTGCTTCGCCTAACAATAAGAAGGAACAACAATTCGATTAGACAATTGTTCAAACACGTGGCGCACAAAAAAGCGAAACCTATTTTAATCGCAAGGACACGAAGATCGAACGACTAAGAAGCAAAAACACCAACAAGTACTACACAGAACCCAATTCAATCCATTATTCGATCTTCCAATCCAATTTCCCCCAAAAGTTAGGGTTTCTTACATAGCCCTAACTAAATCAATAATAAAAAAATAACCCTAAATTGACAGCAATCACCTCCTATAATCTTACAATCATGATTGTATTACAAAGGAAAGAGATTGGGGTTGATCAGAGACTTACTAAAGACACACCAAAGCAACATTAGCGAAGGAATCGAGAGAGAAATCACTCTAACGATGAGAGAATTCGAGTGGGTTGGAAAGAATGAGAGTGACTCGACCAAATTGGCTTCAAAACCCTTGATTTCAGTGTCTCGCGACAAGGCTAGTGACATAATGCTTATGTCGCCAGAGCAACGCGAGAATAACACTTTGGCTTACAGAATTTGCTCACCGGAGATATAAAGCCTATGTTTCCTGCAAGAGACACGTCTGGCGACATAAGGCTTATGTCACCAGCACGACCAGTGTTGCGTACTTTCATTTCCTCATTCGTTCGAATTCTTTTCCGCTCAATGTCGATGAAACACCAACAAACATTGTGGGGCAATCTTATAACAATCCAATCAATAATTTAATCACTTGGATTAATCAAAGAAATGATTCAAACATTGCAAAAGAATGTTCACAAGTCAACAATAAAATTTGTTCAAAATTACAAAATCGTTAGCCCCAAAATCGAGACGTTACACCTATGACCCAATAGGCTTAGATATCTTAGGGTTTCTCTGATGGCATGCTACTTTGTCTCTGTATTAGGCTAGAATAAGGGCTACCTATATATTTAGGTGATTAAATACACTTCATTAAATCATTAACTGCTCTGTTAATCCCATAATAATTCTAGCTCTATAAAATGAGTTTTGGCCCTATAATCCTTCTCTTGATATAAGATTATATAAGTTCATTTAATTGAAAACTTTACAATCAATCTAGTTGCATGGATCTACAACTAACAACTTTCATCCATGAACATGAATAATATAATAGCACACATTAATCCATCAATTAATGCAATCAACATTCCCTACAACAAAAACAAATCAAGGTACTTATTACAATAGTAAATAACATTCAATATCATCATGAACATGTTTTTTTATCCAATTAATGCAACAAAAAAAAGTCAATAACAAACCTTATAGAGTGTAAAACAAAATTGTTCACTTATCGTCCGAAGAAAAAGTTAAGCGATTTTGTGAGGTCCGATCAATACCCGCTTGGCAAAAATCACAACATTCAAACAATTAATCCATTAAACACCGTTTGGCCAATACTATTTTTGCATATATACTTTCTAAGGTTTCCTAATAAATGATAATTCGAAACTCACACCTTTCATTTGACGTATTTAAGTGCATGTTTATGATCAATTGTCTCTATTTACCATTTTACCCTTATAGTAGATTTTGACAAAAAAAATTCAACTTTTCACCCGGAACTTCCGAAAATTTCTAGACCCAACTTTAGGATGTTACAACTGCTAAAATTTTGAAAACCACCGGTGACCTCTACTGTAACATCCAACCCCTAGCCACGGCGGAACTGCGAACGGAGCTCGGAACGCCACATTACAATCATTCATTCATTACAATTAATGCGGAAATAAACATTAATATTGAAAGTAGTCGATTATAAAATAATCATCCTGAACCTGCTTCGAAAATAATAATGTAGTCCGGATAATTTAATTGAAAATAAACCTGTTTGCAAACCATATCAATCATCCAAATAATAGTTTACAACCTCCAAGATAAATTGTCCAAAATTATAAGAACTAAAGTTCTTTAAAATGACTTACAAATCCCATAATAATTGCCCTAAAACATCATAAACTGAGTCACTTAAAAAGGTTTACAAGTTTTTCAAATTAATCAAAAATAAAGGTAAAACATCAGCTTTCAATATGGTTCTAAAAACATGCATTATGCAATGCTGGACCTTTAATATGCTCGACCACCTATTTCACATTTCCCAATAGGAGAGACAAGAAAAAATGAAGAAAATATAATGTTAGATTATTGATATCTGGTTTGCAAGTCACACTCTAACAAACACACAAATATGCGTCTATTTAGCATTCAATGATGATTTAGCACACAAATGCGGGACTAACATTCAAGCATAAAGAATACAATCCCACGAAAATGTAACATGATTTACAAGTTCAATAAGGTGAGTTTCTCATCTAGATCACGTTATTTCATTGTGTAAAAGTGACATTATTAAGTGTCAATTTGGTGTTTATACATTCACTAAAATCCCTAATGCAATCAACAATCCACTAAGAATTCACCACATAATATCATTCACATTAAGGTTCCAATTTAATTAGACTGCCCCTAATCTAGTCTCGATAATGAAACACGATCAATTAGGCCAAAGCCACACAATAGGGTCCGAAGACCGAAATTCGTAGAGCTATTTGTTCCCCCTTGGGATGGACTACTACCTTAGGATTCAATCAATAAGGTCCGAAGACCACAATAACAATAGTCCTGGAGGCGCTGGTGCCGTCACACCCAGTAGAAGCCGTCACTCAGTTTTCAATGGTGGTTAGCTAAAGCAAAAGTCTTATATTCAAAAGGTTGAGATATCTCGGGTACGCCTAATGACATGTCATTCCATCACTATTTTCAACCATGACTAGGTTAATCATAATTTGATTAATTTAGGTGATCAAAGCATACAAATCAGCTTACCATTCAAGTATTACATTATAACAATCCATTGGCTTTCAATCAATATCTGTTAGGTACTTTACTAGTGCCTTATCCATTTATTTCCAGGTCTAACTAACCAAAGCCTAAGTCTAACATGCGATATACTTTCAGCATTATAAAGTCTAACAATAATTAGATAGAAGCATCAATCAATATTCCAATCTAATATCCATAACTATAGTTCCAATTAACAGTTCATGTTATTAGGTTGTTTATCCATGTTAATGCACAATATAGTAAAACAAACATCAACCACATATGGAGTATAAGACGATGTTGCTAAACTTTCTTCCATAGACAAGTTATGCTAAGTGTCGCCGATATGACCCTCGGCACCATCCGCTTTCCCTAACAACAAATAAGGACAAGAATCACTTAGACAATCTATCGAACACATAGCGCGCGAATCACGAAACCTATTTTTATCACGAAGAAAACGACGATTGAACGAATGATAAATGACAACGATAATAATACACAAAACTCCAAACTAATCCCATGATTCCAATCCCTTTCAACAATCTAGGGTTTCCACCTAAACCCTAATAATTCCCCATTGATAATCAACCCTAACACATCTATGTCTAGCCCATAATTAAAAACTAGAACATGCTAGCAACAATATAGGATCGATTTAGGGTTGATACATACTTACCGGATTCACACAAAGGTAGCGATAGCGAGGAGATTGAGAGAGAATCACTCTTGTGATGAGAGAACATGAGTGGATTGAAAAAAATGAAAGAGTCTCGGCCAATTTGGGTTTAAAACCCTCAATTCGGTGTTTGGCGACAAGGTTGGCGACATAAGGCCTATGTCGCCAAAGCAATCCGAGAACATTACTCTTGGTTTGCAGAATTCTCTCGCTGGCGACATAAAGCCTATGTTGCCAGCGCTGGTGACATGCCTAGCGACATAAAGCTTATGCCGCCAGTACGACTAGTGTTGTGCACCTTTGTTTACTCCTTCGTTCGAATTCATTTCCGCAACAAATTCAGACCTACAACCAAAGAAAACACTAATGAACATTTACAATGTAATTTAATGATCAAAATACCATTTCAATAATTAATATCGGTTCAAGAATTACAAGAAAATTTTAATAACTTAACGATTAAATCAATTCAAAATCCTAAATTCATTTAGCCCAAAAATAGGGATGTTACATCTATGGAACAATAACGCCCAACCCCTGACCACGGCGAAACCACAAACGGACACCGGAGTGCCACATTACAATCAATCATTTGATTCAATAAGTGCGGAAAAAGAAATTTAAAGTTTCAAAAAGTCTGTTTCAACATAATTAGTATAAATCTGTCATCAAGAACAATAATTCAAAAAAACAAAAAAAGTTCACTCAAAATAAAGCCAATTTGCAATCCTAACAATCATCCAATAACAGTTTACAATCTTCAAATAATAATATGTCCAAAACATACAATCCTAAGAGTATTGAAAAGTTTACATGCTCTTTAAAATAGTCAAAAGAAACAACTAAAGACAATCCTAAATAAAGTCTTAAAAATCCATGAAGACTTGACATGTTTTTTATGCAATGTTCGACCTTCAATCTGCTCGATCACCTGTTTCACATTTAAATAGATAGACTAGGAAAAATGGAAGAAAAATAACTTCAGACTATCGATGTCTGGTTATCAAGTCATACTCCAACAAACACAAGCAATACGTCTATTTAACCATACTAATACGAAGGGCACACAAAATGCACCTAAACTATCATTCAAGGGTAAAGAGAATACAATCCCGCCTAAATCTGTTACTATTAACAAGTTCAACAAGGTGAGATAACCATCTAGTTCCAATTATGTCATTAAGCACATTTAACATTATTAGATATCCAATTGGGTTTACTAAATTCATTTATGAACCCCAAAGCAATCAACTATCAACTAGCATCCATCACACCATAGCAATCACATTAAGATTCCAATTTTTATTTGACTGCCACTAATCTAGGATCTATACTGAAATGGGGCCAATAAGACCGATGCCACCAATATAGTCCGAAGACCGAGATTCGCAAGCCGTTTATTTCCCCTCGGGATGGACTACTACTTTAGAATCTCATCAAATAGGTCCGAAGACCACCAATAATAATATCCCATGGGCAGTGGTGCCGTTACACCTAATAGGAGTCGTCACTCAATTTTCAATGGTGGTTAGCTAAACCAAAAGTCCTATTTTTAATAGGTTCATATATCTCGGGTACCCTTAATTACATGTTATTCCATCAGTACTTTCAACCATGACTAGAGCAATCATTGTTCAATTAGTTAATTGATCAAACACACAATTTTCATTTAACAATCAACAATCTCATTATATCAATCCATTAGCTTTCAATCAACATGAGTTAGGTACTTTACTAATGCCTTATCTAATTATTTCCTACTCTAACTAACCAAAGTCTAAGTCTAACATGCAAAAGACTTACTGGCATTTCTATATCAGCAATAATCAACAATACAACAATCAATATCCCATTTTAGCATTCAGTATCTAATCTATCCAGTTATCAATTCATGTAGTTATCTTGTTAACCATTTTAATGCACAATTCATAAAGCATACAAAAACCAATATTAAGTTCAAAATGACATTGCCAACCTTTCTTTCGATGATAAGCTAAGCTAAGTGTCGCCGAAACGATCCTCGACACCATCCGCTTCGCCTAACAATAATAAAGAACATTATTGGATTTAGACAAATGATCGAATACGTGGTGCACAAAAAGAGAAACCTATTCTAATCGCAAAGAGACGATAAATGAGCGAACAATAAACCATATCGATAACACGATTAGACCAAACCCCACTTTAATTCCATGATTCAATTCTCCAAGTAAGGTTCCCATAAATCTTAGGATTCCCAACTCCAAGAAATAAAGTTGACAGATTGTATGGCGAGACATAGTTTAAGAGTTATTGGCGAGCTTGACCTCTGCCAACTTCCAGACCTATTAAACTACAAGAAATGACGAGTAAGGTTGGCGAGCCTTTAGTGTGGCATAGTTGTGTCAAGCTTCTGTCAACTGAAAATGGTGTACTCATTAGTGAGTCTTAATGAACCCCTACACCAAAAATTTTGCGAAACCACCGACTTTGCAGTAGCAGGATGTTACATTGGATGGACTATTAGGCAGCTACTAGATAACCTCTTTAGTAACTTTAATAGCTTTAAACGGCTTGAATAAACTAACTAAATATTATCGCTCTTATTAAGAATATTTGTTGGCTAAATGGAAGAGCTACATAATTTGTTGTATGTAGACTTGCAGTATGATTGTTGTAAGAATCTTTGAAGACTTGCTACTAGATAACCTCTTTAGTAACTTTAATAGCTTTAAACGGCTTGAATAAACTAACTAAATATTATCGCTCTTATTAAGAATATTTGTCGGCTAAATGGAAGAGCTACATAATTTGCTGTATGTAGACTAGCAGTATGATTGTTGTAAGAATCTTTGAAGATTCTTTAGGGCCTGCATTGTGTGTGCCAATATTAGAGCCAAATATAGTTTCATTTGTTTGTGTTTGTTGGAATGTGAAAGTGTCAACTTGACTCTGTAAGCTAACCATGTTGTTTCTTTCTTTTCTTTATTTTGTTTCTGCTATGTGGAAAATGTCGAATGGGTATAGGTATCGCTATTGGTTAGGTAATGTGGATACTTCATCAAAGCACAAGCATCCCAGCATCATTTCCATTCATTCTTCTTTTGATGTTACCTGTACTATGAGGTTTTAAATTATTTTATTTTCTTTATTTGAGTACTAACAAATACGTTAGAAATTTATTTTCATTGAGAGTTGTAATTTGTTTTAAAGACTTATATTTCAGATTTTATTTTCTTATGTCGAGTTATTATTAATGAAAGTTTGAATTCTGAATTTGTATTCATTAATACTAGCCACACATGTTCTATATTTTATTTATTTGTTATGTCCTACATAGCAACATAGTCTGCATCTTTATTTCTACTAGGGTGGGGGTTTTCCATTACAGTTGATGTCTGGGTTAAGTTGATCGATTGAATGTCACCACTTTGAATGACAAATGAACCCTATTTTTTTAAATATAGGATTCTTACTTCATTTTTTGAAGGGGTTTACCATTGAGCATATTGTTTAGTGAATCTATCTAAGTTGCTATTTTAAGGTAAATTGAATTTTACTATTTCATGTATCTAGTTTCGATTTCTATAAGGTCAACTGTGAATATTATTTATGTCATGAATAAACACTTTTTTTTTCAATTATACTATATTGTGTTTTGCTGGTTATGATTCATGGTCTGTTAGAAATTAGAATATTGTGTGTAGCATTGTTAATAGATTTTGGTGGCTATAAGGATTATTGTAATGTAGGCTTAATCACAGACTGCAATTGAGAATTCAAAAATATGTAATCATTTGTTGGGTGTATTCAAATGAGAATTTTCAGTTTAATTTAGTGGTTAAATGTGTGGTTTTGTGTTGTGAAGATCAATCGAAAAAATTTTAGGTAAAGTGAGCCTAATTGAGTTGCTATTTTAATGTAAAGTGAATCTTGTTGTTTTATGTCTCTTGTTTCATATTCTATCGGGTCAATTATGAAAATGATTTATCATGCATAAACACTCTATTTTTTAGTCATTTATGTGACCATACTGTGTTTTGCTAGTTAGGATTCATGAGCTGTATTAGAAATTAGAATATTGTATAGTCAAACCCCTCTATAACGGTACCGTTTGTCTGACAATTTTTTGGCTGTTATAGTGAACGGCTGTTATTCGCATATAACGGTCATATGAAGATTGTAGATCTCACTTGGTTGTTATCAATTTATAGTAATTTTTAAAAAAAAATAACCACTAAATAAAATATGCATAATTTAAAACATTTTTAAAGTTAAATTTATTCAAATATGATGGAAAAAGTCTATGATTGTATCTTATTTGGAAGATTTCAATCTCTTACTAATAATATAATGCTTAAATTAACAAAAATTTTGGTCCAAACTTTTAATAAAAGGTAGTCAATTGCCCTCCTTCGAAGGCAATCCAATGCGGAGAGACCATGTAGAGTCTCTTTTGTAAGATGAGAGGCTCCCTCAGATACTAGCGTTCGGATGGTCTAAGTTTTAATGTTTCAAATTATTTCAATTAATTATTTATAATTATGAAAGATTTTAAATTCAATCATATTCATTATCGTTGCTTATGTAATCTTTTTCTTCATATTTTTAGTTATTAAACATTAAAAAAATCTTTTATTTGTTAAAGTTAATTACAATAATTATTTAAAATTTTTTAATTTTTATATCATTTTATTAAAAATATAATGTATTATATTTGAATAGGCCATTATAGAGGATGAGTTTTATACAGAGTGTTCTGTTCAAATTACGGCTGTTGCTATTATAGGTAAATTGCTGCTATAGAGGATTAAAATAACATTGAAAAAACCGGTTCTGGAAGAAATTTAGCTGTTATAGTGAATTGTTGTTATAGTGGATGACAGTTATAGAGGAGTTTGACTGTATATGATATTGTTAGAAATATGGATTTTTGTGGCTACAGGGATTATGGTTTAAAGAAGCTTATTTTGAATGGTATTGTAATGTAAGTCAATTAGAGATAGCAATTGAGAATTAGTAAATATATAAGCATTTGTTGTGTGATTTTATGTTATAAATATCAACCGAAAATATTTTAGGTAAAGTAAATCTAACTGAGTTCCTATTTTAAGGTAAAGGTAATTCTACTATTTTATATCCCTGGTTACGGTTTCTATTAGGTCAACTATTAATATTATTTATATGGGTTATTTCCAAAAACCCCTCAATTTTTTCAAATGTTTGATTTTAAACACCTGGTTTTGAAACTTTTGTTAAACTGAAGCACCATATGTGCAATATTTATGCACTATTTCATTAGCTATTTTGAGGACATTATAGTGATTTTATACTAATTTGCCCTATTTTTGTGAATATGAACATTTTGGAGGCATTTGTGCAAATTATGAAGATTTCTGGGATTAAAGACCAAAAGTGCAGAAGTCAAGGGTTGAAGACAAACTTTCACATCTTTCAAAAGTCAAATTAGAGATTATATTAGTGAGGATTTTGAGGAGATTTTGGAGGATTTGTTATTTTTCTTAAACGGAGTATATTTACTCTGCAGAACAGTTTGTTACATTATCTTTTGTTTTCCTGAAAATACTTGAAGAAGGAATCAGGCTTTAGTTTTTCTATCTGTTTTCTTCTTTTTGTACGTTTACTTCATATTTAAGACAATGATGTTGATTGCGCCCATGGGGTGCTAAACTAGTCTGCCCAGCTAAACGATCAGTTTAATTAATTCGTGTTGTGAGATCTTTGCTTCGTTGCTTTATCTTTTAATATTTGTGTAATCTCTGTGCCCATAGTTAAGGTCATTCTGTGCCTATAGCTAAAGTCATGTTAGTTTTATTTAATTAATTGATTAAGCGCGCGATTGGTTAATTGAGTATGCTAATACACTGCATGTTAGATAATTCGTAATTAATCTAATCTAGGTAGTGTTGAGGTTTCACAATCATAGTTCAAGAACTATCGTACTGATTCATTGGCTATGACCATAGGTCTTTTCTAGTTCATATTGCAATCTACTTGTTAGATTAGTGATTGATTCAGAGGGTCGTACCCGGTCAGTCTAATAACTAAGGAAAAGATTGGTTGTTAGGCACGTTGTCAATAACTATAACTGTGGTTATTAAATTCGATAGAGATATCTTTAGAATCAATGATCGACACGTTAATTAAATGATCGGTTAGCTGGGTCTTTTAATATATTTGATTGTTAATATTTTGTGTTTTTAGCATTCAGTCCAAATCCACTTTTCAAAACCCCATTTTACATTACTTGATCAATATACAATACACAATTGATAACCGTTCTCTGTGGATTTGACCTTATTTACTACAATCAATTTGTTGTTTATAGGATATTTAAATTACTGACGGGCTCGGCACCCATCATAAACCACCCCGAAAATTTAAAACCAACTAATTGCTTTGGTTTTTGAGGTGGTTTTGTTGTGGTGGGAGTGGTTTTAAGAAATTATGATCTTTTAATTATTTTAAATTATTTTTAAAAATTTATTTAATAGTTTCAAATTTTATTATTTATATTTTATTTTCATAAAAAAATGTTTTATAATTTTTAGCATTTTTTTATATTTAATTTTACTATATAACGACTCAAAATTATGCATTTTAATAATTATACATTAATATTTAATGAAATAATATATATTTTTTTATTTTTTATAAGTATTAATATATTATTATAGTTTATATTTTTTAATACTATAATTGAATACTAATAATAATATAGGTATTTTTAAAATAAAAAATAATGTAGATGGACTTGAAATTCACTTATGAAACTCTATTCTGAATAGATGTATTTAATTCAATATGATTTTGAAATTTTTATACATAATAAATTAAAGAAAAACAATTTTTTTTATCAAGTTTATTCATAACTTTGGTTGGGGAGTACAAAATGATTTTGTGTAATTACTTAATTTCTGGAAGATAACAAATTACAATTTAAAAATTATTAAATCTACCTTTTCTATCATAATTGATTAAATTAAAATTTAAATAACAAAAGTTTTTTAAAAAAAAAACATCAAACAAAATTTTTTTTTAAAATTATTAAATCTAAATATTTTTTTTCAATTTATTAAATATAAAAATTAAAATTAAAAAATTATTAAACTATAAAGATTACAAATTTATTTTTTTATTCATAACTTTGGTTGGGGAGTACAAAATGATTTTATGTAATTACTTAATTTCTGGAAAATAATAAACTACGATTTAAAAATTATTAAATCTACCTTTTCTATCATAATTGATTAAATTAAAATTTAAATAACAAATTTTAAAAAAACATCAAACAATTTTTTTTAAATTATTAAATCTAAATTTGTTTTCAATTTATTAAATATAAAAATTAAAATTAAAAAAATTTTAAACTATAAAGATTACAATTTTTTTTAAGAATTCTTAAAACTACTAAAACTTTTTTTTCCCAAAAACTATAAATACAACTCCATATTATTAAAAATTATTAAATAAAAAATTTAAGAAATATTTTTCAAAATACATACTTATTAAAATTATTTAAATTATGTAATATTTTGTTGTATTTGATTAATATTAAAAATATAAATTAAAAAATATTAAACAAAAAGAATTTTTCAAAACCACTCCAAAAACTCAAAACCGTTAGTTATTTTGAAATTTGGGGATTGTTTTTCAAAAGTTTTCAAAATCGGGTGTTTAAAATCAAACATTTAAAAAAGTGGGTGTTTTTTTTTTTAGAAATAACCCTTATTTATATCATGAATGAAAACTCAAATTTTCAGTGATTTATGATACCATCTTGTGTGTTTTGTTTGTTGGAATTCATGGATTCTGTTAGAAATTATAATCTTGTGTATGATATTATTAGAAACACGGATTTGGGTGGTTTTAGAGATAATGAAGAAGCATATTTGAATGGTATTGTAATGTAGTTACAAACGAAGAATGTAGTTTATAATTAGAAAATATGTAAGCATTTGATAGGTGCATTAAAATAGGAAGTTTTTTATCGACTTTGGTGGTTAAATTCGTGGTTTTGTGTTGTGGAGATCACTCGGAAAAATTTTAGGTAAAGCGAATCTAATTGAATTTTTATTGTAAAGTGAAGTGAATTTTACTTTTTTATATCTCTAATTTCAATTCCTAATAGGTCAACAATGAATGTTATTTATATCATGAATAAACACTCTGTTTTAAGTCATTTATGTGACGATCTTGTGTTTTGCTGATTATGATTCATTGATTGTGTATGGGATTGTTAAAAACATGGATTCTAGTTGTTGTAAGGATTTTCGAATTGAAGAAATTTATTTTAATGGTAGTGTAATGTAGGTACAATTGTAGACTGCAACTGAGAATTAGAAAATGTGTAAGCATTTGTTGGGTGTATTCAAATAGTGAAGTTTTGATTGAATTTTGTGGTTAAATGTTTGGTTTTGTGTTTTGGAGATCAATCGGAAACAGTTTAGTTCGGATTCCAGCTACATAAAGAGTACATTATTTTAGCATTTTCTTATTATTGGAGATGATTCTATGTTAGGGTTAGGGTACTCCAAATGTGTTATACTATTAGATAGGTCTAATAAGCATGTTTTTATTGTAGAGTTGGTGAATTAAAGTTGGTTTTGAGATTGATAAGTTTGAATTTATAATTCGTAGTTGATTATTTGTGTTCTAGTATTGAATATGATTTACTTATGGAAAAGTAGATCACCTCAAGTTCGTATTAAAGGATAAAACGGACAACATTCTTGAAAAACATATTCTTAATTGATTTTTTTTAAACCTGAGAATCAAACACTAGAATCATTGTTTATGAAAATGAGGAATATATTTAACTCCAAAAGATTAATGAGGAATAGATGATTGATGAAGTAGTTGATTACTTAAAAATGATGGTCGTAAAAAAAGAGGGGGAAAATGAATGATAATACTTGTTACTGATAATCTTTGAGTGAATGGAAGCAACAATATTGGAAACTAGTGCATCAATGGAAACCAATTGCACTAATCAAATGAGAGTTTTTATAATGAAAGAATTATAGCTGCAAAGGAAAATCTAGTTCACCATAAAGAAAGTGTTGTTTAGGTATATTAGATTAATTCCATTAAAAATTGAGGGAGAAACAAAAGATGAAAATATAGGGATTTATCTTTCTTTAATTGGAATCTGTATATTTATATAAAAGAATTTCAAAACATGATGATGTGGCATGCTTAGCATTATACTATTCCCTCTTATAAAATGGGTCCAATCTCTAAATTATTTAGATATATGTCATTAGTAATTACTAGTGTACATTCTCTTTTAATAAATAGGTTCAATTTTTACTTATATGTCATTGATAATTAATAATACTTTTTATTATATCTTTTCAACTATCTCATAATTTATTATTCTCATAAATTAAAAAGGAAAAACATCATATACTCCTATTTATATTTTAAAAATATCTCTACATTTTTCACTAAATATTTATTATTATTATTTTAAAATTATTTTTAATTAATATTTTAATATTATTTGTATATAAAATAATAAAATAAAAAATTTAAATATCGCGCTTGCATAGTACTGTCAAAACGGACTCAAAGTCCGCGGACTATCCGGATCCGCCCGTAATTTGTACGGATATGGACTTAGAAAATTAGTGTCCATTTTGATCGCGGGCTTTTTTATCCGCTTCGTACGGATAACGGACTTTAGCGGACCGGAGCGGATATATCCGCGGATATCCGCTACTTTCAATATAATTTTTTAAAAATTAAAATTTTATGACTTGCTCTACTTTAATAAAAAAACATTAAGATTCACAACTAATAAACCCTAAACTTCACGGTGTCGATACACACCTCTCTTAGACACCCACTGTTGATAACTAGTGTACGAATATGTACTTAGAAAACTGGTGTCAATCTACTCCAGTTCGCTTTAGAGTGTGTTTTTTTTTTCGAAATATTTGATAACTATTATTTTTATATTTTGTGATAGTCTTTTGAGATTGTGCAAGTTACAAATTTTTAGACCATAACTATTTGTTTATTTCATGGGACACCTATACTTCTTGCTAGTGTTCTAGTTTTAATCTTTTTTATTATGCTCAATTCTCTATTACTTTGGGAGTTAAATCAATATGTGATATGTGATGGAATATATATATATATATATATATATATAACCGTACTTGAATAAGATAAATGTAAAATAGCTTATAAATTGAGTAACAAAGGTCATAAAAAATATACAACTCTTCAACAAGATGCATTAATGAAAAAAAATTGAAAATTAATGGATGTGTCCGGGTCCGTCCATACGGATCCGCCGGCGGACCCGGACTTGAGAAATAAATTCGTTTTAAAAAACGGACATGTCCACTCCGATCCGTTTTTTTGAAAAAATTCGTACGGACCGGAGCGGACTGTCCATTTTGACAGTGCTACGCTTGCACGAGTGTATTCTCTAGTTAATGAAGTAAAGCGGAGAGAAAATCCGATTTACCAAGTTATACTTGTTATATGATTTTCCTTTAAACTTTTTTTTTTCTTTATTTCCCTCTCCCTCTTTATTTTCAAAAGCATTAACAAACATAAAACTTTTTTTGTATAATATTTTTTTCAAACATGTATTTTCATGAAACAAATCATTAAGATCTTGGATATTTGAGGAAATCAAACCTCTTATTCCATGTATATAGTTTTAAAGAACTATATATTCATATGGTAGGATTTAATAATCATTTTGGGTGGACCACCCGAATGGTTCAACCCTCTTAAAGTCCACTACTTAAGTGGTGGGAAGTTGAGATTGACTCAACTTCCACCTTATCAGATGTGAATCACGCATACATGATTGGTGAGAAAGATCTGATTTGAGAAAAAAAAAAAACTCTGACAAAGCTACGGTACAGAACATCAAAATACTCGAGAGTTTTATATAGGATTTTGTCTCCTATTTACGTCAAGTGATGGTCCATTTTTTTTTACGAAATCATGCAGATCACTTTATTATTTTCGACATAATATGCGGGGCGTTATTCGAAAAATTTTGATCTCCATATCATTTTGTCCGTAATATTAAATATCGAACATAAATATCAGATTGCTGAATTAATAATGCGAATGTTGTATATTATAATTATATGGTAAATATACCATAATTTCATGAGTGAAACGAAAATTTTTCAGCGAAATTTTGTTTTTTTTTATCAAATTAATATATATATATATATATAAACAAACGACCTCCACTGCATATTTTGTTTCTATTTTATTCATTAGAAAATCCAAATTAACATTAAAATATTTATATAATAATAAAAAAAACAACACAAAACAAAATAAAAGTGAAAAAAAAAACCACAACAAAAACAGAATTACATCTCTCCGTCCCAGATATCTTCAATGGATTTATAGGGACCTGTTTCACTGACACACCAATTTAAAGAATTTGCTCTTCTCTGGTGAATTTGATCAATTTTTTGAATGTCTTCTTCACTTAATTCCCAATCAAATATATCAAGATTTTCTCTCATTCTTGCTTTGTTGTAGCTCTTCACAACTAAGCTTACACCTTGCTCATAAGCCCACCTCAAACTTACCTATCATTTCGAAAATAAATAAATAATTGATATTAAATGTTATAAGGGACAAAATAATAGGTTTATCAAAACTGTAAATCAATAACAGGTGATTGTTTGCAGATTAACTAGTTAGTTGTTGGAGGTTAGAAAATTAAATTATATAAAGAGTCAGCTGATTCTATTATTCTATCCCTGGTTTGTGTTAGGATGGTTCCCGGTCATGTGGGGACCATGGTTATGGGCTTTGTAATATTAAGGCCCATTAGGTTTTACCTTAAGTTGTTGCTATATAAACTTAAGATGGGTTACCAGGTTTGGAGTGGTGACAGATTTTGAGGCAGAGAAAATCACATCTCTTCAGGAGTAGATTCAAGTATTGGTTTCAAGAGTTCAACAAGTGAGGGATCGTGAGAGAGCGAAACACTTGTGAGGAGAAACACTTGAGTGATTGTTGAGAGTGTGGATTATTCATTATTGAGTGTTGGGTAAGTGAGTGTGTACTCTTCCATCTTAATAATATTATCGGCGCCTCCGTGGACGTACCCGCAATTTGGGGAACCACGTAAATCTGTGTGTCTACTCTTTCTGTAGGTTTATTATTATCCATTACTATTGGGGTATTATATTTGCTGCCTGTTTCCGCATTAGGTTAGCACAATATATTCTTGCAATCAGGGGTTTTTCCTAACAAAGTGGTATCAGAGCTTGGGTTGTCAGATTGCAAAGATGAGTATGGATAATAATCTAAACTTGAGTAGAATGGTTACTTTGTCTGGTTCTAATTATCACGTTTGGAAGGGTAAGATGGAAGATCTCTTGTATGTGAAGGATTTTCACCTACCTGTATTTGCCTTGGAGAAACCTGAAGATAAGACTGATGCTCAGTGGAATTTGTTACATAGGCAAGTATGTGGGTTTATTAGGCAGTGGGTTAATGATAATGTTTTGAATCATGTGAGTGGTGAGACTCATGCTAGAACCTTATGGACAAAGCTTGAGGAGTTATATGCTCGGAAAACTGGAAATAATAAATTATTTCTACTGAAGCAGATGATGCATCTACGATATGATGACAGTGCTCCGTTGACAGATCACTTGAATACCTATCAGGGTATCATAAACCAATTGGCAGGGATGGGTATTAAGTTTGACGATGAGGTGCAAGCTCTATGGTTACTTGGAACACTTCCAGATTTCATGGGAGACCTTCAGAATGTCTTTATCAAATTCTGCCCCGAATGGTACAATAACCATGGATATGGTAAAGAGTAATATTCTGAATGAGGAGATGAGAAGAAAGACTCAAGGCTCAACATCTACTTCAGAAGTCCTTATTACTGAAAGGAGTGGGAGAAGTATGAATAGAGGTCCAAGGAATAGGAACCAGAGCAGAAGCAGGTCAAACAAACATTCTAATGTTGAGTGTTATTATTGTCACAAGAAAGGGCATATCAAGAAAAATTGTAGATTGCTGAAAAAGGATCAGAAGAAGGATGCCAGTCAAGAAAAGAAAAGTGAAGGGGAAGATGACAGAGTTATTGCTGTAGATGATGACTTTTTGCTTGTGTATGATGACCTCATAAATTTCACAATACATGAGACTAGCTGGGTGATTGATAGTGGAGCTTCAATACATGCTACATCAAAGCATGATTTTTTCACATCTTACATTGCTGGTGATTTTGGGAGTGTAAAGATGGGAAATAATAATGAGGCTAAAGTCATTGGATATGGTGACGTGATATTGGAGATAGATAACGGCTCCAAGTTGATTTTGAAGAATGTCAAACATATCCCTGATATTCGTGTGAATATCATCTCTACAGGAAAGCTTGATGATGAAGGATATTGCAACTTTTTTGGTAATGGTCAGTGGAAGCTCAGTAGAGGAGTTATGGTAGTGGCCAGAGGTAAGAGACAATCTAACCTATATACGTTGCAAGCTAAGCTTTCAAAATCTGTCATTAATGCAGTTCAGGATGGGGATAAAACTGAATTGTGGCATAAGAGACTCGGGCACATCAGTGATAAAGGCTTAGATTTTCTGAGCAAGAAGATGAAAATTTCTGATTTGAAGAACCCAGAAAAATTGAGGGGATGTTCCCACTGTTTGGCAGGAAAGCAAAAACGGGTTAGTTTTCATCGCTCTTCATCTAAGAGGAAATTAAATATACTTGACCTTGTACATTCAGATCTCTGTGGGCCTATGAAGGTGAAGTCACTTGGAGGTGCCTTGTATTTTGTGACCTTCATAGATGATTCAAGGAAGACTTGGGTTTATACCTTGAAGACTAAAGATCAAGTTTTGGATGTGTTCAAGCAATTTCAAGCACTGGTTGAAAGACAAACGGGGAAGAAATTGAAGTGCATCAGAACAGATAATGGGGGAGAATATACAGGTCCTTTTGATGAGTATTGTAGACAGCAGGGTATACGTCATCAAAAGACAACTCCTAAAACCCCTCAGTTGAATGGTTTAGCGGAGAGGATGAATAGAACAATAACTGAAAGGATGAGATGTTTATTATCTCATTCTCAACTGCCAATATCATTTTGGGGTGAAGCTTTGGGTACTGCGGTACATGTTCTAAACCTCACGCCTTGTGTTCCATTAAAGTTTGATGTACCTGAGAAAGTTTGGACATGTAAAAATGTGACCTATGATCACTTAAGAGTCTTTGGGTGTAAGGTTTTTGTGCATGTTTCTAAAGATGAAAGATCCAAACTTGATATGAAAACCCGACAGTGCATTTTTGTTGGTTATAGTCAAGATGAGTTCGGATATAGATTTTATGATCCGGCTGCAAGGAAGCTGGTGAGAAGTAGAGATGTGGTGTTCATGGAAGACCAAATCATTCACGATTTTGAGAAGTTTGAAGATTCAGAATCAAAGAGGAATGAAAGTTTGGTTGATTTAACTCCTAATATTTCCATTGAACAACCTATGCAGGTTGAAGATTGGGAGGCTGTAGATGAGACAGGAGATTCCTCACACCCTAATGAAGATGCCGAATCGAGTGAACAATTATCGGTTCCTGATGATCTTCATGATGTTCAACCTAGGAGATCTGCTAGAGATCGACGTCCCTCTACTCGATATTCTCCCAGTGATTATGTGTTGTTGACTGATGGGGGAGAACCCGAGTGCTATGCTGAAGCTATGGATGATGAGCATAAAAAGGAGTGGCTCATTGCAATGGAGGATGAGATGGAGTCCTTATATCAAAATCATACATATGAGCTAGTGAGGTTACCTGAAGGTATGAGACCTTTGAAGAATAAATGGGTTTATAAATTGAAGCATGATGAGTTCAGTAAACAACCCAGGTACAAAGCTAGGCTGGTTGTAAAGAGTTTTAACCAGATAAAAGGTATAGATTTTGATGAAATTTTCTCCCCAGTTGTTAAGATGTCATCTATTCGGATTGTTTTTGGTTTGGCAGCTAGCCTTGATCTAGAGATAGAACAAATGGATGTGAAGACAGCTTTTCTTCATGGTGACTTAGAAGAAGAGATTTATATGGAGCAGCCAGAGGGTTTTGTTGTTAAGGGAAAGGAAAATTTTGTGTGCAAGTTGAAGAAAAGCCTTTACGGTTTGAAACAGGCGCCTAGACAATGGTATAAAAAGTTTGAGTCGGTGATTGCGAGTCACGGGTACAAGAAAACTAATTCAGACCATTGTGTATTCTTTCAAAAATTCTCTGATGATGATTTTGTGATATTATTGCTCTATGTGGATGACATCCTTATTGTTGGTCAGAATATCTCTAGGATTAACAGTCTGAAAAACTTGCTGAGTTTATCTTTTGCCATGAAGGATTTGGGGCCGGTTAAGCAAATCCTTGGGGTAAGAGTTATAAGGTGTCGGAGTGCCAAGAAATTGTGGATGTCACAAGAGAGGTACATTAAAAAGGTACTCCAAAGGTTTAATATGAATTATGCTAAAGCGGTTAGTTGTCCTCTTGCTAATCACTTTATGTTAAGTTCCAAGCATAGCCCTTCTAATGAAGAAGAAGAACAAGAGATGGAACGAGTACCTTATGCCTCAGCAGTTGGAAGTTTAATGTATGCCATGGTGTGTACACGGCCAGATATTGCTCATGCAGTTGGAGTAGTGAGTAGATTTCTTTCAAAGCCTGGAAAGAAACATTAGGAGGCAGTTAAGTGGATTCTTAGATATCTGCGGGGAACTTCAAAAGTATGCTTATGTTTTGGAGGTGACAAACCGGTATTGTCTGGATACACCGATGCAGAAATGGCAGGTGATATTGATTCACGAAAATCCACTTCGGGGTACTTGATTAATTTTTCAGGGGGAGCTGCCTCTTGGCAATCAAGGTTACAAAAATGTGTTGCATTGTCTACGACTGAAGCTGAGTTTATTGCAGCCACAGAAGCATGTAAGGAGTTGATATGGATGAAGAAGTTCTTAATTGAACTGGGATTGAGCCAAGGCAAGTACCAGTTGTTTTGTGATAGTCAGAGTGCAATCCACCTTACAAAAAATTCTTCGCTTCACTTCATATCTAAACACATTGATGTCAGATATCATTGGATTAGGGATGTCATAAATGACAAGGAGATAGAGCTTGAAAAAGTTCATACTGATCTTAATGGGTCCGACATGCTCACGAAGACACTGCCAAGAGAGAAGCTTGAAGTCTGCAAGGAGATTGCCGGGTTGACGTATCCCCCCACATAATCGGGAAGAGGGAGATTTGTTAGGATGGTTCCCGGTCATGTGGGGACCCTGGTTATGGGCTTTGTAATATTAAGGCCCATTAGGTTTTACCTTAAGTTGTTGCTATATAAACTTAAGATGGGTTACCAGGTTTGGAGTGGTGACAGATTTTGAGGCAGGGAAAATCACATCTCTTCAGGAGTAGATTCAAGTATTGGTTTCAAGAGTTCAACAAGTGAGGGATCGTGAGAGAGCGAAACACTTGTGAGGAGAAACACTTGAGTGATTGTTGAGAGTGTGGATTATTCATTATTGAGTGTTGGGTAAGTGAGTGTGTACTCTTCCATCTTAATAATATTATCGGCGCCTCCGTGGACGTACCCGCAATTTGGGGAACCACGTAAATCTGTGTGTCTACTCTTTCTATAGGTTTATTATTATCCATTACTATTGGGGTATTATATTTGCTGCCTGTTTCCGCATTAAGTTAGCACAATATATTCTTGCAATCAGGGGTTTTTCCTAACCGCTTGACCATAAATGAGCAGTTAGCAAGTTAATAATATATTGTTTAATAATTAATTACTTTAAAAGGGTAGTATAAGCTCTCGGAATAACATATTTATTTAATGGAATATGTCATATAAAACTATTTTCAATTTACCATCGCATATTTTTAGCTAAAAAGTTTTTGCTGTTTTATATTTTGTTAAAAATATCACTTTCTAAAATATTTCTTACTCTTCTTCCAGTGAATTATCAGAGATACTTTGATTATTTTAAAAATTATTTTTAAATAAATTTAAATTTTAAAATTAATTATTTTTTAAAATAATTTTAAAAATTATAAAAATATCCTCGGTATATGACAGATTCTATTGAAAAAATATTTTTTTTCATTTTGGCCAAATTGAAATTTGATTTTCTTTTTCCTTCTAATATGTGAAAGTATTCCTACACTTTAAATTATTTTCAATAACCATTAAGTTAATTGTAACACCATTACTGTTATTATATTTTACATTATAAAAATAATATATAAAATATAAGTTCTTAATAATTATAATTTGAAAAAATATATAAAATATAAGTTTTTAAATCAATAATATTTGAAAAAATAAGAACAGGTTAATAATATTTGGATTATTATTACCTGAGCAAGTGTTTTTCCTCTAGCCTTGGCAATATCTTTAAGAATTTGAGACTCCATAACTTCATTAGTTCCCCATGGTGATCCCTTAGCACCTAATGGAGAATAAGCAGTGACATGAATACCTTTTTCTGCACAGAAATCTCTCAGCTTCTTTTGTTGCCAAACTGGACTCATCTCCACCTAATAAGTCACAATTTTGTTCGAACAATTTCAGATATGGCATTATATAATTTCATGTACAAAGAAATGGATTATTATACTAACTTGGTTGACAGCAGGCGGGATTTTGGCAATATCAAGTAGTATTTGAAGCTTTTTGCAAGTGAAGTTACTGACTCCAATGGATTTTGTAAGACCAAGGGTTTGACACTCTTCCATAGCTCTCCAAACAGATTCATAATCCATTTCCATTATATCCTCCTTATTAAATTGAAAAACTGTCCCTGGCTTCAGACTTACTGGAAAATGAATGAGATAGAGGTCCAGGTACTCCAATCCGAGATTCCTAAATAAATTAAAATCAATTTGATATAAAACTAAATAATAATATATATATTAGGACGAACCTGAGAGTATTCTTCAAAGCAGGGAGAACAAGGTGAGCATGAGCATCACCGGGCCATATCTTCGATGTAACAAAAAGCTCGTCTCGCGATTTAATGAGACCACGACGCAGCGCTTCCGTTATGGCTTCGCCGAGTGGCTGCTCCGAATTGTAAGCAGCAGCAGTGTCAAAGTGTCGATATCCGGTTTCGATGGCCTGAAGAGACGATTCCTTAGCGGCTTCCATCGACGTGAACGGCCATTCCGCCGTCCCGAATCCTACAAGCGGGATACTTTTTCCTGAGGATAAGGTTGCCTCCGGGATGCTCACCATTTCTGGATAATAATGATTTATCTGCAAGTGATTATGTTTGGTTTTATAGAAGGACTCCCCGTATTTAATAATGTCAAAGATTCTTCATGACTTGGGAAGTCTTTAGGCTTTAAATTACTACCATGTTCTATGGTTGTTGTGATTAAGAATAGATTTATCAAATGAGTGTTATTTTCATTTTATTTTAAATTGAAATTATTTCATTATTTAATTTATTTATCATTCACCCATTTTTAATTAGAATATTTTAAATAGTAAATTTATAAATTTTAAATAATTTTATTCAGATATCTATATAATAATAGTTTTTAGTATAAAGTCAAAAATTGAAAAATTAAAATATCTTAGATTATTATTTTTGTTACAAAGTATTAACTTAGGGACTTATAAATAATCACAAAAACGAGCGAAAATTTTCTATTAATATATATATATATATTTATTTATTGAGTCTATGCGGACTATTCGCATATTAGTAATGTGGTAGTATTAAATCTAACATTGAATTCATCCAATGGTTAATAAATTAAGTAGAATCTTTCCAACTTTATTCTCTCAAATTTCTTCTCTTTCCAAATATTAATGTACATAAATTGTTTTGTAATTAAATTTATTTTATTTTTTTCATTAACTATTTTGTTTGTTCTCTCATCATTTTTTCTCCTTTTAGATGTATTTTAAATTCAATTTCATTTCACTGCAGATGGTTAATATAATTTATTTTTTTCATTAATTATTTTAGTTATTTTTTTTATCAATTGTTCTCGTTTTGTGTGTTTTAAATTCTAACTTTATTTCATTCAAGGGAATTGTAATATAATGTCTCTTGTTTTTGAACAATTAATAAAAGTTTATTTCATTCGAGAGAGTTAGTGTAATTTATTTTCTTTCATTAATTATTTTGTCTGTTATCTCATCAATTGTTCTCGTTTTCTATGTATTAAATTCAATTTTATTTCATAATTTGTTTTCTTTCATTAATTATTTTGGTTATTTTCTTATAAATTGTTATTTAAATTCAACTTTATTTCATTAGAGAGAATTGTAATATACTGTTCGTTGTTTTTGAACAATTAATAGGAGACAACTAATTAATAATTTATGCATTAATATTTCGAAAGAGAAGATATTTGAGAGAATAGAGTGGTGAAAATTTTACTAAAGTATTAACCGTTAGATGGATTCAATGGTTAGGATTTAATACCCGCATATTAGACTCACTATATATATATATGTATATATATATATATATATTCAATGGTTTGGATTTAATACCCGCATATTACTAATATGCGGACGGTCCGCATATTAGACTCACTATATATATATATATATATAATTTAAAATATTATGTCAGGTCTGTAAGTTGAAGCTATTCGTTTTTGTATTTTTTGGAAATTTTGTTTTCGTTATTTATAATTTATTTAATTTAACTTAATTTTCGTTCAAACGTAAAATTTGTATTTTAAAAGTGTTGACTTTCTGTTTTGACGGCATGTTTTGACAAAATTTGACTTTCTGGGTAGTTTTGAAACAAAAAGGAAATTTGATGTATTTTGCAATTAATTTTCAGTTTGGGTCATTTTAAGACCAACTAGATATTTGTGGGTTTATGGTGATATTCGCCACCCATATATAAGTAAAATAAAGAGTTTTAGAAATCTCTTTTACAAAACCTTAAGAATTCATTCTACATGTTCATATTTTTCTCTCAACTCCAAATCTCGCCGCAGATTTCTAAACATTCGTTCTTCAAGATTTCAAATTGGGATTTTGATTTTTCACTCGTTCCTTGTAACGCCCGAACCCCCGCCTTATAGACAAATGCAGGGAGATGGACGTCACAACAGAGAACATACATATTATACTTATGCTGAACAACTATCAAATATCCAAATAGAACTTATATTACTGTAATAGATAAAATAATAAATTGGATACCTAATCAAAGACCTGAACTTAAAATCATTTGAATGCAAAATCATAAGAATTCCAAACATATTGTTTTAAAGTCTGGTTTACAACTGAAATAGTTTAATAAAGCTTAGAAGTTCAATACCTAATATAAGCGGAAGCAAATCTGAAAACCAATGTCAGAATTGATGTATGGAGTGATATATATGTGTGTCTTTCTATTCCACCTGACTGTCTGAACTGAGTATTTTCCATCCCGATTAGGAAAATTAACATACAAAACAAAAATAAAGAAACAATAGGGTCAGACTATCGAATGTCTGGTTAGTAAGCCAATGTCCAACATCCACACACATATGATGCTTCTTAGATTAAATATTGAGGATGAACACATAATAATGCAGCTTACCTGACCATCCAGAGGCCTAAAACAGAAGAGTTCAAACAACTCTAAAAAGTTCTAAAACTTACTAGGTTCCTTAAGGATTAGCAAATAAATCTATTACCATTAATAGTAATTAAACAGATTAATTATACCCTGAAAATGCTCTAAACTTAAAGTAGTCATAACTTATTAATTTTAAGTCCGAATCAGGCTTATAATAACTTTTCGGAAAGGAAAATTCAAGATGAAGGAGTTAAGAAGAAAATTGGCAGAGGATTAGGTCCAGGCAAAATGTCAGGCGACATAGAACATTTCACCTCAAACATAAGGCAATGGTTCAGGCAATGGTTTAAGCAAGATTGAAACATTTTGCCTCAATCTTAGGCGATGTCACTGGTGACAATGGTTTTCGTGAAAACGTCCTGGCGACTTCTACATAGCTCATTGAAATATTTTGCCTCAATTCTTGACGAGGAGTTTGGCGATATTTTTCAAAGGGAATAGTTTCATTTAGCAATTTGGCAAAATTCAACAACGGGTTTAAGATTTCGTTAATTTCTTGGCGAAGGTTTGAAATTTGAGAGAAATTCGCCTGACCACAAGTGAAGTAACTTGTTGAAAGTTTACGCCAAAAAGGGTCTCGTTTAAGTTTTGGCGAGATTGATAGGCGATAGTTTAACAGTTCAGTGAGGTAACGTCTACACTATGGCGATAGGTTTGGGTGATAAACACAGGGTATTGCCAACATCTTACTTAGCTCGGCGCTATACTCTGGCATAGGATCAAGGTTTCACCAACCACAAAGCGAAGACTCTGGCGATAGAAATGAGGTTTTGCCAACTTATACTTAGCTTGGACGATGTACTTAGGTTGATTAATAAAATGTTGCCAAAGTCTAGTTTGTTTTAATATCAACTTTTAAGTCTTCTTTAAAATCAACCAATTAGGCACAAGTTAGTCTAAAGGCAGCATACAACCAAGTAAAAGCAAGCAGTTCATAACTCACCAATAAAACATGTCAAACAGAATCCGTTCAGAGTACTTAAGATTTCAGATTTGCAGATCATAAACTAAATTACATATCAGACATCAGATTTACAGGGAATCACAGATATATGCTAGAGTATATCAAATTGTAATGAAGATTATAGAACTTAATAGATAATGTCAGATTAAGTGTTCAATATGCATCAGATTTCAGAGATTTCTTACCAAGTTCTTATCAGACATAGAGTTAGGTTAAAGACCTCTTACTTATGAGCAAAGCTTTAGAAAATGGGCCAGAGACCTTAGAATAGAGTTTGATGTCGTCATTTCTAGAAGGCAACAAGGCCTGATGTCGTCACATCCAGAAGGCAAGTCAAGGCTTGTACGTTTACACGTATCGATGTATACATCTAATATCCCTACGGCATGCTGGTCTTATCGCTATCATACTTTTGACAGGGCTTATTTTTTAGATTATAACAGAGTATAGCTTTCAGCATTTAATAGATATTGGAGCAGTTCACATAATAGCCTTTATCAGTAAGATGAACAATAGTATCAAAGCATATCACAAAGTCCAGATTCAAATTTCAGCATACATTAATTTAATCCATGTTAATGCAGGATAGAACAGACAATAATCGACATAAGAGGGCTAAAATATGGCTACTAACCAAATACGCTAATCCAACAGCAGGACTACTCCGGCTGACATTCTCCTACTCCTTCGCCTAAACAACAGACGAACCAAAAATCGATAACATACTCAACACATACAGAAATAAAATAGTTAGGGTTACAAAATATGATAGAAGAGACATTGAAGAACAGCCCCAAACAAACTTGAACATATGAACTTACCTTATACTCGAAGAATAGGTTCAAGGAAAACTTTCAAACTAACAGCAAAAACTAATGAAATAGTGTCGTATAGAACAACATTTAAGTTTTTTCAAGGTTAAGAGAAAAGAAAGAGATGGATTTTGGCGGCTGAATGATTGTTGGTGCGGTAACCTAGGTTTTCACCTAACCACTAATAAATTAAAAATAAGCCCACCAAAGTTCTTTTAATTCAAAAATTTTTCCCTTTTCAAAAGTATTTTCAAAATCAGTCAAATAACAAAATAAGTTTTAATTTGGCCCCATTTATAAACGTGAAATTCCTTTTGTTCCAGGTAATGGTTTTTACTCTTTTCTTAATTTAACAACTTTAATTTTGATTTGGGGATTTTTATATAACTAGGGTTTCCGATTTGGGGTTTTGAATTCAATTGATTTGGGTTTTGAAACCCTTGATATTAGATTTTTATATTTTGGGTTTAATTTTTGTTTGATTGGATTTTTGATCGTTGCTTTATTGTAAACCCTAACTTTACGAATTGGGGATTTATGTCTTCATTCTTGATTTGATTTAGATTAAATTGGGAATCGTCAACCGGAATGATTCGTGTTTTAGATTAGCGATAAACATTAGTAGTCATGTTTATGGCCCCACGATTGTAAGTTTCTGTTTGGTCGTTGTGTGTGTAAAATTAAATAAATTATTATAAGTTGAAATCTGAAATCTGAGATGGATTATTATATTCTTTCTACGACATTTGAGTATGGATTAATAGGGATATATCTGCTGAATTTAATTTGTACTTTGTCCATTTGATTCTGTGAATTCTGTGGCTATATGTTCACTCTGCTGCTTTAATGTGGATACATGAATTGGTATTCATAACTGTTTGTTAAACTGAAAATATAAATTCGGTAATCTATAATAAATGTTGTCCTAGATTCATACATAAGACCAGCATGGTGTAGGGAAAACTAAATGTATACGTCGATGCACGAAAGTGTATTTGGCCTTGTAGCTAACTTATTACTAGATGCGCCGACATCATTTTGGAGCTTTGCTCATGTCAGAATGCAACGACATCACTTCTAAGATATTCGATCCACCTTTGAGGGTTTACCATATTTCTTTTCCATGTTCCCCATTTCTGTTATTAAGCTAAGGACATGCCTGCTAAGTTAAACACCATATTATATCATGATAATTTGGAATCTGTAATGTAAGATTTGATTCAGTTATTGTTTATTAATGTTTGTTATGAATTGTTTTGATCTCTTTGTGCTACTTTTTTTATTGGGTTTTAACTTTTGGGTAGCATGATTTTGACTGCTAATTGGCCTTAGGCGATAAGTATAGACCCAAGTAGTTGATTAGAGGTTTGAATAGCGAGAATGATAATTGGAATACGTAGAAAATGTGTAAGTGCCCCCTGATCAAACTCCTTACCGAATTGCTTATCGAGCTGTCACTTAAATTCGGACTTACAAGACAGATTGGTCTCTAGCCGAGCTCTTTACCGAGCTAGTTACCGAATTGTCATTTCAGTGAGCCATGTGACCTATAGAAATACTCCCTAGCCAAACTTTGTACCAAATTAGTTAGCGAACTTTAGTTCGGTATAGCCTTAAGAGACAGTTCAAACTCTCTGACCAAACTCTTTACCGAGTTGAGTATCAAATTATAATTCGGTTAGTCTCTGAGAATACGAATACTCTATGACCAAATTGTATACCAAAGTTGATACCAAAATGTCACTTATGTAACTGTAGATTTCAAATAATTGCTTTCTGATCGAACTAGTTACTGAACTACGATTCGGTAACACCAGTAATACTCCCTGGCTGAACTACTTACCGAATTTGTTACAAAATTAATTTGATAACTTTTAAGCCATTTTCAGACAGTAATTGTAATAATCTGTATTCACTTACCTTAGGTCACCTTAAGGGGATTGAAACAAGAATAATGTGAGTTCTTAACCAACTTGTTTGCTTATGTTTATAATCCCATGTTTGTAAAAAAAATCTACATATGTTGTGTGACATTTTATTCTCGTAATATCAATACGCATCCTGTGTGTGTTTGTTGGGCATTGGCTTACTAACAAGACATCAATAGTCTGACCCTTCGTGGCATTCATTTTTATTTTTGTATGTTTGAACCCATTTAGAATGGAAATTTCTGAGTTCAAATAGTCAAGTGGAGTATTAGGATATTACACGTATGTCAGCATCAAATCATCATCTGGCATCTATTTTGAAGGCTTTGTTTTCATAATGTTACTTTGATTTTGGACTTATTTCAGAACTTTGTAACCGCTGCACTTTAGAATTTGGTTTATGAATTCTCAGTTTTGGATTTTATTAAACTTTTTACTTGGATTCTGGACTATTATACTTTCATTAATGAATACCTTTTGACTATTGTTTTATAGATATGTATCCGCTCTGCATGTATAATATTTTGTATCTGTCTGTCCGGCTGTTCTGCATGTGACATCCGTTCTCCGCATCCCTTCCATTGTGATGGTGGTTCAGGTGTTACATTTTTCGATATAAGAGTACCGGTTCCCGATTTCATCTTGTTGTGAATTAGAAATAAGTATGTTTGTGCATTGTTTTCAAACTCATGACATTGTATACATGACATTACATATCAGGATTGAGTCTTAGTGGTTATATCCTTACTAACACCTACTTTTGAATACTTTTCCAAAACATATACTTCTTTGATTTGCAGATTTTCTTGGATAATGGCAGGAAGACGCCGTAATCCCCCCACTGGACATTACAATACTTTATCTATTTTAGATTCTTCGATTTATACTTTGTTTGATCCGGGTTCTACTTTATCGTATGCCTGTAGTAGTATCTTAGAGGATGGGAATTGGGAATCTGATTTGACAGATAAGGATCTATATGTCACTAATCCGTTGGGTAATTGTATTGTGGTGAATCGAGTATACCGGGATGTTCCGGTTGTGATTGGTGGAATTTCTTTTATTGGGGACTTGTTGAAATTCAAAAGTAATGAGTTTGATATTATTCTAGGTATGGACTAGTTTTCTAGACATGAAACGATTATGGATTGTAGAGCGAAGAGGATTACCCTTTAGTCTTCGAAAGGTTAGGTCACTTTTGTAGGTGATCATAGGAATCTGCTTGATAGGGTTGTTTTGACAGCTTTGTGTGATAAGATGCTTTGAAGTAAATGTGAAGCGTTTTTGGCTCATGTGGTGGAAGTGGATAAGCCACGTTCTGATGGGAAGTTCATTCCAACTATTAATGAATTCTTGGATGTCTTTCTGGATAAAACCCTGATTTTCCGTCGTAGAGAGAAGTATTGTTTACTATTGAGCTTGTTTTGGGTGTTGCACCAGTTTTTATGGCTCCTTATCATATGGCTCCTACAGAGTTAAAAGAACTGAATGTACAACTGCAATAACTGTTAGATAAGGGATACATTCTGCCGAGTACTTCATCTTGGGGTGCTCCAATTCTATTTATGAAGAAGGAAGACGGAACTTTCCGGTTGTGTATTGATTATCGACAGTTGAACAAGCTTACAGTGAAGAATAAGTACCTTCTTCCTTGGATTGATGATTTGTTTAATAAGTTGAGAGGAGCTGGTGTGTTCTATAAGATCAATTGGAAGTCTGGTTATCATCTGTTAAGGATCCGAGTGTCGAATATACCTAAATCTGCATTTCTAACCAGGTATGGCCATTAAGAAATTGTGGTGATACCTTTTAGTTTGACTAATGCTTCTACAGTATTCATGGATCTGATGAATAGAATGTTTAAGCAATTTTTGGGCCAGTTTGTTGTGGTTTTCATAGATGACATTCTGGTTTACTCGAAGGACAAGGATGAGCATGCTAAGCATTTGAGAATAGTTTTGCAAGTTTTTTGTGAGAAGCAGCTTTATGTGAAACTGTCCAAATGTGAGTTCTTGATGGAAGAAAATGCTTTCTTTGGTCATGTTATTTCAAAAGATGGTATCAAGGTGGATCCAAAGAAGATTGAGGCTGTGATAGCCTAGAAACCGCTAGTGATTGTGATTGAAGGAGTTTCAACCTAACAACCTAACAAGGCCAACAAGTTCATAACGATAAATTATCATCAACCTAGTTCAATATTGGGTAGTCGAACCACCTATACGTCTAACAAGTTCAGATTAATCAACAATCATTATTCAAGAGCACAACATAAACAAATTTGCAAGTTGACTATTTAATAGTTTGACTGCATTTATTCAATCCGAGGTCAATCAAATTTACAATTTTGTAACAAACATTATAATTCGCTAAACAAGTTTATATAGGACAATAACCAATCACCCAAAGCATAACAATTTACCGGTTTATTTAGTTGATTGCCCTAAACTAGTCTCAATAATAAAACGGGATCAATTAGGCCGAAGCCACCAATTAGGCTATAGCCACACAATGGGGTCCAAAGACCAAAATCCGTAGCACCGTTTATTCCCCCTTGAGACGGACAACTACCTTAAGATTCCATCAATTTGGTCCGAATACCACAATACAATAGGCCCGCAGGCAGTGGTGCCATCACATCTAATAGGAGTCTTCACTCAGTTTCAATAGTGGTTAGCTAAACCAAAAGACCTATATTTCCAATAGATTGAGAACTCGGGTATCCTTAATGACATGTCATTCCATCAATATTTCAACCATGACTAGGGCAATCATTAGTTAATTAATTTAGGTGATACAATGCACACACAAACAATTCAATTACAATCATTTATCATTCCAATAACTTCACAAAGGTGAACACATTCAATTATTCAATTAAAGTTGTCAAAAACTCAATTTTGTAACATCCGCAAATCCGGCCTAGAAGTTAAATCATTTTGAAATTACTATTAAATTATTTTTATTTGACTTGATATGATTTTGGAACAAAAAATATCATTTCTAGAGTCTTTTGAATTTTTGAAAATTCTTTGAGTGAAAATCAAAAGTCTCGATTGAGTTAAAATGATTAATTTTGAAAAATATGTCTAGAGGGTAAAATGGTAATTTTAAAACCCGAATTTAGAAGTCTTAAATTTAAATAGTCCATCAGATCTTGTTTTGAACTAATTTTTATTTACAATAAGTTTAATTGAAAATTATGAACTTTTGTTTAAAAGTAGTGATTTTTAATTTAAAATGATGGAACTACACTAAAAGCATGTCCTCTAATAATGTGACTTGATTGCTAGAGTTATATGTATGCTAGTTGGATATAGTTGAACCTTATGAGGCATCATGACCATCTAAAGTGAAAAATAAAATCTGGAATAAAGAGTAGAGACCGATAATGATAACTAAATCATGATAACGAAATCGAGCCTTAACCATCCTATAAATATCTATACTGGAACTAAGTAACATCTCTAAAATAGGTTGTGGAATGAATAATAAGATGTCTTTAACCTATCCTTATATAAATGATAGAACGTCTAGGATTCAACCGATGATATGCACATAGTTAAACCTAATACACGTTTTAAATGTAATATTGATAATCGGGTAACTGAAATTTGTATTAGGTAACTACTTTACAGATTTAAGAGTAACATAAATGGAATGGTTTAATATAGTAACTCTTAATTGAGCTTTGATGTATAATGCATATTACGATCATATGTATATTGCTTATTTTGGATACTTGTGATGAAAGGATATGTCAACAAGTTGTGATACTGGATGTATTTGATGTTAGGTCAATTGTTATCGAATGTATCGCTCAATTGGTTGATAGGATATATATCTATGACTTGTCTGAAAAGGAGTGGATTTAGAGATATCCACTATAGAATTGCATCATGTGATCGCATTGCACTGTTGAATCTATATGTTAGGGAAGAGCATACGCGTGTGATTGTTTTGGGACATGGGTGCGAACCAGACGTAAGTCTGACATTTCTTTATTTTCCTTTTTCCTTTCCCTACATGTGTGAATGCACATGTAGATTGACAAGTACGATCGAGCAGAGTACAAAGTTCTTCTCATAGTGTCGACACATCTTCATGTTCATGGCATTTTTATTTTTTAATTGTGTTTCTATTGAACTTGGAAATCATATAAAATTTTTATATTGAATTGTAATTGTTCATTTATTGTCCTTCATTGATTTTACACTTTCATTGTATTATTAATTTTACAAAAAGTTATTTACGCTTCCATATACATATAGTCACATAGCGTTTAAATTACGTATTGGATTATAAGGAATGCATATTGTAATGTAGCACTCTGGCCAACGTTCTGCGGCTACACCGTGGGCGGGGGTTGGGCGTTACAAATTTAACACCAATGTACACGTCTCTGTAATTTTAATCTCATTAATCAATTCAATGAATTGATATATATTAAATGTATGAATTAAATTATGCTTAGACATAGGCAAACTAAACATATTTTAAGTCATTTAAAACAACAACACATATATCACGATTCCATTTTTAACTTAATACTTCAATAAATTTCACATAAATCAATACATACACTACCATTTAATTTTTAAGAGTAATAACATTAAGTTTAATATATATTACACACAAACCCATGTACACATTCAAGTAGTCATTTAATTCAAGCACATGTACATCAAAATCCCATACCAATTTAATTCATTATGGTTAGATGCTTATTCCATTTAAAGGCACAAACAATAAAAATTCAACATCCAATCTATAGTTAATTCACTAACACTCACAACAAACAATTCCATAGTCCAAATAGATCCTCTTCCATTTATTGATCCATTGAAAGGGGTGAGGAACAATCAGGCTACACAATATCTTAGTCTACAATTATTCATCTCTCGGTTAATTAATTTATTTCATTCCTATACTTTCTAGTAAGTCTAAAATTTACCTATATTTTAGTATATTTTGTGAGCTTAAATGAAAAGAAATTGAGCTTAAAGGTTGAGTTATTGCATGGATTTCTAGTAATTCAAGACTATTTCTATTGAGACAGGGACATGGGTGAAAAGATTAAGAAAAAGGAGCTAAAATAAGCGAAATTCAGAACAAAGGGGAACTAAATAGAATTTCATCCAAAGTCATCAGAATTGGCGAACTATTTGATAAGGAAGAAGGAAGTCGCCCTGTTAATTTGCCTACCTACTTTAAGGGATGAAGCAATATAAGAAGACGAAATGTCCAAAACTCGCCTAAAGGATATTATGATAAGGGCGATATCAAGAGATTCTTGCTTTCAAACATCACCAGACTTGGCGACATCTTTAGGCGTTAAAAGAAAATCTCGCCATGATGCATGTGATAAATAGATGCTGGAATTTGATATTGCCCAGAAAGGAGTTAAATACTTGGCGATATTGGAGCTATCTCGCCCAGAGTAATTGTAAAAGCAAGATAGAGTTTGCGAGAAGGAGCAAAATCGTCTGCATATCAGGCGATGAAAATTAATGAAGAAGATATTTTGCCTATGATGAAATACTACTTGGAGGAAAAGGTCAACGACATTTGTGGAAGTCGTTTGTGTTCAGGTGAAAGAACAGGCGACATAAAAGGAAGAAATTGTTACTTCGCCAATTTGTGTTTCTTTGTCGTTTTTATTTCAAAATTACCACTGAGGAAAACTCTATAAATAGGAGCTCAGTTGAAGCAATAAAGACCTTTTGACATTCTATTATTTTTGAGCTTAAAATTCGAGATTCTTCTATATGCTTTGTTCTTTGTTTTCAGAAGAAGTTTCTAGAGGAAATTTCATCCTCTGTTTTCTGTGATCATTGAGATTTAGCTTGAGATAGTGAAGTAAAAGCTATGACAGAGTTTAGTTTCAATCTTCCTTGGTAAGATTTAGATTCTTAAGTATATTGATGATGATTTTGTGTTGTGTTGAATATTCTAGAGTAGATATGCTAGCTAATAGCTCTGTTTTGATCAGCTGAGATCTACTGTGAATTATGATTTTGATTGTATGATTCTTGATTCAATTATGGTCAAATTTACTCAATTTTCATGCACTCATTGAATTACAAGGACGAAAGTTACGTAATCTTGTTGTTTTGAAGCTTGATTAGACCAGAGATGGCGATTGGATTTCAGATCTAAGAACATAGGGTCGTTGTTCTAGAGATAGACAATAGATCTGATTTTCTATAGATTGTGCTTATCAGTCATACAGATTGTAGTATAGAGATATATGCAACTGTGTAATTGAGATCTTTTAAATAGAATCGAGAGATCATCTACAGATCACTAATGATGATCTAGGAAGTGAATCTGTGGTCTAGAGTTGAATTGTGCAATTAGAATATAATGAATAACAGAGATTAGTAGATTAACATCATTATAGTTGAGATTACTTGAAGAACTAAGCACTTATTCCATATTTTGATTGACGAATGTCATTAGTGTCTAAAAACCTCAATATACTTTTATGATTCTTATGATTCAGTTGTATATAGATTCTTTTGGTAGTTCAATTTAAATCTTAATCTCATTCTCGCTTCTTAGCTAACAATCCTTGTGAAGACAATATCTAAAATACTACATTAGACGTTGATAGGAATTCTATAGGTTATTGTCATTTTATGTGTCAGAAAATTCCTCATCACTTTCACATCTATCGATTTCATAATCGAATCTATTTCCAATGGTGCAAATATGTAGTCTCTACATGTCTCATACAATCCTATACATGCTCCTATAACTATACAAACAATAACGTAGATTCTGTAGGGCGGAAAACGGGATACGTACCTTTTATCGTAGATAACAAACTTGCACTTACTTAGGAGGATTTGAATATAACCTTTTTTTATACTGCTATTAGGACCTATACACCTATCCAAATAACATATATAATGTTCAAATAACATAATACAATTGACTATATCAACCTAAGAAAAATAACACAGAATAAAAACAGTTTCATCTAGTTTCAAAAATTACCATTTTTGACTATGAGCTCGTAGAAATTAGCGGACGGAGACTTCATGACATTTGTAAAAGATAGGGCGATGAAGAAAATAAACTGGATTGAAATCATTAGGAGATCATATAAAGATGATATGATCGGATGAATATGGTTCATCAATGGAGCGATCCTGCAGACTGACGTTTCAGTTTTGGCTAAATACGACCATAGATATGCACAAATTAGAGGATAGTGTCTTCCTCAAAGTTGTAGAAAAGTTAAAGATAAAGCAAACCTAATCAAAATTAAGTCATTCCGAGTTCGGACGAGAGAGTTACGGCCATTTAAAATTCGATTACAGAACTAACATCTTCTGGACTGACAGGGCTGATTTTTGACAATCTGAGCAAATTCCGGCAAGGTTTGAGATTCAAATGTTACAATAATTTGTAGAAGGATGAAGTAGGATTTCATAGCCTCTGAAATCTCATCAATCAAACGTCTACAGAAAAAGTTACGACAATTTGAGAGTAGACAACGCAGATAAAAAGTCAGGGTTTTTGAGAGAAAAAGAATTTAGGGTTTTTGAATGTGAAATAGAAGAGATGAAAATTCTCATTAAAGTAGGAAAACAACACTTATATACATATTGGCTAATAGGCTAATGGACCGGGGTTTCTTTAGGAAAACTTTTATTATTTCTAAAATCACCCCAAAACCATACTTGAAATTAAAACCACTAGTTTTAAACAAGAGTTCATATTTTGCAAATAAACCTTTTTTAGATAAAAACTATTTCAAAATATGTTCTGATGGACCATTTCAATTTAAGACTTTTAAATTCGGATTTTGAAATTACCATTTTACCCTCTAGACATAATTTTGAAAAGTAACCATTTTAACTCAATTAAGACTTTCGATTTTTAATCAAATCATTTTCAAAAATTCATAAGACTCTAAAAATGACATTTTTAGTTCCAAAATCATATAAAGTCAATTACAAATAATTTAATAAATGATTTCAAAACGGTTTAAATTCTAAGCCGGATTTGCAGACGTTATAGGATTAGCAAATATCATGAACGTTTCGATTCTTTGAAGAAGTTGCTTACTGAAGCTCTAGTTATGGTTCAGCCGATTGAAGGGTTGGATTATTTTGTTTACAGTGATGCTTCTTTTCATTGGCTTGGTTGTGTGCTTATGCAAGATTGAAAGGTGATTGCTTATGCATCAAGGCAGCTGCGGACACATGAGCGTAACTATCCAACTCATGATCTTGAGTTGGCTGCAATTGTCTTTGCATTAAAAATCTGGAGGCATTATTTGTATGGAGCGAAGTGTTTTGTGTATTCGAATCATAAGAGTTTGTAGTATTTGCCGGTTCAGAGGGATTTGAATTTGAGACAACGTCAATTGGTTGAGTTCCTAAAAGACTATGACATGGAGATCAATTAACATAATGACAAAGCTAACGTGGTAACGGATGCTCTTAGCCACAAATTCATATATGCTCTGTATGCTATGATGACTAAATTGATTCTGAAGGATGATGTTCTAGTAGTCAATATTAGACTGCTAGAATTTTAGAAGCAAAGAAGTTTGATGAGTTTGCCTTGGGTGGACTAAGAAGTCTGATCAAGGTAAGAGAACAAAAGCGTCTCAGAGGGATGATGGTAGTGGGTATTTCGGTGATCGAATTTATGTACTGTTGGCTGATAATCTAATAGCTGAGATTCTTACTGAAGCGCATAGGCAATTGTATACTAATCATTCTAGTGCTACCAAGATGTATCATGATTTGTAGGTGATGTATTGTTGGCCAGGTATAAAGAAAGATATCATTGAGTTTGTTGGGAAGTGTTTGGTCAGTCGGCAGGTTAAGGCAGAACATTAACTTCTGTCTTGTTTGCTTCAGCCGATATCAGTTTTGGAATAGAAGTAAAATTGAGTCACCACAGATTTTATTGTTGGATTGTCGTTGACTCGAGAGAAGTTTGATGCGATATGGGTGATTGTGGATTGTTTGACCAAGTCTACTCACTTTCTGCCGATCAGAGTTGATTACTCTTTGGAGAGATTGGCTGAATTGTATCGAAAAGAAATTATGAGGTTACATGGGGTTCTGTCGTCTATCATTTTAGACAGGGATCCTAGGTTTACCTATAGATTTTGGAAGAAATTTCAGGCGGCTTTGGGAATGAAGTTGATTTTCAGTACCGCCTTTCATCTGCAAACTGACATGCTTCAATATTGTGTGATTGAATTTGGTGGTTCTTGGATCAAGTACTTATTGTTGGTTGAGTTTGCCTACAATAACAGTTTTTAGGCGAGTATCAGTATGGCTCTATATGAGTCTTTGTATGGTCGAAAGTGTTATACTCTGTTGTGTTGGACCGAGTTGAGTGTGTCTCAGATAGTGGGACCGAATTTGATTTTGGAAGCAAAAGTGAAAGTGAAACTGATTAAAGAGAAGCTTGAGGAAGCATCGGATACGTAGAGGTCCTATGTTAACCTTAGGAGGAAGGATATTGAGTATCAGGTTAAAGATAAGGTATTTTTGAAAGTGTCTCCATAGAAGAAAGTGCTTCGGTTCGTTAGGAAAGACAAGTTGGCACCACGTTTCATTGGGCCTTATGAGATCCTAGAAAGGTTAGGTCCGGTTGCTTATCGACTTGCTTTGCCACCTGAGTTGAAGAAGATCCATGATGTCTTCCATGTATAGATTTTAAGAAGGTATCGCTCTAATCCTGCTCACTTCCTTACGCGTGAGACTGTTGAGATCGGACCGAATTTGAGTTATGAGGAAAAACCGGTTCAGATCTGGCTAAGGAGGTAAAGGAATTAAAGAACAAGTTTATGCACCTAGTAAAGGACCTCTAGCATAACACGCATTTGAGGAAGCATCGTGGGAACTAGAATAGGTTATGCGATGTCAATATCGATATCTGTTCAGTTCAGGTAAATTTCGGGGACGAAATTTCTTAAGTAGGGTAGAGTTGTCTCGTTCGTAAGTTGGGGCTATTCTTTTTCCTATTTTTTTGGAAATTTTATTTCGCTATTCGTATTTTATTTAATTTAACTTATTTTTTGTTCAAGGCTAAAATAGGTATTTTAAAAATGTTGACTTTACGATTTGACTGCATGTTTTGACTAAATTTGACTTTCGGGGTAGTTTTGAAAACAAAAAGGAAATTTGATGTATTTTGCAATTATTTTACAGTTTCAGTCATTTTAAGACCACTTGGATATTTGTGGGTTGATGGTGATATTCGCCACCCATATATAAGTAAAATAAAGAGTTTAAGAAATCACTTTTACGAAACCTAAAGAATTCATTCTATGTGTTCATATTTTTCTCTCAACTCAAAACATCATCGCGGATTTCAAAACATTCGTTCTTCAAGATTTCAAATTGGGGATTTTGATTTTTCATTTGTTCCTTTTGTTCCAAGTAATGGTTTTTACTCTTTTCTTGATTTAACCGCTTTAATTTTGATTTTGGGATTTTTATATAATTAGAGTTTTCGATTTGGGGGTTTTGAATTCAACTGATTTGGTTTTTGAAACCCTTGATATTAGATTTGTATATTTTGGTTTTACTTTCGGTTTGATTGGGTTTTTAATCGCTGCTTAATTGTAAACCCTGACTTTACGAATTGGGGATTTATGCCTTCATTCTTGATTTGATTTCGATCAAATTGGAGATCGTCAGCCGGAATGATTCGTGTTTTGGATTAGTGATAAAGGTTAGTAGCCATGTTTATGCCCCCACGATTGTATGTTTCCATCTGCTTCGCGGTGTGTGTAAAATTAAATAAATTATTATAAGTTGAATCTAAAATCAAAGATTGGATAATTATATTCTTGCTGCTGCATTTGAGTACAGGTTAATTGGGATATATCTGCTGAATTTTATTTGTACATTGTCCATTTGATTCTATGAATTCTTTGGCTATCTGTTCACTCTGCTACTTTATTATGGATACATAAGTTGGTATTCAAAACTGTCTGTTAAACTGGAAATATAAATTCGTCAATCTGTAATAAGTGTTGTCCTAGATTAATACAATAAGACCAACATGCTGTAAGAAAAACTATATTTATATGTCGGTGATCGAAAGCATATTACGGCTTGTAGCTGACTTATTTCTGGATGCGACGGCATCATTCTAGAGCTTTGCTCATGTCTGGATTCGACGGAATCACTTCGGGGATCTTGGATCCACCTCTCAGGGTTTACCCTATTTTTATTTTCCGTTCCCGATTTCTGTTATTAAGCTAAGGACATGCCTGGTAAGTTAAACACCATATTATATCATGATAATCTGAAATCTGTTATGTAAGATTTGATTCGGTTATTGTTTTTGAATGTTTTTTATGAATTGTTTTGATCTCTTTGCGCTACTTTGTTTATTGGGTTTTAACTTTTAGGTAGCATGGTTTTGACTGCTAATTCGCCTTATGCGATATGTATAGACCCAGTAGTTAATTAGAGGTTTGAATAGCAAGAATGATAATCGGAATACACAGAAGAACGTGTAAGTGCTCCCTGACCAAACTCCCTACCGAATTGCTTACCGAAATGTCACTTAAATTCAAACATAGACGATAAATTGGTCTCTAGCTGAGCTCTTTACCGAGCTAGTTACTGAATTGTCATTTCGGTAAGCAATGTGACCAATAGAAATACTCCCTGGCCAAACTTTGTACCCAATTAGCTACCGAATTTCAGTTCGGTATAGCCTTAGGAGATAGTTCAAACTCTTTGACCGAACTCTTTATCGAGTTGAGTACCGAATTATAATTCGGTGAGTCTCTAACGATACGAATACTATCTGACCAAATTGTATACCGAAGTGGATACCGAATTCTCACTTTTATAACTGTAGAACTCCAGTAAGTGCTTTCTGATCAAACTAGTTACCAAACTTCTTACTGAATTACAATTTGGTAACACCGGTAATACTCACTGACTGAACTGCTTACCAAATTTGTTACCGAATTAATAATTCGGTATCGGTCTTTTTCTTTGAAATAATTTGATTACTTTTAAGCCATTTTCAAACGGTAATTGTAATAATCTGTAATCACTTATCCTAGGTTACCTTAAAGGGATTGAAACAAGAATAATGTGAGTTCTTAATCAACTTATTTGCTTATATTTGTAATCCCATGTTTGTAAGCTAATCTACATATGTTGTGTGACATTTTATTTTGTTAATATCAAGACGCATCATGTGTGTGCATTTTAGGCGTTGGCTTACTGATGAGACATCGATAGTTTGACCCTTCGTGGCATTCATTCTTGTTTTGTATGTTTTGAACCCGTTAGGGATGGAAATTGCTGAGTTCAGACAATCAGGTGGAATATTAGGATATTACACGCATGTCAGCATCAATCATCATCTAGCATCTATTTTCAAGGTTTTGTTTTCATATTGTTATTTCGATTATGGACTTATTTCAGAACTTTATAATCGCTACACAATTTGATTTTGGTTTATGAATTCTCGGTTTTGGATTTTATTAAACTTTGTACTTGGATTCTGGACTTATTATACTTTCATTAATGAAATACCTTTTGACTCTTGTTTCGTAATTATGTATATGCTTTGTAGGTATAATATTTTGTATCTATGTGTCCGTCCGTTCTGCATGTGACATCTGTTCTCCGCGTTCCTTTCGTCGGAGTGGGGGTTCGATTGTTATATATTAAGAGAAAAAAAAATGTCCTTCAAATTTTTATATTAAATTAATGAACCAACTAAATATTTTTATAAGTTTATAAACTTACAAATGTTTAAATTTTAAAAATAAACCAAAACAACGAACGTAACAATCATTTCACAACTTTACAGGTTTTTAAAAGATCTTAACGGATTATTTTAAAGGCCTTCACAAAATATGTGAAGACCTATAAAAAAAATAAATAGAAAAATTGGTAAGGCTATTAAGGAAAAGTATAGTGGTTATTTTTTAAAAATTTAAACTTAAAAAGTTTATAAATTTAAAACAAAATTGGGACGGTCTATAAACTTAATTTATAGTTTTAAATGACTGAACATGAAAATATTATATATATATATATATATATGTAAAAACAAAATTCATCGGGAGTCCACAAATCTAGCCTGAGACGTAGAAAATTCAGTCATTCAGTTGAAAAATACCTAAAATCATTTTTTTTAATTTTATTGTATTTTGCAAATCATAGTGTTACATGTCACTCTTTATAAATTTTATTTGATCTGTACTTCCTTTTGGTTTTCGTTTCAAATTAATTCCTCTTTTTTTTTCTCTTTTTCGTTTTCTCTTCTTCTTCTCGGAACATTGATTCCAGATCTGAAATTGAATTTGTGGAGATTTTAAAAGAAATTGAAATTTCTCTAACAAAATCAATGGCATTCAGATTGTAGGCTTCCTTAAGTGCCCACACTCAAACTCTCTTACGCCTAAAAAACCACTCTCTGTCCTACATTCTCCCTCTCCACACGTATTCCTAATTTTTATCTTTTCCTCATTTATTTTTTATTTCTTGATTGCTTTATTTTTTTACAATGTTGGATAGTCTCAAGTACGCTTTACTGAGAAATGAGTCTTTCAGAGAAATTTTAATTGTGTAAGAAGAGTGATATCGCATACTGCAACTTCCTCCACTACCGTGATATCCAACACTCCACTACAGTTGCTGCCTTTTGATTACCAGCGAAAGTCGTACACAGGTCCTTCTGCTGATTAGGTTTTCGAGTAGTAGAAGCGATTCTTAAGTCCTTCCATCTTTTATTTCTATTAAAAACTTGTATTTTTTGTTTTGCAAATATCCAATATTTGAATTTTCAATTTTATTTTATTAGTAGGTCAATGAAACTAGAGTTGATTAATCTTAATCATTTTGCTGATGTTCTAAATTTGGTTATTATATGTACTATCTATATGTGTGGTTGAAGTTGTGTCATCTAAGTTTTAAGACAAGAAGAATGGAATTCTCTTTGATGTATTAATGTTTGTAAATTATCTGGTAGGGTGAGAATCATCATATGGTAAATCCGAATCCTTATCGTGGAGTATTTGATGCTATGGTGCATAATACATGTAGGATGTCCAGGATGACATTGATTTTGGAACCTTAGGAAGAATAGCTAGCTTTATTACAGAAATAATTCAGACCATTAAATCACCATCTCCAATTTTATGTCTCTTTTCTCAAACAACAGTACTTATAGTTATTGATGCATTGGTACAAGCAAATTATTGTCTTGGAATATCCTCTAAAATTCAACTGCAGAAGACTTTTAGGAGGTTGATAGAAATAATTTTATAATAAACTTTTTTCTTGCTTTCTCTTTAACTGATTAAAACAACTTTTTCTCATGATTCCATGTAAAATTAAATGACCATTTCTAAATTGTAGTTTAATTTGTAGTAATGTTATGATTTATTTTATTTATTTGTTGAGGGTCGCATTGTTAGTGAAGACATTGCATAATGATATAATCTTCATTCGTTATTGATTTATCTTATTATAGATAAGCAGACTCTTGTAGGAGTAAATGATAACAAGAGAGAGATTATCATACTTTATGTAAGCCCGAATCCCCACCCTGACAGCAGAGTGGAGAGTGCGAACGCCACATTAGATAGAATAACAGATTTATATATAGATATAAAAGAAAGATCATATAATTGGAAGAATCAATAAAATTAAATTCTGAAATTTTGTAATCTGTGTAACAATTAAAAATCGAAGCATATATTGTATCAAACTGATATCAAAGGTAATCATATCTTAACCTCAAAACATGTAAATATAATTAAGTTAACAACTAAAAGATAAAGGAAGTCGGGTACATATAAATCCAGTACATGAAAGTCTAGAAGTAAATGCTAAACTATATCAAATGATCGCTAGAGCTGATACAAATGCGTGACTATACACGTGTCCTTACTGCACCACCTGACTGTCTGAACTCAGAATTTTTCATCCGAATTAGGAAAACAAAAATATACAAAATAAATATTTAAAAGAAATAAGATCAGACTATTGATGTTTGAATAGTAAACCAATGTCCAACAAACATAAACAAATTTGTCTTAATTAAGAATTTAACATGATCACACGACAATGCAATTAGCCTGATTTATATGAGTTTTCCTAAAAATGGAGTAAACAAAGGTAGCCTATAAACCAACAATTCTGAAAGGATCTTCACCTATACAGAATCACTTATTAACAACATTAACATCATTTACAAGGGTTAAAAACCCTTAAAAACTCTAAATAATAAAATGGCCATAAGTTTCTCAATTAATGTCTGATTAAGACCTACCGTACCATTCTATAAAGGAAAACGCGAGACAAACAATTTTGAAAAGTGCGACTAGCGCTATAAACCAATGTCACAAACAGAACATGTCAAATACCTACGTTTTAAAGGGTTAAATTAGCCAATTACTGTATTTAACTAGTCTATTATGGTTTACTACAGCCATTTAAACTTCTTAACACCAATTTATACCTTCCCATACCTTATACTATGTTCCTAGAGCTTTGTATCACGTCCAAAATAATGCTAGGACCTATAAACACCAAAAAATCCAGTAACAAATAGAGCAAGACATCACAGACACAAACACCAACCAAACCCAAATCAAGGCTTGCATACAACCCCATAACTGACCAGTATGTCACCTAAATCCTAACCAATAAGTAACTAGACTTGAGCAATAAGTAACCAAACCTAAATAACAACATTTAAACCAGAAAGTATCAAATTAGTAAAAATAGAAGCAATTATATCAGAAACCAGCAATATCCACATATATACATAAATAATAGCATTTTATATTACAGTTTATTTAACACAGAACAGATTATAGCACATGTCCCTAGTCTAATAATGAATTATGAAAACAGATATAGAGAGTGAGCAAAGCTCCAGTATAACAGATAGTTCGATGTCGTCACATCCAGAAATGGCAAAGCCCAAATAATAGTAAATAAACTATTAAAGCCAGCACATTTATCATGTATCGATGTATAGATTTATCACTACGGCATGCCGGTCTTATCGTTATTAACACTAACAAACAAGGCTTTAATTTGCAACAATGTAATTCATAACTAAACATTGGGATAATAGCAATAAGCTAGTTAATTTCTCAAAATTATAGCTGCAAACCAGATTTCAGTAGACTAATTTTAACAGCCAAACACAGAAATAAGAATAAAAAAAATGCAGAAAGTTTATATAAGATTACAACCTATGTAAGCAGCTACATCAGATTTCGAGTTATTTCTTATAATTTCAATTAAATGCACCAAACAGAACATACAAAAAACAAACAAGATACGTGAGGGCTTTAAAACGACTACTAACGTTAATCCTTAAATCCACTGTGGAACTCACTCCAGCTGGCAATCACCAACGTCATCACTTAACGAATGTACAAACAATTATAAATCTATAAAGAAAATTCAAAAGTTGGGGTTTCAATTTAAGGGATACTTAGAGACATTAAAGAACAGATTGTGACTCAAAATTTAAACTCTAAATCGCTTCTAAGACCTTTTATTTGAAAACCTAGTTTTTAATCAAAAAGAGAATCACAAATTTACCTTGAAAAACTAGGAAGAACTAACGATATAATAGCTCATAAGACTCTGGAATAGAACACCTATGACACCTGCTCAGAATCAATCGGATTTTAAGGTTTTCTGTAGTTTAGAGAAAATATTAAAATTTCTTTATTTGTGATTTTGAACGTGAAAAAGGGTTTTGACCCTAACTAAAGTGGAATATCCAAATAATCTAACTAGTACCGGTTGATATGAAAACACCCCTTTGAAAAATAATTACATGGACTTTGAGAATCCCTCTTTATGTTCAAAATCACCCTTAGAGTAAAAATATTTAAAAATACGAGAACTAACTCAGAAATTCAGATATCTCTAAAATGAACAGTTTACCCTCGGAAATAAAATAATAGAGTTAGTCAAAATATGAAATAAAAGTAGCCTCAATTTACAGACGTGACACTTGACTTTAGCTAAACTATCATGGAGAAGATAACATGTTTAATATATAATTTATAAGTTAGTAGGCCAGCTTAGTCTGTCAAGATATTTACTAGAATTTGTTTACTTTGTTCAAGAAGTTATGATGGTGACCTTGAACTTCTGGACGACATTGAATTTTATAAACAATTATTGAAGGATTTCTTTGATACTAAAGACCCAACATCATCTAGTATACATGTATCTGAATTTGTACCAGCTGCAATATTCATGCTTAAATTCACTACTTTATTGTTTGCATTTTTGTATGTAATTCAGAAACAGCCTTCTACCCCATAAAGAAACTGCAAAAGAAGAAGATACAAATGGTTGATTAATGAGCTTTAAAGAGCCGTAAGATTAGGTGCGTTTTCAAGTTTTTTTTTTTGATAGAGATAAAACTTCCGTGATATTTTCTCTGATTTTATTATTCACAATTATGATATTGTAGGTACAATATTCATGAAAAGATTGTATATTTCATAGCTCCAAAACCCATGGAGAAAACATATAAGTCTAATTTTGTAAAGTGATAATGTTGTATATATTGTTATTGCTTTCATATCATGTTCAATATCCACAAATGTGAGTTACTTACATATTAGATTTGATTGCTTCCTCAGATTTTAGAGGTTTATTTCTTACTTTAACTTTTGGGTTTTTTTTAGTATAAAGTTTAAATTTTTAGTTTTATTGAATGTAATGTGGCGGTTTAGTGAATGGAAAAATGGAATGTAATATGGTATTCAGGAAAAGGGTTTTGGTGACGGAATTTTGCGTCACTAATACTTAAAATTCCATCACTAAAAGCTTCAATGACGGATTTTATGGTCACAAAAACCGTCGCTAATACCCTCGTCATTGATACCATGCAATTTATTGTGATGGATTTTTTCGTCTTCCATCACTGATTCCCTAACTGTTTGTTTGTAAATAGTGCAAAAAAATTTCATCACTAATAGAGTTATTAGTCACACAACGATGGCGACATTAGTGACGAATATCAATGACAGATTAGTGACTGCATTTAGTGGCGGAACTTAGTGATTCATTAGTTACCATAAAATGACATAATTATAGATATTTTTATTTTTAAAGTGAGAAATTCATGACTGAATAGTGACGCTATACCGTGTCTAATTAGTGGCAGAAGAGAGTGACTGATTAGCTACTGAAAATTGATAAAACTATAATTATTTTGATTCTCAAAGTGAGCTATTGGTGACAAATTAGTGACGATATGTGGTGAAAAATTAGTGACAGAATTTAGTGACGAAATTTAGTGACCGATTAGTTACTAAAAGGTGACAAAACTGTAACTATTTTAATTCTCAAAGTGAGAAATTAGTGACAGATTAGTGACGATATATGGTGACGAAATAGTGAAAGATTAGTGATCAATCATTTGTGACGAATTATTAACGGATTAGTGAGGACATTTTATTACAATATAGTGACAAAATGATACTTTATCTAGTGATCTATTATGTGACAGATTAGCGACAGCTTACGATTTTAAACCGTCATAAAATTGTCACCAATAATAAATACATTTTTTTTCCAATTCATTTCTATATTTTGAAACCTGTCACAAAATATAACTCCACAAAATATCTCAAATAATGAAGTCAAATATTCCAATACCAACCAATAAAATATATTTCAAAAAGTTGATATTCTAATAACATAGTAATACCAGTACAAATATTATCTAACCTCATAATCAATGTCTAATATCCAAGAAAGCTAAATAAAAGTTTCTTAATCCAAATTGATCAAAATCTAACACTAGATGAAATCTGATTAAACTCATTACATGTATTGATATATAATTTAAAACTATTCATTATTATCTTAGATAGACGTGTCTCCTTGGTGCGATCCTCCCTACTTAACCAGCTCCTCAAACATCTTCTTCATTTCTTCCCTCATGCGTGCTTCCATGAATGGGGTTATGTATACACTATATTTGAATTCAAACTTGATATTCTATATCGGCCAACAATCTCAATTCCTCCACAAACATAATGGACAATATAACTTATCACCAACGACTCAAAACTTTCTTATGCAACCTACATCAGATAGAAGATGTCGAATACCTAATCAGTTACACAGGTTTGAACCCGATACTAAACATGTTTGTTTCATAGGATAATAATACTTACAAAATCAATGAATATTATATTACAAGGTAAATAAGCAATCTTACTCCAAGTCTCAGTTTTCAATTTTCACTTATATGGAATGTCATGAAAACCAACAGCACCCCTAAACCCATATCTAGGCTCATAGCTAAAGTCATAATAAATAAACTTATTTAAATTTTTGGACTAAATCTTTGAACTATGTAGGGCTCACACCATATTAAGTTAAACCTAATATTACTTAACATTAATTTCATCTGTTTTTACCATGGATGGTGATACTAGGTAAATTAAGTTAGGCGGTAGCTAGGACATAAATTATTCGTGCATATAATATGCGCAAAACATCATCGCTCTCACATGGTATATTAAAAAGTATCAAACTTTTCTCTTTTTTATACTAAATTCATTTCAAAGTCATCATTAGTCATAATCTATCCAAATATGATCATGAATGCTTCTTCCTTCCAATCTAAGCAACCCAAGTTGTTAGTTTTAACTTTGAAATTCACTAGAGAACTTAAATGAACATACACTATGCAGAAGAACAAATGTCTCTAGAATATGTAGCAGAAACCCAGAAATGTATGAAAAAAATGTGCATATAAGTAGATGGATTAGTTGTGACTAAATTTGTCCAGGGAGTCACAAATCAACATATTCATAGAAGCTACATATTATTTGAATCATCTTTAATTCACATAAATCACATTATGATAAAAATGCAACAAGTTACAAATATTGCAACTACATATATAATGAACAAGACCAAAATATCAAAAACAAATGTAGATAAAAAGGACAACCATCAAATTCAATCATTGATAAATCAACCTCTGAAAACAAAGAAAACCAAAGACCTTCAGCAAAAAGAGCATGTAGGACTTATATATGCTCTTGAATTTCAATCATATTATTGATTTACTGAAAACGTGGATTGATAAAGGTTCTATTTGGTTTATCAAATACAGCAAGATATACAACCTATTCTCCTACATCGAATCAAAATATCTAAAATTCTAATTCAAAACCTATAATATGTCTCTTCTAAAACTCTATGTCTACAGGGCTACAATAACTCATATTCAACTCAAAAGTAATAATGAAAATGGGTTGAATCAGTCAAGACCTAAGAGGCGTGATGGAGGTAGTATAATGGAGTTCCTTGTTTCCAACTCAAGATAAACCGAAAACCTACGCACGGTCATTAGAAAGTGATGATTAGTTCATAAGAAAATTATCAAAACAACTTCTGTACAAACTCATAATAGTTAAAAAAATATTTTTCCAAAACTCAACACCAAGCAAGGAGGAAAAGAAACTCATAAGCACACACAACACCATTATAAATCGAGACCATAGCCTCCATTGCTTCTCAGCCACCACCACCCTCTGCTTATCTGCGCTCCCCGCCTCTTAATCCTCCTAACTCCACCGTAATCCTAAATCAACTTTCTGAGAGACTACACATGCAACAACTTATCATTCACTCTCACTCCTCCATTACTCTCCAACAATCTCATACCCCTCCACTTCCACCACTCCATCACTCTCCTCCAATCACAAACCACTCATCTTCAATCCTCTTTTCAAACCCCACTAACCTCACGAAATACAAGATATTCATTAGAAGGTCTAGTAAAACCAAACACAAAACGAAATCAAGAACTCACCCAGTCTTATCAAGCACAGCACACTAGTAACAAGAACCACTCCTATTATTCTGGAGATAGAGACGGATGGTTTTATCTAATTTATGTTAACTACAAGCTTCTTTACCATCTTCATGTTGTGGGGTGAAAGGGAAGGACGTTAGGATTTGCAAGTTTGGGATGAAGGATTTAATATGGAAGACAAATCGACAATATTTTCGAAAGAAGTTAGTTTTTTTTTTAAATAGGAGAATATAAAATTTTTAACCATCAGTATAAAACTAACTGATAGTATTTTATTTTTATTTTTTTGAAAATATAATTAATTGATTTAAAAATATAAGTATATTTATATTATGGGAAAATTATATAAAATAAACCAAATAAAGTTTAAAAATTCAAAACTAAACCAATAGAAGTTTATTTCTATTTTTGAGCCACCCAAACTTTGATTTTCAAAAATAGACCATCACATATGTGAAGGTCCTCTTCACAGACCACCTTTACACCTTTACAGATCAGTGTAAAAGATCTTCACAGAATGATAAAATGGTCAATTTGGTTCATTTTTTAAAAGTGAAAGTTTGAAAGATTATTTTTGTAAAATTCTTAAAGTTGGGCTATGTGGTGGAAAAATGACCATAAGGTATCATAGTCGAAGGTAAGAGCAAGCAGAGGGAACCAAAGCCTAAAGCCAAGCTCGGCCGAAGACAGAAGGGGTACCCTAAAAACCAAGCTCGGTCGAATATAGATAGGGTACCCAAAAGCTACCCTCGACCGAATAAGAGGGCCAAAGGCCCAAGAAATGTGCCAATCAAGCTCGACCGACATGATCAAAAGGCCCAACGAAGTTCAACTCGGCCGAGCAAAGTAGAATCCGAACCGAAACGCTCCAGCCCACCAAATGATTACCTAACTAAACACGGATTTCCTACGCCAAATCCGAGAAGGAAGACTAATCATACCAAGCCAAGGATTTCCAAAGCCCGGTAGAAAAACGAAGACCAACCCCTATTGAAACAAGGATTCCTAAAGCCAAATAGATAAAAGGAGATCAAGCCCTAGAAGAGATTGAGCCCAAAAAGGAGACCGAATTCAAGGAAAAGAAGGAGTACCAATCCAAATCGAAATAGGACCCAAATACCTCCTATAAATAAGGGGTAGAAGCAATTGCAAAGGATCCGATTTTTTATTCATTAGAGCTAAACTCTGTGAGATTATCTCTGTAAGCTTTTTAGCTATTTTCTCAAGCAATCTTAGCCTAATATTTGGCTGTGGTTTATTTGGCACCACAGTTTGGCGCCCACCGTGGGGCTCGAACCTCACACACAAGGTTAAGGTTGAAAATTCAAAATTGAAGTTACAGTCCACACCTGCTCTTATCAGACATGGCTCCAATGAACCCTGATACCATCAATGTAGAAGATCAAGTTCCAAAAACGCCAGAGGAACAGCTGGCAATCTTGAACGAGAGGTTGAAGAAAGCTGAAGAAGAGAAGGAGCAATGGAAAAAAGAAGCAGAATCGAGAAGGAAGTCCACCAAAGAGAAAACCCGACAATCAAGCCAGAAATACTCGCCCCTCCGGAAGCGCAAGCTCAACTTTGAAGACTCCGGCAGAGGAACATCAGAAGAAAGTGACGGGTCGACAGAAAGCTATAAAAATATAGACCAACGTGATTCGAGCAGCTCCAATGAAGAGATCATAGGCCCTAAATCCGCCCGTAAAAACCGAGAGAGACGCCGCGATCGGGAAATCAAAGAACTCAAAGACCTGATACAAAGAACTTCGGGAAAAAGAATCACAATGAGGTCGTCAACAATGCGATACTCCGACATGCCCTTCACGTCTTGGATCCTAGAAACGAAGATGCCCAAAAGGTTCTCAATTCCAAACATGAGACCATATGACGGGACAACAGACCCTGAAGACCATATCGCCGGATACAAAAATCGCATAGGAACCTGCAATATCCCAGAAGAGGATATGGAAGCAATTATGTGCAAAAGTTTCGGTTCCACCTTGACGGGGACCGCCCAGAGGTGGTATTCGGCTCTGCCAGAGAAAAGCATCAAGTCATACTCATCACTGGTCACCAAATTCGTGAACCAATTCTCGGATAGCAGGAAGAAGGAGAAAGACGTAGATGATTTGTATGATCTAAAACAAGGAAGTGCTGAAAGTCTCAGACAATATGTCAGAAGGTTCAAAGAAATCAAAATGGCCATCCCCGACTGCCGAGACAAGAGCGCCACCAGAGCTTTCATCAAAGGCTTGCTGAAGACCTCCAAGTTCTACGAAAGCCTAAAACTGATCAAACCTCGCACTTTCAAAGACGTTCTAGAAAGAGCCGAAGACGCGATGGAGTATGAGGAGGAACTCCAACCCAAAAATCACAGAAGTTCCCAGAATAAGCCAAGCTCCCGCGGCCAAAACAGTACTGGAAATTTCGGCCGAACAGAAAGGCCAAGGAACAACTTCAAGGAGACTAACAGCAGCGGCCCGTCCAGACCGGATTATGCCAGCCATAATTCTTCGAGGCCAGATTACTCCGAACACGGCCGAAGGAGAAAAGAACTACTACCTTATCCACTCACCATTCCCACAAGAGAAACCCTTACAATTCTTAAAGGAATGGGAGACAGAGTCAGATGGCCTGACAAGCCAGCGAACCCCGCAGGAGCATGGAAAGATAAATCCCGATACTGCCAATTCCATGGAGACCATGGCCACAACACGGATGACTGTTGGACCCTCAAGAGAGAAATCGCCGAGCTAATAAAAGCAGGCCACTTACGGGAATATTTATCCGAAAAGAGGCGAGAAATTGCGGCCGAGGCCGATAAGAATCGTCGATCTCCAAAGACGGTCCCAATTGCGAATGCGGAAGAAGAAAGGGTGATCAACATGATAGCCGGGGGATCCGACATATGCGGACTAACAAGCTCGGCAGCAAAGAGAAAACTGAGAAACTCCCTCAGCATATATAGCATTAGGGACGGACCCACAACCAATAACTACTCTATCACCTTTACAGAAGAAGAGGCCAATGGGGTCAACACGCCGCACCACGACGCATTAGTGATCAAAATCTCGATAGCAAACTTAACTGTAAAGAGAGTATTGGTGGATAACGGAAGCTCGGCCAACATACTATTCCTCGAAACATTCAAAAATATGCAACTGGACGAGAGGATGATGCGAAGAAAGGCCGTCTCCCTTATCGGCTTCGATGGTAAAGCCACCTCGACAATCGGGGAGATCGAACTACCAGTGTTCACAGAAGGAATCAATCTGCACACAACCTTTCTCGTGATAAGCTCAAGGTCCGCTTACAACGTAATACTCGGAAGACCCTGGATACACGATATGAAGGCAATCCCATCTACATATCACCAACTTATCAAGTTCCCAACCCCGCGAGGGATAAAACAGATAAAGGGTGAACAAAGCTCCTCCAATGAATGCTACGCCAACTGCTTAAAGTAAAAGGGGGTTGAGGAATAGCAATTAACGTCTCGGCCGAACGCACCCCGAAGCCTGGCCGAAGACGAAGTAGATGAAGTCCCCCTGGACCAGGAGGGGGCGAGAACGGTGCAGATTGGGGCCTCAGTAGAAGGCTTGGAACGGGAAAACCTGATAGGCTTTCTCAAAGCCAACCAGGACTGCTTTGCCTGGTCACATGAAGATATGACCGGAATCGACCCAGTCATCATAACCCACGAGCTGAACGTGAAAGAAGGCGCAAAACCAGTCAAGCAGAAACGCAGAAGGTTTGCCCCCGAAAGAAACAAAATTATCAACGAAGAGGTCAAAAAACTTCTCGCAAACGGGTCCATCAGAGAAGTCCAATACCCGGACTGGCTTGCTAATGTGGTAGTCGTCAAGAAAAAGAATGTGAAATGGAGGATCTGTATAGACTTCACATATCTGAATAAGTCGTGCCCAAAAGATCCATTCCCGCTGCCACATATCGACCTCACCATCGCTGCAATTGCGGGCTACGAGATGTTGAGCTTCATGGATGCCTACTCAGGTTACAACCAGATCTTGATGCATCCCAACGATCAAGAAAAAACTGCATTCATCACGGAGAGGGGGATCTACTGTTACAAAGTAATGTCTTTCGGCCTAAAAAACGCAGGGTCTACATACCAGAGGCTCATGAACAAGATGTTCGCTGACAAGTTGGGAAAAACCATGGAAGTCTACATCGACGACATGCTGGTTAAATCCGAGGACGCGGCTCACCATGTACACCATTTGAGCCAGACTTTCGAGACACTCAGAAAATATAACATGAAGCTCAACCCCACAAAATGTCAGTTCGGGGTAAGAACAGGGAAATTCTTAGGCTATCTAGTCGCGAAGAGGGGGATCGAGGCCAATCCGGATCAGATAAGACCCATCCTGAACATAGCAGAACCTCGAAGCAAGAAGGCCGTACAAAAACTCACGGGAAGGCTAGCCGCACTAACTCGGTTCATCCCTAAGGCTTCGGAAAAATTCCAGCCTTTCTTCGAGGCTCTTAAAAAGTCCAAAGAATTTGAATGGACCGAAAAATGCAGCAAAGCCTTAGCCGATATCAAGGATTTCTTGACCAACCCCCCGCTCTTGGCAAAACCAGAAGAGGGCGAAAAACTTTATTTATACCTGGCACACTCAGAGATCGCAGTAAGCGCTGTTCTGGTCAAAGAAATCGGGGGAAAACAGCAACCAGTGTACTTTGCAAGCAAGACTCTAACATTGGCCGAAACCAGATATCCTACCTTGGAAAAAGCCATTCTAAGTCTTATTTTCGCTGCTAGGAAACTTCGGGCGTACTTTCAAGGGCATCCAATCGCGGTCATAACCGCGCTACCCCTTCGAAGCGCAATCCACTCCCCCGACAGATCCGGAAGATTAATGAAATGGGCTCTAGAACTTAGCGAGCACGACATATCCTTTGAAGGAAAGAAAGCGATCAAATCTCAAGCGCTGGCAGATTTCATGGCTGACTTCGAAGCTCCACCGGCCGAAACAGCCTCGCTCAATATTAACCAACTAATAACGCCCTCAATTGATGAATGGATACTAGAAGTAAACGGGGCTAGCAGGCAAAGCGGCAGCGGTCTAGGTGTATACCTCAGTCCCCCAAATCTACCCCCAATACTTCAAGCAATTTGATGCGAATTCCCAGCCACCAACAACGAGGCCGAATACGAAGCCCTTATCGCAGGGTTAAGAGTGGCGAAAGAAAGTGGAGCGCACAATTTGACGATTAAATGCGACTCCCAACTAGTGGTAAATCAAATAAACGGTACATACCAGGCCCGAAACGAAAAAATGGCCAAGTATTTGAAGATAGCCAAAGATCTTATGAAACGCTTCCAAAAGGCCACAATAAAACAGGTCCCAAGAGAAGAAAACGAAAGGGCCGACGCTATGGCAAACCTCGGAGCTTCAATGCATAAAGACGAGCCGACGGGACCAATTGTATACGCCTTCCTTCCCAAAGCAGCCATCGAATACGAAGAAGCCTTGGCCATAGAACGAAGTGATTGAAGAGGCAGAGGCTAGGAAGCTGCGAGCCCAGGCTGCCAGATTTTGCATCATCGGAGGGTTACTTTTTAAAAGATCCATAAGCGGTCCCTTCCTAAACTGCATCTCCCTCCCTGAAGCCGAACTAGTGTTGAAAGAACTCCATGAAGGACCAGCCGGAAACCATTCCGGAGGAAGAAGCCTAGCGTTCAGGGCGCACAGAGCCGGGTACTACTGGCCAACCATGCAGACAGATGCGGCCGAACTTGTAAAAAAGTGCGACAAATGCCAAAGACACGCCAACTACTCCAACCTTCTCGCCGGAAATTTACACAGCATCACCTCCCCATGGCCATTTGACAAATGGGGGATGGATATCATCGGGCCTTTCCCGATATCCACACAAGGTCGAAAAAGATATATACTGATGGTAACCGACTACTTCACAAAATGGATAGAGGCCGAAGCACTAGAAAGAGTCAGAGAGCAAGAAGTACAAAAATTCATCTGGAAACACATCGTCTGCAAATTTGGCATACCAAGAGAAATTATCACTGATAACGGCCCCCAATTCATAGCGCAGACTCTGAAAGAGTTCTGCAACCAGCTAAACATAAGACTTACATACTCGACCCCAAGGTACCCCCAAGCCAACGGCCAAGCCGAAGCATCCAACAAGGCGGTGGTAGACTCACTTAAGAAAAAACTGGAAGGAGCCAAAGGATTGTGGCCCGAAGCCCTTCCCGAAGTCCTCTGGGCATTCAGAACAACCCCCAGAACTTCAACATTGCAAACCCCTTTCTCAATGGTATACGGAACAGAAGCAGTACTCCCAACGGAAATCCTATCACCACAAGAAAGACTAAATGGAAGGGCCAATGAACAAGTCCTAGCTTTCGAGAGAGATACTTCGGATGAAAAAAGAAATAGCGCACAGCGAAGAATAGCCGAATACCAAATGGGGATATCAAGGCAGTACAACAAAAAGGTCAAGGCACGAGCCTTCCAACCTGGAGATTGGGTACTCAGAAGGGTATTTCAAAATACGAGAAATCAAGCCCATGGAAAACTGGCCGAAAGCTGGGAAGGACCATACCAAGTGGGACGAGCATCCGGAAAAGGGTCCTACAAGCTGCTCACAAAAGAAGGGAAGGAGATAGAGCATAGCTGGAACATACATCACCTTAAAAGGTACCAATTTTGAAAACAGTATGATAATTGTAATAACGGGCACTCTTCTCCCCGAAAGGGGTTTCTAACAGGGCCCCACCTCAGTGCAATAAAATAGCCTTTTTATCTCATCCACTACTCAACGACTTATGGATTGCCAAAAACTGCCCAAAGGGCAACCCGAAAATTGCCAAAGGCAAGCCCCCGGTAAATCTGGAGGGTCTCGGGCGAAGACCAGCCGCTCAAAGAGCAAAAACTGCCCAAAGGGCAACCCGAAAATTGCCAAAGGCAAGCCCCCGGTAAATCTGGAGGGTCTCGGGCGAAGACCAGCCACTCAAAGAGAAAAAACTGCCCAAAGGACAACCCAAAAATTGCTAAAGGCAAGCCCCCGGTAAATCTGGAGGGTCTCGGGCGAAGACCAACTGCTCAAAGAGCAAAAACTGCCCAAAGGGCAACCCGAAAATTGCCAAAGGCAAGCCCCCGATAAATCTAGAGGGTCTCAGGCGAAGACCAGCCGCTCAAAGAGCAAAAACTGCCCAAAGGGCAACCCGAAAATTGCCAAAGGCAAGCCCCCGGTAAATCTGGAGGGTCTCGGGCAAAGACCAACTGCTCAAAGAGCAAAAACTGCCCAAAGGGCAACCCGAAAATTGCCAACCGCAAGCCCCCAGTAAATCTGGAGGGTCTCGGGCGAAGACCAACTGCTCAAAGAGCAAAAACTGCCCAAAGGGCAATCCGAAAATTGCCAAAGGCAAGCCCCCGGTAAATCTGGAGGGTCTCGGGCGAAGACCAACCGCTCAAAGAGCAAAAACTGCCTAAAGGGCAACCCGGAAATCCTTGAAGCAGACCGGTCGAAAAGATCAACAAATATCAAATAAAACACGTCTCGGCCAGAATCAACTGAACTACAGCCACGAAACCCTAAAAAAAATCAAGAACGGCGAGCGTAGAAATAATATGCTTAAATCGCAATTAAACAGCTGGGGGATTACACCCCTCACAAACAAATTCAGCACAAAGTACAAGGAAAGATAGAAATTTCATTAATCAAAAAGGGGGTTACAACGAGTACACAAAAGATCGAAAAAGGTACACGATACTCGCTCAACTCTCCTCACGAAGAGCAGCCAATGCGTCCAATTCCTTCTGAGCAGACTCAGGAGTCAAAGACCCTTTGATGACCTGCTCCAAAGAAAAGGACTTGATCACGACTTCGGTTTGGGCTGCCACAATGGTAAGGCTCTCAACGCGACTCTCGAGCTCCTCTATTCGACCGAGTGAGGCTTGTTTCGCCGCCCTCAACTCCTCCAGCTCCGCCGCTTGGCGCTTTAGCTCCGCATCCTTCGAAGCAATCGAGGCCTCTAGCCTAGCGTTATGAGCCTCCACCCTCTCGACTCGGCTGACAGCCTCAGCACATTGAGCCACTGTTTTGCCCAAGTCATCCTGAGCCGCCTTTAACTCGGCCGAGGCAGACTGATACTTAGCCTCAAGAGCCCGCCTGTCCCGCAAAACAGGGCCGAAATGCTTGCGCATACCAACCGCCCCTTGGAGCCCCTGAAGATAAAGAAGGTAAGCAAAGAAACCACCTAAGAGAACAAACAAGAGACGAACTTACCTTATAAAGGCTCGAGATAGACATCTCGTAGAACTTTGTAAAGGACAAGGACTTCAACCACTCCTCGTCCTGGGGAAAGAAAAAACCATCCGCGGCCGCAATCATCTCGGCCGATATCTCCCTAGTAGAAGAATCCCCTAGGAAGTCAATCACATGACGACCATCGCCACAAGGCTTCTGACCAATATGTTTGGTCCGCTTCTTGGCCGGCGCCACACCACCCGCCATCGGCCGCTTCTCCTTCGCCGCCGAGGGGCGTAAAGGTTTCCGAGAACCCTCCGGAACGGTCGGACGAGAAGCCTCAGCAGCTTCCGAAGGAACAGGACTCGGAGGACGGACAGGCTCGACGGCCGGCTCAGATCGCTCTTTGACCGGCCCTTCATTCCCAGCAGGACTAGACGCATGGGCCTTCTCTTGTTCCGCCTGGATCTGGCGCATGATGGTCCGCATGGCCAAAGCTCTCTGACCCTCAAGCTTGGACATCACGTAGTCGGATAACTCTGAAAAGACAAACATCAGCAAAATTCGATCGAAGGAACTTGAAACACAACACAAACAACTTACTTGTTCTAGTGAAAGCCCAAAGACGACTGACAGACAACTCGCCCAAAAACGTCCTGTAATCCCGAGACTCGGCCTATAAAGCGAGAATAGCCTCGCTCCTAGCACGTGCCCGAGGAGAAGATCTACAATTCTTCATTCCGAAATTCGCTGAAAAGAAAGCAGTCAGAACAAGATCAAACTCGGCCAAAACGCCAAAAAAAAAAAAAAAAACCTACAAGAGTCCCGCCAGTATGGGGGGTAACCCAGCCCCTTTGACAAACGGGTCACCCCTTTAACAAAAAAGTACTTGTCCATCCACTTGGTCTCGTTAGAAGAAAAACCCAAGACCAAGAGCTGGGCGTTCGACCGAGCATTCAGCACATACCGCCCAAACTCGGGATTCTCGCGTTTCACAAAGTACGAGTAGAAAAAATCTTCGACCATAAACTCTAAGTTGTACTTCTCCTTCAAACGGTCGACGCACAGAGAAGCCTAATAGTCATGGAAGTTAGCTGACTTGGATGAATCTGGCACCAAGTACACAACTCTTCGACCAATCCCATGATTGGAAACCTAAGCCCTATTTTGAAATGACGAAGTTAGAAGGGCTCCCAACCATCGGCCAACATATCATCAACCTTTTCCTCGGGCTCGGGCAACCGGGCCCTAATCCAACTAGGGAACTTGTAAGCGAAGAAGGCCGATTCCAGCTCGTCCATAGTCATGGTGCTCCTAATATTAAAGAAATGAGGCAGAATTCCTTGAGGGCTAGACTCGGCCGGTGAATTACGGACCGATGAACATTCCTCGCCCGCGTCCTCCGCGGTCGAGAATTCTGATGTCAGACCCCCGAAAGAAGATGTGCCAATGGAATCAGTAAATATCTACAATCGACCGAGAAAAAAGCAAGTTAGTGGTCTTCGACCGAAGTTAGTACAAACAAAAGATAGAAAACGGAAGCAAGCAAGCAAAATCAAAAATCAAAAATCAAGTCAAAAATCAAAAAAAGCAGACGAACAGTCAACAAACTCATGAACAACAGACGAAACCCGAAAACCACAAACACCAGAATCCCAGACTAAAACGAAACAAAGGCTTAGAAGAACAAGTCAGAGGAGAACTAACCTGAAAGAAGCCGGAAAACACAGCCACAGGATGTCACCGACGAAAATGGCAGCGGAATCAGAAGACGGAGGCAAAAAGTTTCAAACTTTTTAGAGAGAGAAAGCAAAAAGGAAAGAGGTGAGGAGAGATGAACAAATCGCCAACCTATTTATAGGCCAGCCGCAATGATGGCAAATCTAGGGCACAGCAGTCGAGGAGCCGCCGAATCTACCTAAGACAAGACAGTCAGGGCTGACGTGGCCACCAAGGAAACCACAGAAACCTCGGCCGAAAACAAAAACAAATAGAAGCCCAAACTCGATCGAGATAACGACAGATATTGCTATGCTCGAAAGATTCAAGCCATGGCAATGGGGGATTACTGTGGTGGGAAAATGACCATAAGGTATCATAGTCGAAGTAAGAGCAAGCAGAGGGAACCAAAGCCTAAAGCCAAGCTCGGCCGAAGACAGAAGGGGTACCCTAAAAACCAAGCTCGGTCGAATATAGAGAGGGTACCCAAAAGCTACCCTCGACCAAATAAGAGGGCCAAAGGCCCATGAAATGTACCAATCAAGCTCGACCGACATGATCAAAAGGCCCAATGAAGTTCAACTCGGCCGAGCAAAGTAGAATCCGAACCGAAACGCTCCAGCCCACCAAATGATTACCTAACTAAACACGGATTTCCTATGCCAAATCCGAGAAGGAAAACTAATCATACCAAGCCAAGGATTTCCAAAGCCCGGTAGAAAAACGAAGACCAACCCCTATTGAAACAAGGATTCCTAAAGCCAAATAGATAAAAGGAGATCAAGCCCTAGAAGAGATTGAGCCCAAAAAGGAGACCGAATTCAAGGAAAATAAGGAGTACCAATCCAAATCGAAATAGGACCCAAATACCTCCTATAAATAAGGGGTAGAAGCAATTGCAAAGGATCCGATTTTTTATTCATTAGAGCTAAACTCTGTGAGATTATCTCTATAAGCTTTTTAGCTATTTTCTCAAGCAATCTTAGCCTAATATTTGGCTGTGGTTTATTTGGCACCACAGGCTATATGATGTAAATTAAGTTATAAAATAACAAAAATGAAAATAACCCTTATATTATAATATTTTTTTTTAAAAAAAATATTATTGTAGTTTTTTCAAATGATTTTATTTTTGGTCAAATAAAAAAAAATTATTTTTAGTATAGAATTTTAAAATGTATATATTCATTTATTTGTAAAATAAAATTTCAATACTTTATTAAAATATATATATTTGAATTTTTTTATTTTATAAATTTATATATTTAAAAAAATTTAAGTTAAAATTTAAACATCACGGATAAAAAGGATATAAATTTTTTTAAAAAATATTTATAAATTTAAATGTTGTGCTTAATAACTCATTTGAAATAATCAAATTATAATAACATCTTTGACCTCCTTTCAATTATTAGATTTTATGGTAAGCAAATTGTCGAATGGTCAGCTTTTGATAAAATTCCCAAACAACCTAAGTAACTTATAATTATGAAATAACTTATTAATCAATAATTTAAGCAGTCTCTAACACACCTAAAGTTGTAGCCATACTTACCATAGGCTATATTTCCTTTGTGTGTGATTAGGGTCAATCAGCATTTGATACTCTCAATTCAAACTCCCGTGAGGGTTTTAATATTCTAATTTAATGTCCTTTACCTTAAAAATAAAAGATAAGTTAGCACATAATATAGTGGGTTTGGCCTTGTTTATTAATCATAAATAATATTAACATGAATGAGAGGGTTTGAGGTTAAAATATATGAAATTATTGTAATAAACCAGTGACACAAAAGTGATGGAATCTTGACCACGCAATTTCTATAATAGTGACGAATACAATTTTTGCTGAATACATAAAGGAAGTAAAAACTAATTTTTATGTCAATGATGGACTAATGACGGACTGTTTTGTGATGACGACATCCATCACCATCGTGTCACTATAGTCAATTAAAATGTGAAGAGAAACATTAGTGGCAGATTTGTTATGGCAAAATAGTGATGGAACTAAATTCGTCACAAAATCGACTATGAAATATTAGAAATATTTGGCACGCAAACATCCTGTCCAAAATGTGACGGATAAGTGAAGGATAAATATAGTGACAGATTGACCCGTTACAAATCCGTAACTACTTGGAGATAGAAAATACAAATTTTCTCATGCCACCAATCTATCATAGATAGACAAAATTTGTGACAAAAACATTCCATCACAAAATATTCGTCATTAATACTCATTTTTCTGGTAGTGATTGTAAATGAAAAATTAATTTGGTGTTTTTAATTGACAATGATGGTGGTAATATGTTCTATGTGTAGACTTTTGATCGGTCATCATAATGTTAAGATTTTGGAAACATACATAGATGTGGTTTTTATGCTTTATGTGGATTTAGCGAAGTTGATAAATTTAGCGTTAGTAGAGGACAAAAAGAAAAAGGAACGAGGGAGGATTTGGAGATTGTCTAGAGGAGAAAGTGGGGTGTTTTCTTATGGAATATGTAAGAAAGGAAAGTAAATGACTAGGCATGATTTTGTTGTATGTTGAGAAGGCTAAGAAGTATTTAGTTTGTTGTGGAAAAAAATAGATGTTTTATAGTGTTATTAGTAGACTTTATGTTGGTGATTAGAACTTAAGAAAGAATGCAACAACAAAATAAAAGAGACAATTTCAATGCTCTGTTTCTATTCAAACTTATATAACGTATATCTAGTCAAATTACAGCAGATATTAAATATTAACAACAACATGAGTTCCTACAAATTAGGAAGACTGATAGACTAGAAAAACAAAAACCATCGCATACAAATTTCCTGATTAGAAGGAATTTATTTGAATACTCAGTTGACTATTTCAGAGTTTAATCTAACTTTCTAAACTTTCCCCTGATTCAACAATCCGTGACTCAAAATCAAGACACTCCTAACTGTGCTCTCAAGTAAATGAATTTTTCATTTGGCAGTGCTTCAGTGAGGACATCTGCAAGTTGCTCATGGGTGCTACAATATTTAATATCAACAACCTTTTCTGCAACAAGATCTCTAATGTAATGGTACCTCATATCAATGTGCTTGGTTCGACTATGCAATGCTGCATTCTTTGTCATGAAGATAGATGATTTATATCACAGAATATTATTGTTGCTGATTTTTCTTGGTGTTATAATTCTTCGAGAATGCTTCTGATCCACAAAACTTGACAAGCTATAATGCAATTGCTATATATTCTGTTTCAATGCTAGATAGAGTAATAATATGTTGTTTCTTTGAACTCTATGCTACAACACCAGATCCTAGAGTAAAAACATGTGTAGATACACTTCTTCGATCATCAATACAACTTCTAAAGTCAGGATCTGAATAACCATAAAGCTTGCCATAAAAAACCATGTCTACCTTGCTTGAATACCATATTCTGAATCCTACTGTACCAGCAATATACTATAGAATTTGTTTTACAACTCCAAAATGAATACGAGATGATTTATCCATGAATCATGAAACCATGCCTACAGCAAATGCGATGTCTGGACGAGTGTGAGTCAAGTAAATTAGTCCTCCTACAAGACTCCTATAAGTTGTGGGATTAGTTGTTGTTTCTCCATCCTATTTAGAAAGTTTTCATTTGTGATAAATGGTGTCACAACAGGATTACACTTTAGCATATGCCAAACTTCTTTAATAATTCTTTCGCATACAACTCGTACTTTATGAAATTTCCATCATCTCATTGATTGACTTCCAATCCTAAAAAAATATTTTAAAGGCCCCAAATCTGTCATGTCACACTCAGTCTTCATGTGTTTCTTGAATTCATCAACTATAACTTGACAGGATCCTGCATAAATCATATTGTCGACATAAAGATATACCATCATAAAATTACCTTTTCTACTCCGTTTGACATAAAGAGTAGGTTCGCTTTCACATCTCTCAAAACCAATCTCAAAAATATATTTATCGATGCGGCTATACCATGCCCATGGAGCTTGCTTCAAACCATATAACACTTTTCTGAGTCTGTACACTTTTTCTTCTGATCCCCTAACTATAAATCCAAGAGGTTATTCTACATATACCTCTTCAATAAGGTCTCAATTGAGAAAAGCACATTTTACATCAAAGTGATATACCTCTCAATGTTAATGTGCCGCCAATGCAAGAAAAATACGAACTGCTTCAAATCTCGCCATGGGAGAATATGTTTCTTCAACATCAACACCAGCCTGCTGCGAGTATCCTTTGACAACAAGTCGAGCTTTATGTTGCAGTATTTCTCCAGTTGAACTATATTTAGTTTTGAATACCCATTTTAAACCAATAGCTTTAGAGTTTGCAGGTAAATCATAGAGCACCCATGTATTGTTTTTGTTGATTGCAGACATTTCTTCAATCATTGCCTTCTCCCATTTTTCTTGTCCCCGTGCTTCTTCATATGTGATAGGATGTAAGCTTATTAATGCAAATCCACAAGATTCATAAAGTTCTGCAATATACTTAAATTTTCTATGTGCCGATGGTGTAGACGATGCCACAGAACATGGCTCTTCATTATCTATATGTCTGGTAGTAGCTGGAGGTGTTGATACATGTTTTGAATTTTGTATCTCTGCATCATCAAAGTTTGGAACTGAGATGGCGTGCCGCTGCTCTTTATGTTTTTTATCCTGCCAATTCAACCTCAAAGTTTCATTAAATACAACATCTCAACTGATAATAATTTTATTACTCTCAAGATCAAATAATCTATAGGCTTTTGATTGGACACTATACCCAAAAAATATACATTTCTGGGACTTATGATATAATTTTCTTCTGCTTTGAGGATTAATCAATGTATAACAAAGAGATCCAAATACTTTCAAGTGACTTACATTAGGTTTCAAACCATTCCAAGCTTCAAAAGGAGTCCGATACATCACTGCACGTGTTGGAGAAATGTTGAGGATGTACACTATTGTGGCCATAGCTTCAGCCCATAATGTGTTAGACAAGTCATTTTCCTTCAATATGCTCCTGGCCATTTCAACTACCATCCAATTCTTTCGCTCTGCTACTCCATTCTGCTCTAGAGTATAAGGTGTGGTGAGTTCTCTTTGTCTCCCATGTGTTCTTCACATAAAGAAGTAAATTCTTTAGACATAAATTCAGCTCCTTTATCTGTTCTTAATGTGTTGATGTACAATCTGCTTTGCTTCTCCACCAATTTTTAAAATTGTTTGAAATTATCAAACACTTCATTTTTACTGTTGAGAAAATAAACCCAGGACATTCTATGAGGAAAAAGAAATTAGTGAAGTCGTCTGTATTAGACCACGAAGATCTGTGTGCAACAACTCAAGACACTCATTTGCACGCCAAGCTCTGCTAAGAGGAAATGACTTTCGTGTTTGTTTCCCAAATACACATCCTTGGCATAACTTTATATCATTGATAATTGGTATACCAATGACCAATTTCTTTATTTCAGAGAAGTTTCAACCCTTTCAGATGTAGATGCCCATATCTGAGATCCAAATCCATGATTCATCCTCTTCTTTTATTGCCAAAACAAAGTTTCCCACAACAGATATATCCAAAGGAAACATTTGACTTTTAGTTATTGAATATGGTCATCATAAGTCGGCCAATGTTTTTCTGTGTAATACAACACATGCCATTATCGAATACTACCAAATATCCGCTTGATACCAATTGGCTGACACTGATAAGATTGAACCCAAGTGCTGGAACATACTATACACCATGTAAATATTTAAACTTTCCAGGGCTGAGTTTAAACTTCACCATTCCTTTCCCTTCTACATGCAAAATATTTCCATTACCAAGTCTGACTTTTTTTGTCTCATTCTTCAAGTTTCGAAAATAATGACTTGAACCCTGTCATATGGTTTAAGCAACCACTATCAACAAAACAAATGTTGCTTTGATGTTTATCCTCCATGTTGTTTTGAGCCATAAACAGCCTCTCTTCAAATTCGCTATGATCCTCCTCTACTGCTACCTCTTTCATGAATTTTGTTTGTTCTTCTTTATACCAACAGTTTGCTTTAATCTGTCAAAGTTACCACAATTGTAACATTGAATAGCATTAAGATACTACCGTTGATCCTATCCATGACCTCTGCTACATCCATTTATCTGACCTCTTCCAGGAAACCACCCACGAGAAGTACCTCTATATCCCCCTCTACCACGACCTCGCCTAGAGTTGTTGTCTTGTATTTGAAAAGCTTTTTCCTCTTCTTTATCTACTTTTCGATTAATTCTAACTTTGTGTGCTTATAGAGACCCCATCATATCATCAAAGTTAAATGATGACAAATATTTTGATTCTTCTATTACAGCCACCACATGATCAAACTTAAAGTTCAGACTACGCAACACTTTTTCTACAATTGTTTGATCATCAACCTTTACACTAAAGGTTCTTATTTGACTAACTACTCCAATAGCTTTGCTAAAAAATCTGAAACAAATTCATACTTCTTCATCTGCAATGTTTCAAACTCTTGTCTCAGTGTTGAAGCCTCTATAGAACAATCCAGGCTTGTTCGGAGGTGATAGATGTTGCTATTTTGGAAAAAAACAGAGTTGTGTACTACTACTTAGATTATTGCTAAAGCCTTTACATCTTTCTTCCTCTTTTCTTTAAGTTTTGCCTCTTCATCTACTGTAAATACTGCCTCTGCATCTAGTTCTTTAAGTTTCTTTCACGTACTCCCTAAGATCTTGAGATTTGAGAAGAGTTTTCATTCGAATAAACCAAAATTCATAATTTTCTCCTTTGAAGATGGTATGATAGGCTGTGATACTCTCATAGCATTGCTAATGCTATTTGTTGTCATCATTGTTACACTTCTATAACACTCTGCTCTCACATGTTTAAATTCTGCAGACACTCTCTATCTGCTCTCAATTATCTCTTATATGTGTTTACACTCTACGCTCTCACTTCTGTTGAACCTGGCTTTGTTGAACCTGGCTCTAATACCACAATATTGCGTTGGCAGCATTAAGATTGAGTAGAGAATAATAGAAGGCAAAGTAATAATATTCATTCCACTTGAAAAACGGAAACATCACTACATCTGCTTAAATAACAAATAACCACTAACAACTAAGCTAAAAATAAGGACCATAATGCCAACATTCATAAACTGATTATTCTCAACAAACTTACTGATATACTCTCCAAAATATAATGCAACTGCTCGAATCAAATAACTAACACTCCCCCTTAATTCAAGCTACACACTCCTAACTCAAACTTGGAAAAAATTCATGCTTTGCTTGAGGCAGCAACATCGTAAAAATATCAGCTCTCTGCTCATTAGTCCCACAGAAATTCAACTGCACTTTCTTGTTTGAGACAAGATGTCGAATAAAGTGATGTTGTACATCAATGTACTTTGTTCGACCATGGAACGCAGGATTCTTACTCATTGCTATTGCGGACCGATTATCACAGAAAATTATAGAAAATTTTAGTAGCCTTTGTCAGCTCAAACCCAAGACTAGTAAGTAATTTTCTGAGCCATAAAGCTTGTTGTGCAGCTGAAGTTGTTGCTGCATATTCTGATTCAGATGAAGATAATGTCACTATTTCTTGCTTCTAAGAACTCCATGTAACAGCTGCTGAGTCAAGAAAAAATTCATTGCCTGAAATGCTCTTATGATCATCAAGACAACCCGCAAAATCACTACTCGTAAAACCATACAAGCTGAAATTCGGTACATCAGTATACCAAATCCCAAAATCAGTAGTTCCTACAATATAATGGAGAATCCTCTTCGCAGCACCAAAATGTTGCTTATTAGGACAATGCATAAATCTAGACACAACACTAATAGAAAAAGAAATATCCGGCCAAGTGTGTGTTACATAATTTAAGCCACCTATAATACTTCTATACAACCGAGCATTAGTTTTTTCAATACCATCTTCTCTCTACAACTCCTTATTAGGATTCATAGGAGTGACTACAACTTCACAATTTTCCATCCAAAAATTTTTCAAAAGATCACTTGCATACTTCTTTGGACACAGAAAAATACCATCAACATTCTGTGTTGCCTCAAGTCCCAAAAATACTTCAATAATCCCAAATCAGTCATCTCAAATTTACTCATCATACTTGACTTGAAATCATTAATCACAAAATCAGAAGAACTCATATAAATCATATCATCCATATACAAACAAACCATTAAAAACTCACCATTGTTTTGATGCTTCACATAAAGAGTGGGCTCATTCTCACTTTTCATAAATCTGCTGCTAAGAAAGAAAGCGTCAATCTTGCTATACCATGCCCGCGAAGCTTGCTTAAGTCCATAGAGTGCATTTCTCAAATGATAAACTTTGTTGTCATTACCATGAACTATAAAACCTTCAGGTTGTTCGACATAGACCTCCTCTTCTAGTTCTCCATTCAAAAAAGTCGACTTAATGTCAAATTGATAAATTGGCAGCCTTAGTTGCACAGCCAATGCCAATAGAATTCTCACTGTCTCAAAGCGAGCAACGGGAGAAAAAGTCTCATCGAAGTCAATGTTGTACTCTTGGGACTATCCATTTGCAATGAGCCTAGCCTTGTGCTTTTAAATGCTACCATCCACATTATACTTTGTACGAAACACTCACTTGAGCCCTATAATGTTTTTGTCTATTGGAGGGTTCACCAATCCCATGTTTTTTTCTTCTCGATAGCACTCATTTCTTCTTTCATTGCATTCTGCCAATCACAGTGCTTTGCAGCTTCCTCATAACATGTTAGATCTGATGCTATCAAGGCAAATGAGCATGATGCATAAATTTCATTCAAATAATTCATCTTCCTTGGTGAGGTATCATCTGAAGATGTCGATCGAGCACTGTTGTTACCTACATTACTGTCTGGATATGAAGGGACAGAATTTGTAGGAGAACTTGCAAAAGAGGACACATTAGAATTTGCATTTGTTAAACCATCAGGCTGAAAATCTACTGAAATATGAGAAACTGTGCTACTGCCCTAATCATTCTTCCACTCCCTCCTAGTTTCTTCATTAAAAACCACAATTCTACTAACAAAAACTTTGCCACTATACGGGTTATATAAATGATATGCTTTGGACATAGGACAATAGCCAACAAATATGCACTTTACAGACTTATCATCAAGTTTTGAGCGAATATCAACCAAAGCATATGCTATACAACCAAAAACTTTTAAGTGGATTACCTGGGGTTTCATACTCTTCCATGCTTCAAATGGTGTTTGATTGAGAACCGCCTTCTTCGGAGAGATATTGAAAAGATACACAGTTATAGCAACAGCTTCTGCCCAAAACTAATTTGAAAATCTCTTTGCCTTTAAAATGCTTCTTGCCATTTCTACCACTATCCTATTCTTTTGCTCTACCACACCGTTCTGTTCTGGTGTCCTAGGTGTCGTGAGTTGTCTACGAATACCATTCTAATCACAGAAACTCATGAACTCAGTAGATAAAAATTTTCCACCACAATCAGTTCAGAGAGTCTTAATACCTCCACCACATTACTTCTGAACCAAGGATTTAAATTTCAAGAAGTAAACCCAACTCATACGAGAATAATCATCTGTCAAGAGAAGAAAATAATGACTCCCACTAAAAGACTCAGTTTTCATTGGACCATATAAATCAGCGTTAACTAGTTCTAGAAAAGACGATGCTCTCCATTCCTTATCAAGAAAAGACCTTCCACTTTGTTTTCCATATACACACCCTTTACAGAAACTAAGTTCACCAATGTTCGGCAAGCCCAAAACTATATCCTTATCGCTTTAAAATTTCAGACCAGTATAGTTCAAATGACCATATCGCAAATGCCATAAATCAGTCTCATTATTCCCCTTAACAATCAATTCGCTATTGTCAACATAGCAAATATCAAGACGGAACATTTTTCTTTTGGTCATTTTCACATTAACAATGGTCTGACCAGATTTTGTATCAATAATAGCAAGTGAATTGTCATGTCCGTAAGATGGGGCTATTAATTTTTCATATTTTAGAAATTTAATTTTGTTATTTGAATTTTATTTGATTTTTAATTATTTTTCATTCAAGGGTAAAATGGATATTTTAAAATGTTGACTTTTCGGTTTGACCATAGATTTTGACTAAATTGACTTTTGGGATGATTTTGAAAACAAAAGGGAATTTCGAGCTATTTGGTAATTATTTCTCAATTTGGGTTATTTTAAAGTCAAATGGAACTTATGGGTTTATGATGATATTTACCACCTAAATAAATATGAAAAGTTGGTTTTTGGAATCATTCTACACTAAAACCTAAGAATTGATTTTTCACGTGTTCATTCTTTTCTCTCAACCAAAAACAAAAAAAAAACAAAAAAAACAAGTCGCGGATTTCTAAACTATATTCTTCAAGAATTCAATTTGGGTATTTAAGTTCTCATTGGGTTCCTTTGTTAAGGTAATTGCTCCTATTCTCTTTTCTTGATTTAATCGTTGTAAATTTTATTTAGGGATTTTTGGGATAATTAGGGTTTAGCGATTTGGGATTATTTTCCATTGATTTTGGGTTTTGAAACTTTTGATTTTAATACATCTGATTTGGGTCTTTCGGGTTTTTAATTGAGATTTTATTTATTGATTATTTGAAAAACCCTAACTTTTAGAATTGGGGATTTATGCATTTTATTTTTTATTTGATTTAGATCAAATTGGGGATCGTCAACCGGAGTGATTTCGGTGGATTTTGGAATTAGCGGTAAAGATTAGTAACCATGTTTATGCCCTCACAATTGTTTGTTTCTGTCTGCTTTTCTATGTGTAATTTGATTAAATTATTATAAGCTGAAATCTGAAATTGGTTATTATGATCTGCTGCTGCATCTGATATAAATTAGTTGGGAATATCTGTTGCATTCGTATTTGCATACTACTGATTAAATTCTGTATATTCTGTTGAATCTACTGCTTTGATTGTGGACATATAAATTGGTGTCAGTATCTGTCTGTTAAACTAGAAATATGAATTGTGAAATCTGCTAAAAGTCTTGTCCTAAGGTTAATACGATAAGACCAGCATGCTATAGGGAAAACTAGATGTATACATCGATGCGCGAAAGCGTATATTGTCTTGCTTGCCAACCCATTTTCTGGATGCGACGGCATCACTTCTAGAGCTTTGCTCATGTCTAGATGCGACGGCATCACTTATGGGATCTTTGATCCATTTCTGAGGGTTTTACCCTATCTCTATCTGTTTTCTGTTCTCGATTTCTGTTATTAAACTAAGAACAAACCTGGTAAGTTAATCACTTGATAATATGGTAATCTGAATACTGTATTCATGAAAGCGTTTTTGTATCAGTCTATGAATGTCTGATATGTATGGCTTGATTTTTTTCTGTCGCTTTATGCTTTGGATTCTAACCTTTGGGTAGTTTGGAATTCTGACTCCTAATTGGCCGTAGGCGTTAGGAATAGACCCGCTTAGATCGCTAGAGCTTGAATAGTGAAAGACATAATTTGAATTAGGCTGAAACTGTGGTCAGTGTCTGTAACCGAGCTAGGTACCGAAATTGATGCCGAACTGTCACTTAAACATCTTTCGAACTCGTATAATTGTCTCCTAACAGAGCTAGTTACCGGATTTCTTACCGAAATACAAATCGGTAACTCTGGTGATTCTCCCTAACCGAATAACATGTCGGGCTGCATACCGAACTCCTAATACGGTATCGGTCTTTCTCTTGAGATAATTTGATAACTTTTAAACCTCTTTCAGACGGTAATTGCAATAATCTGTAACCACTTATCCTAGATCACTTAAAGGGGATTGTAATTGGGATAATTTGGTTTAGTAATCAACTTGTTTGATCATGTTGTTACCTTATGTTTGTTAACTAATCTGCATATATGTGTGACATTATATTCTGTTAAATAAGACGCATCCTGTGTGTGCTTGTTGGGAATTGGCTTACTAACCAGACATCGATAGTCTGACCCTTCGTTGTTTTTATTTTTGTTTTGTATGTTTTGTACCCATTTGGGATGGAAATTGCTGAGTTCAGACAGTCAGGTGGAATAGCAGGATATCATTCACATGTCTGCATCAAGAATCATTCGGCATCTCTTCAAGCATTTGTTTTCTTTATTATTATGTTTTGTTGAACTTAATTTAGTATTTTGTAACCGTTGCACTACGTTTTGAGTTTTGATCGCTGATAGATATTTTGGATATTTCAGTTTGATTATACCTTCAATGACTTTGTATTTAAACTATCAGTTTTGGACTAGTTTCAAATGATGAGATATTTCAGCATTAATTATTATATTGTATTTCTGTTCAGTATTTATATGTTTGTCTATTTATCTGTCCGTCTGTTCTGCATGTGGCATCCGTTCTCTGCATCCCTTCCGTCGGGTTGGGGTTCGGGTGTTACATGAGTCATCATCAAATTCAAATCCATATCCAAATTTCATAATTTGACTAACACTCAACAAATTATATGCTAAATTCGGAACAAACTACACCTCATTAAGAAGTTTAACTTCACCTTGAGTGGTTTTGATGGCTATAGTCCCTTGGCCATCTACTTGCATCTGCTTGTCATCTCCTAGTCTCACAATTCTTTTTGTGACTCGTCAAGATCCTTGAACGACGCCTTCGATCCGGACATATGGTTGGAGCATCCATTGTTCAAGAACCACAGTGAACCACTATTCTGCAAATCTAAACTTGGTGAATGCGCCACAAACAACTTACTCTCACAACTTTCTGCATCAACCTCCTTCTCAGAATAATTTGTTTACCGATCATATTCTTGTTTGGTCCAACAGTCTGCCTCTTTGTGACCAAACTTCTTATAGTAATGGCATTGAAGGGAGCTCTTGTTATATCGTCTCGAATAATTAGACCGACCTCTGCCTCTACTACTTTCACTAAAATGACCTCGACCACGCCAATTATCATGACCACGACCTTTACCTCGCTCTATAACCACCTCTATTACCTCAACCTCAGCCTCCAAAACTACCAGAATTTCTTGAATTTTCAATCTTCCGCTTAAAGAAGACTCTCCCTTTTTCCCGAAAGGCTTTCTCTTCCACTTTCTCATCATAGCCACGGATTCTTTCTTCATGAGTCATAAGAGAACACATCAATTCATCAAATGTGTAAGTTGAAAGGTCCTTCGACTCTTCAATTGCAGCGAATGCATGCCTAAAATCCCTATTTAAGGTTCTCAAGACCTTACAAACAACCTTCTCATTTTCAATCACTTCACCATAAGATTTTATCTGATTTACAATCCCAGACACTCTAGACAGATAATTCTACACAAGCTCCTTTCTTTATGATTTAAAGTGTTAAAGCTAGAACGAAAAGATTGTAATTTCATAATAATTACCTTCTTATCTCCAAAGTACTCATGCTTAATGATATCCCTAGCCTTCTTTGTGGACTTGGCTAAGGAAATTTATGGGAAAATAACGTCATCCAATGCCGACTAGATGATAAATAAATCCTTAGCATCCTTCTTGCGATTGTCACACAATGTTTGACTGGGTTCTGACGGTGCTTGCTCCGGCTCAGCATACTTGTTCTCAACAATGTCCCATAATTCTTGAGATTTGAATGTTGTTTGCGTCTTAATGCTCCAAAGATGATATTTTTCCCCTTTAAAAATTGGAACAAGGGGTTGAGATTAAGGATTAACTTCATTTGTTGCCATGATTTTGTTGTTTTCTCTTAATTTGTGTTTTCCTCACTTGTGTTTCACTCAATTTTGTGCTCTCTGTTTTTAATTTTTTTGTGGGCACTTATCTCTCTCTTACTGTACTAATTTCACAATGAAAGAATAATTAAAGGGATCGAAACCTGGTAACAAATTGTAGAGTTCACACTTTGAATGCTACGTGTGATGGATGTTATGGGCTCTCTCATTTTTAATATTTATTTTGCTTTGATACCACACTTGTTGGCAACACTAAGATTGAGTAGAGAATAATATGAGGCAAAGCAATAATATTCATTCCACTTGAAAAACAGAAATATCAGTATGTCGGCTTAAATGACAAATGACCACTACCAACTAAGCTAAAAATAAGTATCATATGCCAAAGTTCATAAACTGATTATTCTCATCAAACTTACTGATATACTCTCCTAAATATAATGCAACTGCTTGAATCAAATAACTAACATGTTGGTGATCAGAACTTAAGAAAGAATGCAACAACAAAGTAAAATAGACAAGTTCAATGCTCTGTTTTTAATCAAACTCATATACAACTCATATATCATATATATATATGCAAATTATAGCAAATATTAAATATTAATAGCAACATTAGTTCCTACAAATTAGGAAGACTGACAGACTAGAGAAACAGAAACTGTCCCATACTAATTTCTTGATTTGAAGGAATTTATTTGAATACTCATTTGACTATTTCAGAGTTGAATCTAACTTTCAACATAGATGGAGGTGTTGTTGCATTATGACTGGGATGTTAAATAAGGATGAAATGAGTGATGAGCTAGAAAATAGTAAAATGATTTTTTTTTACATAATCGAAATTTTCTTTTAATTATAAGTATAGATGATTTTATAGATTTTGACTAACTTATAGTAAATGGAAAGTGCAAAGAGGAGAGAGTTCATATCAATGATTTTTTCAGTGGAAGAATGATATGTTTATTTCTGGATCCTTTGTGTTTATTTTTTGTGTTTGCGAAATTATATTTTAATGCTATGTATTTTTGTGCTTATTTTTTAAGTTTAGTGTATATATGTTAATTAAATGATTGTGTTTGTACTAGTCAGAATCAGAAGAAGAGTAGATTGGTAAATATTGAAGAAGATTTAGAAAAGTAAAAGCTATTGTCAAAATAATTAAATAACAACTTTCTCCCTAAAGGCTACATATATGGAAATCTATATGCAATTCATCAGTTCAGTACACTACTCTCTCTCTCTATATATATATATGATCTATTATTGCCTTGCGTAAAAATTCTTATTGATTTATAAGATATTTGTTACCATCATGTCTACCGGTATTTCCGTTGATTAAGAAAAAGGATCACAAGACTAATGTAGTGTTTTCGCTTTTGTGCATTGGTCATGCTATTCTGCAAACTTGCACATATCTTAGCTCTTACCTTCAACTATGGAGCTAATGATGTTGATTTGAAATATGTGTTTCTTAAGGCATCAACAATTTCTGATACATGCAAGTCCATACCTTAATACGATTATGTTGTGTTACTATACAGGTTTAGATGTTGTGGTTTATTCAAACTTCTCTAGTGAATATGCTACTTATGTTTGTAGGAGAGAGACTTTAGTGGTTGTGGTTTATTCTAATTGGTGAATATGCTACTTATATTTGCAGGAGAGAGACTTTAGTGGTGGGAGGAAAATTTGTATCTTATAGGGGTTAGTCTGTGACTGCATTTTCTATTATTGGTGCTTTACTCTTCAAGATTGTGCGTAAACATTCTGACGCCAATAAAGAAAGTTTTGATTGAGTTTTCAATATTTTAAGTAAATCTATCATTTGCCAACAAACCTGAATAGATTTTTCAATGTTACGAGTAAACTAATCATTTTTATTTATGTCAATTATGATATTAATGGCATTTGAATTGACTTCACGGTCACATAAATCCAACCAAAATGCTTCATTATTAGGATTTTTAGAAAAAAAAGAGAGGAGATTCAGAAAACTCACCAGCTGCCAGAAATTATCATCATAAGCGAATAATAAGTATATCGTAGATTCTTAATGCTGTGAAAATGGTGTGTAAACTATTTTTCTCCTGTAATGATTAATTATCCTTTTAAATTCAAGTATATTGAACCGGTTGGTTCCCCCACGTAAGCCCGATTCACTCATTTCTACACTTTCAACTCAATTTATTCACCATAATAAAATAGGAGCATTAATACGCCACTCGTTAGCTCTATGAGCACACCCAAAATCCTTTTAATTCCAATATTGTTAATCAATAAAATTATTTTTTTTTTTTAAAAAACTAAAATAATTCTGTTTAATTTTTTTAAAAAAGAAATTATTTAATGTGTATTTTTATAATATATTTAATATATGTTTAAGTATATTTTATTATTAAAAAATAAAAATAAATTTAATAAAATTTAAGTTATGATATATATATATATATAATTTTTTATAAATATATATTTCAGTTTCATTTATTGAATTTTGTAAAATATATTTTTATAAATATTAATTTTTAAAATATATTTTTATCATATATTAACTGTTTATTATATTTTTTAAAATATATATTTTATATCAATATCAAAATAAAATTTTAACTATTATTATTATTATATATTATAATGGTGTTAAGAATATTATAATTATTCAATAGCTTTTAGAGATCCAGATACTATTGGAATGGGTAGAAAAACTACCACACATAATATTGACGTGTTGGAAATACATTGGGCTTTGACAGAGCCATATGTCCAGATCTTGGGCTTGGACAGAGCCATATTCAAATCTAAACCTAAACCAATTAAGTTACATGATATCCAAACCCCCAATATGTATTTAACAGAATTGAATTTTTATTTATGAGTAGACTTGTTTAAATAAATAAATAAATATATATAATATTAATTGTAATCATTTTTTTTTAGTTTTTATCATTTTAAATTAAATTTTTTAAATTTTGGGTAATATTAATATTACAATTAAAAAATAATATTACTAAAAATATAATATTTATATTACAATTAAAAAATAATATTACTAATAATATAATAATATTTAAGTAGTCTGGTGGTCCATTCCGTTTCGGGACATTTATACCTATAAAATTGGCAACTATAAGTAGTGATCTGAACATTTAACCCTAAAATTAGGAGGAAGAGCAATGATTGCTTCCATGTGAAACCTGAAGGAGGGTTTTTAAAAAGTAGCTGTGGTGTGTGCATGTACAGATGGCAGGTACAGGTGGGAAACACGATTGAAGTTAGAATTTATAAAGCTAAATTAATGACACAAGACCTTCCCCTCTAAGTAAACCCGTGTCGGTAATGTGGTTGTCTGTCAATGGATTTTAAAATTTTTAAATATTATAAATCAGTGGTTTTGAATTCGGATCCGGCATCGCCTCATGAAAGATTTGGAATTTTTAGAGTTGGCTTTGATGGGATCGTATAATTTTTTTTCAAAATAAAAAATTATTTTATATATTTTCAAAAATAAAACTATAAAATTAATTTATAACGAAAAATTAAAAAAAATAATAATAATCAACATACATTAACTATCAACTAAATAAATAATGCAATATGGATATGACACTGGGAATAGCAATTTGAATTTGCCCGCGGGTTTCCAATCCGCTCCAACCCAGTCGGGTCGAGTTTAAATCTGTCTCACATATATGACTGTCAAACGGGTCGGCCCGCGGCCCGCCCGCCCGTACCTGTACGGTCACGGGCTAATACGGTTGTGGATCTAAAAAAGCCCGTCTTTAAGCGGTTAAAACTTTTAGGCCCGTACCCGCCCGTGGACAGTGCGGGCGGGCACGGGTAAAAACCGGCATGATTTGGACGACCTTTTTTCTTAAATAAATTTATAGGATGACCTAATGTATAGTGTTATAATAGGAATAGTAGCATTTATTACATTTGACCAACCTATTAATTACTATTACTTTTTAATTTATATATAGTCAAATGTCTGATTATAATAGGAAATGTAGCATTTATTACATTTGACCAACCTATTAATTACTAATTGACCGAATAACATATTAATTTTGTCATTAATTTTAAATACGGGTTTACCCGCGGGTCACCCGCATCGTGCCCGCGTGGTGACGGGTCCAAACGGGTATGGGCTAAAAAAAAGCCCGTTGTTTACGGTCACATAATATAGGCCCGTACCCGTAACGGACGGGCGGGTACGGGTAAGCCCGCGGGCGCGGTCTCAAAATTGACAGTGCTACTCACATAGGGTGGATTCAATCTAATTTAAAAAATCGGTTCCGAGACGGCGTGGATTCAGGTTCTATCAAAATTCGTTTCGCCCTGCATGCTAGATATATATAAATTAATTTAATAATATTATATTATATTATTAATATTATTTTAATATTTAATAATTTTTTAAAATTTTTAAATTATATAAAATTTAAAACAATTTATAAATTTTTAATGTTGTATATTTATGTAGTATTTTATTATTTATATAATTTTAATAATAAAGCGGGTTGGGACGGGGCGGGGCGTGTTCAAACCCGCTTCATACAGGTTGAATTTTTTTAACATAGAAAAAATTTGGCGGAACGAATTAGAACGGATTATGATTAATTATAAAATTATCGCAGCGGATTAACCCCTAATTTGCCTCATTAACATCCCTATCTGACAGGTCTAAAATACAAGTAATATTTACCACCATTTCTAAATTTTCAAATTACTTTAAAAAAAAATTCAAACAAATCAAATATAATTAAAATAAACCAAAATAAATAATTCATATAAGAGTAGGCACTTTATCCGAGCCCAGATCGAACCAAACCACACGGGACCGTCCGGTCCAAAATTTATCAGTATTAATATGTGAGATGGGTCCGGTCGGACACAAATAAAGTAATATTTTAATTTGGTTCGGTTTTTAAGTAAAAAAATACCCAACCTGAAATCAAATACCGAATCACTTAAAATATCCTCATACATTTGTATATATGATATCCATAAAAAAAAAATTATAAAATAAAATAAATGGCAAATTACACTAGGAAGCAGCAAGATATTGCAAAATTACATCTGTAAACCACTTTTCAGTAATTTCATATTCAACCATAGCGATTTTAAAAAAATGTTACTCTTGAACTAACGTCATTTTAGTCAACACATTTGACATATTACCTGTGTGCATTTGACTTGTTATCTGTGTCAAGTTTCAGCTGAAAATGTTATCTAATTTTTTAAATTTAAATATTTATATTTTTTAAAAACATAAAATAATAATAAGTATTATAATTTTTTAATAAAATGATATCTTTTTTAAAAAATATTATATTATAAAATATATATTTTAATTTAAAATATTTCAAGTAATGAGAAACTAATTTAAAGATAATGGCTTTAGTTGATAATGGAACAATAAATAATAGCTTAACCTAAGTATTTCAAATTAAGATGCGTATTTTATAATAAAATAATTTTTTTAAAAAAATATTATTTAATTTAAAAAATACTTTAATAATATTTATTATTATTTTATTTTTTTTAAAAGTATAAATATTTAAATTTAAAAAGTCAAGTAATATTTTCAGTTGAAACTTAACATATAACAAGTTAAATTAGCTCTGTCAAACGGGCTACCCGGTCCTGCCCGTGCCCGTACCCGTGCGGGTACGGGCTTTATGCGGGCACGGGCCTATAAAAGCCCACTTTCTAATGGGCATTATTTTGATGTCCGTGCCCATCCGTGCGGGCTTGCGGGCGGGTGCGGGCATACCCGTATTTTTTCCGGTTGATGACTTTGGTAAGTTATGAGATTTACGAATGAATTTTCGCATAATAGATTATGTTCATTTTTTTACAAATTAGTACAAATTTGATATTTTTAATAGTAAAATTAATTCAAAACATGTCGTTGACATTAGTTGAATCAACTTTTTGTCTTTCCATTTCACAGCTAAATGATTTAATTATATAGGATATCTGAAGCCGATTGTGTTGTGTCGAAAATACTGGAAGGATATAGGAATAGAACATGAAGTAAAAGATCTTAAAACTAAGTTCAAAGCTAACAACAACTCATTTTATAGAAACAAGATCCAACTAAACAAATAATTAACTATACAAGTAGAGTAAACTCACTAAGTTGCACAAACATACTAATATATTTCAAAATGCTCAAACAAACATAAACATAATATTATAAATAAAGATTCCATTTCGAAAATAAAAAATATTAAAAAGTGAAGTAGTTAACAACACACAAATAAAGATAAAAATAAGATCCAAATTAAATTTTAGAGCACGTATATTTTTATATTTAAATACGGGCATGCCCGCGGGTAGCTCATGCCCACCCCCCGTGCGGGTACGGGCCCAAACGGGCCGAGCCTCAAAAGCCCGCATTCTAAACGGTCTTTTAATTTACATACCCGTGCTCGCAAAAAATGCGGGCGGGCACGGGTACCCGGGGGCATTAAGCCTATTTTGACAGTGCTAAGTTAAATGCACATGGAAAAAAAGGTCAGATGCAGTCAAATGTGTTGACTAACAGTAAAGTTAACGGCGTTAATTCAGATATAACATTTTTCAAAATCATTATTATTTAGTGTAAAATTAATGAAAAATAATTCACATGTGTAATATTGCAAAAATTCACTACTCCTTAGTGTAATTTGCCCAATAAATAAATAAACATCATTAGAACTCTAATTTCACCCTTCTCAAGCTATCTCATCCTCATCAGATGCTCAACCTCATAGATGGACTCATATCAATCCTTAATCAAGTGTTTTACTACATATTTCCCTTTATCAGTCTTCTTCATCTTGAGTATTTATGCACCAGATCGAATTTCAGTTTTTGATAATTCTATATTTTTATAATCTTTTAAATCCTTATTCCCTTTCAATCAACTTCTATGTGTAGGAATGGGTATGGATTCCGGACCCGGTGAGATTCGATCCTATTTTAAGGATTTTGGTCTAAATTTTTTTTACTCTCAGAATCTGAATCCAAGTATAAAAATAATTTAATTGATATGGATTTGAGTATTTTTAAATCCTACCTTTAAATATTTTGGACCCTTTATGAATATTTATTTTTTTCTATTAAAAAATTAAAATTTTGTACACATTTATCAAAAAAATATTTTCAAATTAAAATTTTAAAACTAAAATTTATGTATTGTTATTCAAGCTTTAATATACTCTATTTTTTTAATATTTTAAATTATATATACCATTAGTAAATATATGTACATATATTTTATTTTAAAAATAAAATTCAATTTTTATATAATTAAAATTTAAAATGTTTAATAGATATACAATTTAAAATTTTAATATATTTTATTATTAACTGAATAAGTGTGTATTTGGGAGAACTTTACATTTAGCGATTTTCATAACATTATTTCAAGTAGTTGTCCACGAATCGCTAATAAAAAAAACTCCTATTTTACCCTTATCAATTTATGAGTATTACTAAAATACCCTTAATAATATTAAAAGCTTGTATTTGTATTAAATTAGGTTAATTATAATAATATTTTTATTTATTAAATATGATTCAAAATTTTTAAATAATTTTTTTAACTAGTCTATATTTTATTTATTTATTAATTAGTTGATAACTAAAGGATCGTAGGTTTTAAATTAAGAAATCTTAAAAAAAAAACATTTAAATGAATATAATTACTAAAAAATAATTAAACTACATTATAATGGAAAAAATTAATTTTGTACTGTTCACATAATTTTACATCTAACAACTACTTCAATATCTAATTGTTATTACTAAACACGGATGTGAATCACCACGTCAGCATCTAATTTAACAGCTAACAACTAATTGCTACTTCAACAGTTAACTCAACAACATCTAATGTAACATTTAGTGTGTAACTCCCCTGCCTTGTTTAGGAGAACCGGACCGAAAATGTCACATCACAGATAAAATAACAAATTCAAACTTAATGATAAAAGTCGTTAATACGGAAAAATTTTAAATATCATAGTTAATAATAGATAGAGTAACAATAGTAAACTGATTTAAACAAAATAACAGAATTTAACGGTTTTGCAACAAAACGAACATAATTTTTCTGTAATCCATTAACTATTTCAATTCACCAAAACGTGTTCAAATTCACTCTAATAATTTCAGAAATTTAAATTTCTGGAATTCCTAACACAGTACTCAATCTCAATAATCATATTTCATAGTAATACTCAGAAATTGATAGTTGAATTTCAGGAATTCCTAACACAGTACCCAATCTCAATAATCATATTTCATAGTTGAATTCTTGACCAAGTCCAGGTACTTCACAATTTACTAGAATAAAGTCTAGTAGCAAAAATCACTAAACCCTAAAATAAAATATTACAATCCAAATAATATCCCTACCAACATGCTAGGTAAAACAAAAAATTGCCTACCAAATAAAAAATGCAAGTGAATTGTATGAATGGGCTCTGAACGGCTCGTTCGTCTCAGCTAGGGAAACCTGCGGATGAAATTCGCGTAAGTTTGGAATGCTTAGTGTGGTCACGAACTAAAGGCGTCACCCACTCTAATCTATAATTTACTAACAATCTTTAGTTTAATCACGAAATACAAAAAAATATTCAACATGCATTTATTAAGTCATCTCAAGACAAATATTCGAGATATATATAACCACAATCATCATCCAACAAGGTCTCTATAATCATTTTATGTAACAATAATGTCAAGACAAACTTATTCGAGATTGTTTGACTAATTATATTCTCGTATGTAACATAATCATGCTTAGATCACCCTATATCAAGATTACACTAAATTCCTAAGGCAATCAAATAAAACATAACCAAATCAAATGGTCTCAATTGAATAGTAATAATCTGCTTACTTCTAACTTAACTATCACAACAAGTTACACGAAATATCTCAATTAATTCAGTTTATTAATCATTTATATTCATTCACTACTTTTCCAAATTGTAACTTATCTTATCATTAGATCATAACATAACAAGTAACCAACTAAAACACCACATATTTCACAATTATACCAATAGTCACACAGATCATAAATATCATAATATAATGCATTTAGTTCATTTTTAGTTTATCTTTAAGTAAAACTCCAAAGCGACTGTAGGACACAATAAACCCAACCAGAACATGTCGAAACAGAAAAACCAGACACCGCCGAAGACCCCATAACTCAACCATATGGTGGATCGAAGTCCATTTTAATCGCAAATCATATACAGAAACACAGGCAATAGTAACACCCCCAATTTGATAGTTATCCTCCCTATTGCATGCCAACTATCCGTATAGACAAAAATCTCTACTTAAGTCGACATATTTATGTGACCAAAAATTTTAAGATAAACTAAATCAAATTACGTTTGCAATTAACCCAACATCATATATCAAAATTTTTACATAAATCAATTGAATCGCATTCAAGTTATCTCAACATCACAAATATCAAATTTTCAAACAGATTACTGATTGAATCACATAACAACTATATGTGCATTTTTCCCTAGGCCAACCAACAAATTTAAGTCTCAATAAATTCCATTCAAATATATTTATTTAACCTATCATATAGATTAGACTAGGTTATCCAATAGTAATTCAACGCACCTTATCAAGGCACAACCCAATACCGAAATCAAGTAGCGTGATTTCTATTGTCACCTGTGTTCAAATCGCAATCTAATTTATAATAACAACTCAATCAATTATAGTTCAAAAATCTGTCATTACTTAAGCTTATAACTAAAATCGAAAATAATAGTACTTAGAAATCAATTTTAATTTTAAATAAGATTTTAACAAATTTAAAAATCTAGAATTGAGATTTACAAAAAATATTATCAATTTGCTTTATGAATGGTTAATTTAACTCCTTAAATTCCAAATTTTGGGTAAATTAAGCTCTTTTTTCTAATGTGGAGGGCTTAATTAACATTTTGAGGTTAGTCATTTTTGCTACTAGACCACCCTCACATCAGCGAAAAATGCTTGATTGACCCATCATTTGGAAGCTGAGAGGCTAAATTGACCATTCATGCAGTTAGAAAGTTCTAGATATAGTGTTCTGGGCCAGTTATGCTCAACTTCTGGCGAGTGTCAGCAAAGATAGGAGAGTTTTGGTCTAGGAGATAATGGAGAAAGGGAAACCAACCATTATATATATATATATATATATATATATATATATATATATACTACCTCCGTCCCATAATATATGTCATAATCGACTAAAACACAAATATTAAGAAAAGTAATGATTATATAGGATAGTTACTCAAATAATCTTATATTTTTTTATTTATTTTTATATCACTCTTAAAATGATTGGTGGATACATTAAAAAAAAATAAAATTAAGATGACGATTATTATCTTGAAAAGAGTATTTTATTATTTTAAAAAGACTGAGTATTAAATAAGTAAAGGGTAAGAATGGAGAAATATTGACAAATACAAATATAGATGTGTGACGCTTATTTTAGGACAAATTTTTTTACCAATTGTAACACATATTATGGGAGGATATCATTACTCATATAAATTACATAATGACCAAAAATCATAAAAATCACTAACCATTTTATATACATATAGCCTACACGAGTAGCAACCATTATCTAACCTAATTAAATATGTATGCATTTATCGATAGTAGTAAATTTTGTGCATCAATATCAATGATATGCATTAATATGAACCTCTATATACTTGGAGACAAATCATGTACTGATTGTACAGATTTGCTTTTTAATATATATATATATATATTTTTTGTCTATTATACCTTCATAAATACATTGTAGTCTTCATAAATATTTGCTATCATCATACACGGTCTCCTATTATACCACACACTCTTATCATGTTCTCTTTCATACTTATTCAATAATCATTAATGAAAAAGAATATAGCACTTTCCTATTTATAATCAATTTATTTAATATATTTATGTATCTCATAATAAACATTTTACTTTGAACTTTTTTTAGTTATGGTATTTAATATATTTAAAAAATAAATTAATTACTTATATATATACTTTTAAAATATAAATTATTTAAATTAAATTAAATAAATCAATCAATTAATTAACCATTTGACTCTTATTAAAATATTTAAATTAAGAGACTATCTTAAAATAAATAACTAACGTAAATTATTTATAAATAATAATCGAAATTAATCATTAAAGTTTTAATAGATGCTACTATATAACATTTAGTATTTAACCGGAGGCAAATATTTAAATTAATTATAAAATAAATTTTATTTTGGCCACTCTAAATTAATATAATGACTTTAAACACAAATATATAATTTTTTTTAAAAAAATAATAATAAATAGACAAAGAAAATAATTAGAATATGATGTATTATGATTATAATATTTATAAATTTTAAAGAATAAAATAAATATATTAATTAATCAAGATTAAGAACAAAATTACTTTAAAAAAATAGTAGATTGGACCATAAAAAAAAATAAATCATTTTATCCATTAACTTGGAAACTTATGGTTTTCATCCATAAATACGTTATGGTTTCGGCCAATTTATAGGTAGATTTTAAATTTGTAAGGGAAATAATTGAGTCTGAATGTGAAAATAAATATATACCACGTCCGAATCCATTTAAATCTGAACCCACGGAATTGAGGTAGATTTGAATATTAAATTGAGGTATATATATTATTTCTAAATATGTGGGATTAAACTTCCAACCATTATATATTTTGCAATATATGGTTATGTGGAGTTCTATATTATACTGAATTCAAATTGAAATCATGTTTGAATATAGAATGTACAAAAACAATGAAGTTAATTTTATTTTTTATTTTTACAAATTCAATAAAGTTAAAAAGTAATTAAATATTGTATTTTTAAAAAAAATAATTAGATTAACTTCTATTTTGTTATGGTTTTTTTAATATTATAAATATTATCGATAAGTTTTCGAAAATAAAAGGTGAAAATAATGCCAACTCTAATTTTATAGTTCCCGACATTAAAAAAATATATCAGAAGCAAATCGATAATATTTTTTATATTTAATTTTAGGCATAAGGGTCTTAGAAGTCCGTGGACTTTACTATATTCTTCAAATTACCCTACAAACTTTATGAATGGTTAATTTAACTCCTTAACTTTCAAATTTTGGGTCAATTAAGCTCTTTTTTCTAATGTGGAGGGCTTAATTAACATTTTGAGGTTAGTCATTTTTGGTACTAGGCCACCCTCACATCAGCGAAATATGCTTGATTGACCCATCATTTGGAAGCTAAGAGGCTAAATTGACCATTCATGCAGTTAGAGAGTTCTGGATATAGTGTCCTGGGCAAGTTATATTCAACATCTGGCGAGTGTCAGCAAAGATGGGAGAGTTTTGGTCTGGGAGATAATGGAGAAAGGGAAAGAAGATTTGGTGTTTGGTATAACTGGCGATGCTGTTGCTACTATTCAGTTTTATGGAGAAGAATAACACCTGCACCCTAGATTGTGTTGGCATAGTAACAAAAATGATGTTCTGTTTGTTGAGATCCAGATTTGACGAGTCGAATCTCTACGAAAATAGCCGCATTTAAAAAATCAATTCTCTCACTAGAAACCCTACAAAACAAAAGAAAGAATCCGAATATCAAAAATTTTATAACTGTGATTTTTCATGATCACTACAGTCTGGTGCCCACTGTGGGGCTTTCTAGTGATTTAATTGGTTTCTACGTTATTATCGCAGAGGTTCTAGTACGGGAAGCCATCACTACTAGCATCGAAAAGACACCGCCTGATCTAATGGAGAATTCTGGAAATTGGCCCATTACGGAATATTAGGGTTTCGAACTCTACTACTTGTTCTCTTGGTCTTTTTAGCGGCAACATTAAGAGAGTTGTAGATATGGTGTTCTGGGTCAGTTGTACTCAACTTCTGCCAAGTGTGAGCAAAGATGAGAGAGTTTTTGTCTGGGAGATAAAGAAGAAAGGGAAAGAAGATTTGGTGTTTGGTACAACAGGCGATGTTGTTGTTGCTATACAGTTTTATGGAGAAGAAGAACACTTCCACCCGAGATTGTGTTGGCATAGTAACAAAAACGATGTTTTGTTTGTAAGGATCCAGATTTGGCATGTCGAACCTCTACGGAAATATTCGCATATAAAAAATCAATTCTCTCACTAGAAACTCTGCAAATCAAAATAGAGAATTCGAATATTGAAAATTCTCTGACTGTGATTTTTCGTGACAACCACAGTTTAGCGCCCACGGTGGGGCTTTCTAGTGATTTAATTGGTTTCTACATTGTTTTGGCAGAGGTTTTAGTATGGGAAGCCATCACTACTAGCATCGAAAAGACTTTGTCTGATCTAATGGAGAATTCTGGAAATCGGCCCCAATACCGAATATTAGGGTTTTGAACTCTACTACTTGTTCTCTTAGTCTTCTTAGCAACCACATTAAGAGAGTTGTTGATATGGTGTTTTGGGCCAGTTCTGCTCAACTTCTGGCGGGTGTGAGCAAAGATGAGAGAGTTTTGGTCTAGGAGATAAAAGAGAAACGGAAAGAATATTTGGTTTTTGGTATAACTGGAGATGTTGTTACTGCTATTCAGTTTTATGGAGAAGAAGAACACCTGCACTTGAGATTGTGTTGGCATAGTAACAAAAAAGATGTTCTGTTTGTTGGGATCCAAATTTGACCAGTCGAACCTCTACGAAAATAACCACATATAAAAAATCAATTCTCTCACTAGAAACCCTGCAAAAAAAAGAGAGTATCCGAATATCAAAAATTTTCTAAATGTGATTTTTCGTGATCACCATAGTTTGGTGCCACCTAGGGGCTTCTAGTTATTTAATTGATTTCTACGTTGTTTTCGCAGAGGTTCTAGTATGGAAAGCCATCACTACTAGCTTAAAAAAGACACCGCCTGATCTAATGGAGAATTCTGGAAATCGGCCCCTATACCGAATATTAGGGTTTTGAAATCTACTACTTTTTTTCTTTGTCTTCTCAATGGCCACATTAAGAGAGTTGTTGATATGGTGTTCTAGGCCAGTTGTGCTCAACTTTTGGCGGGTGTGAGCAAAGATGGGAGAGTTATGGTCTGGGAGATAAAGGAGAAAGGGAATAAAGTTTTGGTGTTTGGTATAATTGGCGATGTTGTTGTTGCTATTCTGTTTTATGGAGAAGAAGAACACCTGCACCCGAGATTGTGTTGGCATAGTAACAAAAACGATGTTCTGTTTGTTGGGATCCAAATTTGACTGGTCGAATCTCTACGAAAATAGCCGCATATAAATAATTAATTCTCTCACTAGAAACCCTGCAAAACAAAATAGAGAATCCAAATATTGAAAATTTTTTGAATGTGATTTTTCGTGATCACCACAGTTTGGCATCCACCGTGGGGCTTTCTAGTGATTTAATTGGTTTCTACATTGTTTTGGCAGAGGTTTTAGTATGGGAAGCCATCACTACTAGCATCGAAAAGACTTTGTCTGATCTAATGGAGAATTCTGGAAATCGGCCCCAATACTGAATATTAGGGTTTTGAACTCTACTACTTGTTCTCTTAGTCTTCTTAGCAGCCACATTAAGAGAGTTGTTGATATGGTGTTTTGGGCCAGTTCTGCTCAACTTCTGGCGGGTGTGAGCAAAGATGAGAGAGTTTTGGTCTAGGAGATAAAAGAGAAACGGAAAGAATATTTGGTTTTTGGTATAACTGGAGATGTTGTTGTTGTTATTCAGTTTTATGGAGAAGAAGAACACCTGCACTTGAGATTGTGTTGGCATAGTAACAAAAAAGATGTTATATTTGTTGGGATCCAGATTTGACCAGTCGAACCTCTACGAAAATAACCATATATAAAAAATCAATTCTCTCACTAGAAACCCTGCCAAACAAAAGAGAGAATCCGAATATCGAAAATTCTTTGACTGTGATTTTTCTTGACCATCACAATGATGACATTATAATAAGACTAGTAAAATTACTCGCGCTTTGCGCGAGCTATATATTCATTTTTAAATTTTATATATATATATATATAAAATAAACATAAAGTTATATATTTTATTAAATAATTATACAAATATATTATAATATTATATTTAAATATATAAATATATTTTAAATAAATATATAAATATATATATATCAATCTATTTATTTAAAAAATTATTATTATTTTTGTTGAATTTTTTTTTACTATAAAATAATTTTCTTTTCAAATATAAGGCAATTGATATTTTGATATACTCAAATTTAAATAATTAATATCAATTTTTTTCAGGAAAATAAAGTTGTACAGATATCCGTAAACAGAGTTTGCATCAGCAACGCTAACAATTAAAAACTCAATATCAATGTTGGGTGTATTTAGTTTCTTTCCAAAATTAAAATCTTCTCTTTCTTCACATGCTACACCACATCATAACTATTCATATCGAGAAATCACACAATCAACATACATCCATCATGTTTCTAATTCAAAACACAATTATGCTAAATAAAAGAAGCAATAAGATTTTTTAAACAAAATTAAGCTAACAAAGAAATTAACCACTCTCAGTTCCTTAACATATTGTCAATCATCATCGACATTACACATCTCATAATTTTAAACCCCACATTCACCTCCTCTCCCGAACTCGTTAATGTACATTACCTTCACTGCTGTCGTCGCCTTATGACCGCCCCATACCTTAAATCCAAATTCGAGTGAATTGGATGTTATTAACCCAGTCGGCTGTGAAGATAAAGGTCTGGATGACGACATAGAATTTAGACAATAAAGTCAGGAAGAAGAGCTTTTGTTGATGGAGAATGAAGTGAATAGGTTTTTTGAATCCTCAATAGTCAATATATGAAAGGGATAAAAAAACGTGGAAGTGATTAATGGTAGTTAGAAGAAAATAGAAAGTCAAAATTACTAACATAAAGTAAATGTAAATAAATAATAGAAACGTTACAAAAATATATTAAATTGATTGTATAATTAATTGGTTTGAATACATTAATTTGATAGGAAAAAATAATTTTAATAAGATATTAGTAAATAAATTGAGATGTGATTTTTTTTTTTTTAAATATCATTCAATTATGAAGGGAAAAGAAAATTTTGTATATATTCACATTATATTCAAGATAAATAATTGGATAAGTAAAATTAAATAAATAATAATTTGATAAATAATATAAAAAATAATTTCAACTATATAAAATATTTAATTGAATTAATTTAGAAATAAGTTAAAATAAATAAAGTTTATAATTTAAATCAAACATGAAAAATTACGTAAGCAAATATAATAATAATTATATTTTAAGAGAAATGAAAAATAATTTTTTTTAATAATATCACGGATTAATTAAATTTTTTTATGAAAGTAAATAAACCTTAGATTGATTAAAGAAATATATATATATATATTAAAAATTTGTAAAATATACTTCATTTATAATATAGAATAATTTTTTTTTTAAAATTAAAGATAAATATCTAGAATAGTGTAAATAATAATGAAATCAAATAAAATGTAATAGAATAAATAAATAATATTATAAATTTTTGTACATAATTAAAAAAAAAATTAATAATATATAAAACAAAATTAATAAAAATAACATTAAAAAGTTACACTATCCCAAACAAAGAGTGACCCAATATATTATGTTCTCTTAGCATATACCTTTATTAATTTTAGTCGAATTATGTGCTAAATTTTTTCGATGCTCAATGGAGTATATAAAAATTATTCAAGTTTATCCATTCACAAAACCAAAAATCAAAACAGAATAAAATAATATTAAATTAATAACACCAATAATTAGTCGATAAAAAAAAAAGATCTTACAAAAAATTATCAAAAATTAAAAGAAAAATACAAACAAAATAAACAATTACAACAATGCAACAACTCAACCATTTTACATTCTCATTCTCATTGCAACAAATAAAAACCACATATTAAATACCCTAAAAAATTTACTTTGATAAACTAATTAACCCTCACAAAATATTCCCGAAAAAAAAATAGTAAATACCTAAGAGAGAACAGTACAAACACAAATAACCATCACTCCAAGAACACTTCAAGCTCCAAGGAGTGACTTTATACATCTTTCTATCCATTTCTTCAATTCTTCCAAATAAGTAGCAGTCTTTGTAACTGAATAGCCAGGAACAACTCGATAGATATACTATATAATTCAAAGCTAAAAAATACTAAAAATAAGAATATATACCTTTAAAATATACCACATACCTTTATTGCACAAATGATAATATGGTAATAGAATCTCCATCACGAATAGATCTTGTAAATTGTAATAATCTAAAAAAATATAAGTACAATCAAAATTAAAATTGATAAAATTATAAGAAATTAAGAATAAAAATTGCAACGTAAATAGAATCAAAATTGAAATTGATAAAATCAAGAAAAATTAAGAATAGAAAGCGCATCACAATCAAGATATTGTTAAAAGGAATAAAGAGAAAAAAAAAACTATAAAAGTACATCACAATCCATAAAGAATAAAGAGAAAAAGAGAAATTAAGATACAAATTGTATCGTGAAATGTGATGAAGTGTAAGAAATAACACATATAAATAATGAAATAGTCCAAACGGATTATACAGAATGAAAAGTCGTATAATTAATAAAAATTGCATTTAAAAGGTATCATTTTAGCACCTTTTATTTTTAATTAATGAAAAAATAATAATAAATTAAAGAGTTAGGAATATAAAAGTTTAAGAAAATTAATGAAAATAAAAAAAAAGAGATAATAAGAATGACACGTGTGATGTTCTCATTGCAACCTATAAACCAATTTAAAACTTTTCAATTTTGATGTTTTTCTACCTAATGCGGAACTTTCAGCGCGCCACATCAGATTGGTGGGGCCCGCTGAAGGTTCCGCTTTATATATATATATATATATATATATATATTTTGTAATGCTATATAACTACTCTTATACCCTACTTTTGCGGCCTATTTAGAGGTGGCAATTTATAATTGGATGATAAACAAATAAAAATAAATATAGAATAAATGCTAATTAAATTTATCCAATCATTAATTGCCATGAGTATCAAGAGTAATGCTACCTAACTACTTGTATACCCTACTTTTGTTGCCTACTTATAGACGGCAATTTGTGGTTGGATAATAAATAAATAAATAATAAATATACGATAAATACTAATTAAAATCATCAAATCTTTAATTGTCATGTATGAGTATGCACTAAAAAACATCACTTTTTTCTTGGGTATAAAATATCATTGAAATGTAATAGTGAAATGAATTAATAATATAAAATTATTATTATTAATATTAAATTGAAAATGATTAAAAAATTTATACATTTTAATTTGATCCATTATTAAATTGAACTAATAGATGTTTATGATATAAAATTAATTAATTGAAATGGTTGAAACTATATTGAACCTGTTATTAAATTGATATTGATTTAAAAAATTATATATTTTATTTGGCCCATTATTAAATCGAAGTGATTGATTTTGTTTACGATTTTAAATTAATTAATTGAAGTGGACAAAGATATATTCAGTCCGTTGTTAAATTGAAATTGATTAAACGATTTATATATTTTAATTCAGCCTATTATTTAATTGAACTGATTGATTTTGTCTACAATGTAAAATAAATTAATTGAATTCAGCTCATTATTAAATTAAAATTGATTAAAAATTTTATATATTCCAATCCGGCCCATTATTAAATTGGAATAGGTGGGAACACACGGAACATTAATATATTTTATTTCGCCCCTAATTAAATTGAACTGATTGATTTTGTTTATGATGTAAAATTAATTAATTGAAATGATAATGATATATTTGGCCTTTATTAAATTGAACTTGATTAAAATATTTATATATTTTAATTCGGCCCTTTATTAAATTGAACGGATTGAGTTTATTTATAATGTAAAATTAATTAATTGAATTCAGTCCATTATTAAATTAAATTTGATTAAAAAATTTATATATTCTAATCTTGTCCATTATTAAATTGAAATAAGCAGGAACACTGAACATTACTTTTATAGAAGTTTATTATTTTAACACATTCTAATTACTTAGGTTAACATTTTTTTTTCAATTATACCCTTTAATCTTTTTTTTAATAAATAATATATTTTTAAATTTTTAATAATTTAAATTGTTTCAATTTCCATATATAATAGGTTTATAATTTTTTTTTTAAAATTCTAACTTCAAAAATAATTAATAAATTAAAGTAAATATGATATTAATTTTTTATACCTTATTTACTATAAATCATAATTATTATAATTTTAATAATACATATTTAAATATATAAAAAAAATATATATTTATCCTATAATTTCAAAATTTTAAATATAATAACTTTTCATGAAACACTGTATACATGAACAAGCGGTATGTAACAACAAAAGAAAGAATTTAATATGATACAACCATCAGAGTCGGGAAAAAATATTAATATATAAGAATTTATAATAGTTTGAACAAGAATTTTTTTTTAAATATAGAAGTATTTGAAAACCTATTAAATCCAAATATTAAAGTATCTGTTATGAATAGAGGAGACAAAATAGCACTAACTAGAGTAGAAACAAAATGACAAAGTATGGAAAGTAGAAAGAGACACAAGAGATTTAACGTGGTTCGGCGATGTGCCTACTCCACGAAGGAAGAGAATAACAATCCACTATAATGATCAATGGGATTACAAGATATCACACAAAATAGCCACAAAATGCTACACTCAAATCTCACAACCCAAAGGACCCAAACTAAAAATCCCTAACTCACGAATGTGTTTTCTACACTCAAAATGTGTAATTCTCTTTAGAACTGGATGCTTTCTTCTTTACGAGACACCTCTATTTATAATGATCACAAAACTCACTTTCCTAATAGTTTCTTTCCAATAAGGAAAAACAAACCATAACAATTGGGAAAAACAAATCCCCTCAAATTAGGAAAACTAGCAAATATGTCCAAAAACTAAATTAGAAATTCCTTCCAAAAAGGATTCCTAGTGAATCTAAGTAGTTTAGGATTCCTTATTATTCAAGGCATCCTAACAAATCTCCACCTTGACTTGAATCACCTTTACTTTTCTGAATCTTCTTTCTTTGATCACTATCAATTATATCTTCACCTTGACCCATAAAACAAACTTCGAATTGTCTTCCTCTTCCTTGAATCCCGTAAGGGAATATTAACGATCACAAATTCCAATCAAGCTCAAACAATGCTTGAACTTGATTGTAGATAAGGACTTGGTCATCATATCAGCAGGGTTGTTTTCAGTACCAATTTTCTTAACCATAATATTACCTTCAGAAACCACATCTCGAACAAAATGGTACTTGACGTCTATGTGCTTAGTGCGTTCATGGAACATCTGATCCTTTGCTAGATGAATCGCACTCTGACTGTCACAATGGACTGCCGTCACCTTCAAATATTCGCTGAGTTTACCAACCAATCCTCTCAACCAAATTGCTTCCTTTACAGCCTCAACCATGGCCATATACTCAGCCTCTGTTGTTGACAATGCAACAGTCGCTTATAAGGTAGCCTTCCAACTAATTACACAACCTCCAAGAGTAAAAACATATCCTGTAATCGATCTTCTTTTGTCAAGATCACCGGCATAGTCAAAATCAACGTAATCAACAACATTCCCTTTATCTTTACCAAACTCCAAGCAAACATGAGTAGTACCCTTCAAATATCTCAATATTCACTTTACAGCTTGCCAATGTTGTTTTCCAAGATTAGCCATATAACGGCTAACTAAACTAATAGTATGTGCGATATCGGGACGAGTTCACACCATTGCATACATGATACTACCAACAGCATTAGAGTAGGGAACTTGTGACATATATTCTATGCCCTCATCAGTTTTTAGTGACAAAACAGCAGAAAGCTTAAAATGAGAAGCTAATGGAGTACTTACCGGTTTTGCGTCTTTCATCCCAAAACGCTCAACAACTTTCTCTATGAAGCTTCTTTGAGTTAAGTAAAGTTTACCGGCAGCTCTATCTCTCTTAATCTCCATTCCCAGAATTTTCTTTACTCCTCCTAGATCTTTCATCTCAAACTCACCATTCAACTGATTCTTCAAATTGTTGATCTCAGACTTATTCTTGGCAGTAATTAACATGTCATCGACATATAAGAGCAGATAGATATATAAATCATCAGATAACCTTTTGAAGTAAGCAAAGCTATCAGAATGACTCATTGTGAAACTATGCACTATCATAAACGAGTGGAACTTCTTGTACCATTGTCGAGGTGACTACTTTAAGCCATATAATGACTTCTTGAGTATACAAACATGGTCTTCTTTTCCTTCAAATTCAAAACCTTCTGGTTGAGACATGTATATGGTCTCTTCAAGTTCACCATGTAAAAACGCAGTCTTCACATCTAGTTGCTCTAACTTGAGATCATGAATAGCAACTAAACTAAGCAAAACACGAATAGAGCTATATTTAACAACAGGTGAAAAAAACATCATTGAAATCAATACCTTGCACCTGACTGTAGCCCTTTGCAACCAAACGTGCCTTATATATTGTTTTCTCGACCCCAGGTATGCCTTCCTTTTTCTTGTAGACCCATCTACATCCAACGATCTTCTTTTCAATAGGAGGCTTTACTAGTTCCCAAGTTTTATTTTTATGAAGAGACTCCACCTCTTCTTGCATAGCCACCAACCATTTACCAGAATCATCACTTGAGACGACTTCACTATATGTGACTAGGTCATCAGATCCTTCGATTTCTTGTGCAGCAACACAAGTTATGGTAACATAATTATCAAATCTCGAAGGCATTCGTCTCTCTCTTATGGGCCTTCCTCTGGCAATGGTTTCAGTCTCTATCTCATTTCGCATTTCATGATTTTCGGATGGAGACTCCACCCTAATACCTTGCATCTCTTTGTTCTCCTTAGAACTCTCCACCTTAGTGTCAGAACTAACACTTTCCTTATTTGGATGAAGCATGGTATTCTCATCAAAGATGCAATTTCTGCTAATTATGGGTTTTGGTGTCTTTGGATCAGTAAGCCAAACTCTGTATCCCTTCACACCATTCGGATAACCCAAAAATATGCACTTCTTTGACCTATGTTCTAACTTTCCATTGTTCGAATGAACATGGACAGGACATCCAAATATCCACAATTCAGAATAATTAGCAGGTTTACCAGACCATACCTCTTCAAGAGTCTTACACTCAATTGACGCGGATGGAGAACAATTCACCAAGTAACAAGCTGTCGCAGCAGCCTCTACCCAAAAATCTTGCGTCAATCTAGAATTACTCAACAGACAATGAACCTTTTCCAAAAGGGTTCTATTCATGCGTTTGGCTACACCATTCTGTTGGGGTGTCTCACTAACTGTGAGATGTCTTACTATGCTCTCTTTCTTACGGAATGAATTAAATTCCCCACTACAGAACTCCAACCCATTATCGGCTCTCAAGCGCTTGACTTTCTTTCCAGTTTGCTTTTCAACCAATGCCTTCCAATGTGTGAAGGTCTCAAAAGCTTCAGACTTATTCTTCAAGAAATAGACCCAGACTTTTCTTGAAAATCATCAATCAATGTCATTATGTAACTAGAACCACCTTTTGATGCAACACGTGATGATCCCTAAAGATCAGAGTGAATATAATCCAACGTACCTTTAGTTTTGTGTATACCGGTGCTGAAGCTGACTCGTTTGTGTTTGCCAAAGACACAATGCTCACAAAACTCCAAATTGGATATATTCCGATCACCCAAAAGACCCCTCTTACTCAGCATTGCCATGCCTTTCTGACTCATATGTCCAAGTCTCATATGCCATAACTTCGTAGTATCTGTTTTGCTTGATGTAGAAGAAATAGAGGCGGAACCTATAACAGTAGACCCCATCAGATAATACAGCCTACCAAATTTCTTCGCTTTCATAACTACAAGCACACCTTTACTAACCTTCAGAACTCCACCTTCACCAGTGAATTTGCAACCAGTATCATCTAAAGCAGATAATGAGATAAGGTTTTTCTTAATATCAGGAACATACCGAACATCTATCAATGTTCGAATCACGCCGTCATGCATCCTGATCTTTACAGAACCAATATCGGCAACTTTACAAGGTTGGTCGTTGCCTATTAACACAACACCTCTTTCGGATTCCTCAAAAGAAGTGAACCATTCTCTACGCCGGTAGATATAGAATGAGCACGCAGAATCAAGAATCCACCCTTGATCAGATTTAGTATTATCATTAATGATTGTGTAGACATCACAGTCTTCTTCCTTATCTTGCACAATATTGGCTTCTGGAGGTTTCTCTGATTGTTGACTATTTTATTTATTCTTTTTCTGAAGAGTCCAACAATCCTTTTTGACGTGCCCTTTTCTTCTTACAATAATGGCAAACCACATACTTGGACTTTAATTTTGATCTAAAGCGATTTTTACTAAATTCTCTAGATTCGGGTCTTTCTCTAATCACTAAACCTTTAGTAGGATTATCTGCTCGGTTTTTGGACATCTGATTATCAAATAACTCCTTCGAGTAAAGCGCTAATTGGATGTCTTCCAACTTTAGAGAAGTATTATTACAGATCAACGTCTCTCTAAAGTTCTTGAAAGAATGAGGTAGAGAATGAAGTAACATGAGGGCTTGATCTTCATCTTCATACTTGATGTCCATGCTAGATAGATCCATTACAATAGAAGAGAATTCATCAAAATGGGACTTGATCGACGTACCTTCTGCCATCGATAGGGTGTATAAATGATGCTTGGCAATCAATTTTGTAGTGAGATTCTTTGTGATATATAGAGCCTCTAATCTATCCTATAATCCTTTTGCAGTATTCTGATCGATAACCTCTCTCAGAACCTCATTGGACAAACACAATTGGATCATAAATAATGCTCTCTCATATACCTCCACCATCTTCTCTTCATCCCACGATTTGGGAAATTCTTCTTTCTTCAAAAGCGCCTTCTGCAATCCATGATGTGTAAGAATCGCTTTCATCTTGACTTTCCACATCGCGAAATTCATGTTTCGATCGAACTTCTCAATATCAAACTTTGTTGATGATGTTGACGCTAGGCCTGTCAAAACGAACATGTTCGGCTCGGTCCGCTTCGGCCCGCGCGGACTTGTTGATAAACGGACCGAACCGAACATGTTCGTAAATAGTTAAGGACTTTAAAATTAGAGTTCGGGTTCGTCCGCGGAGGTCCGCGGACGGATCCGAACATGTTCGTCTAATTGTAAAAAATTTTATAAAATAATTTTTCTTCTTTCATTCTTTACATATTAATTTACAATTACGTCACCTTAAGAAGTAAAATGATTAACATCTTTTAGCTTGCATATTTGCTCTCCATAACACAACTCCCATCTCATTTTTTTTTAAGAAACATGACTAGACAAGACAAAATTATCTCATTTCAACAACCACATTAAAGTCCGCGAACGTGTCCGCTTCGAGTTCACAGTCCGCGCGAGCTGAATAAAATAGTTCGCAACTTAAACGAACACCTAAAATTTACTACCCGTATCCGCATATTTTGCGAGCGAACCCAAACTGTTCGCGGATTTGAGCTCGTTTTGACAACTCTAATTGACGCCATGACTATTCCCAACTTATACTCTGATACCAGTTTGTGAGGAATAGAGGAGACAGAATAGCACCAACTAGAGTAGAAACAAAACAACAAAGTATGAAAAGTAGAAAGAGACACAAGAGATTTAACGTGGCTCGGCGATGTGCCTACTCCACGAAGGAAGAGAATAACAATCCACTATAATGATCAATGGGATTACAAGATATCACATAAAATACCTACAAAAGGCTACACTCAAATCTCACAACCCAAAGCACCCAAACTAAAAACCCCTAACTCACGAATGTGTTTCCCACACTCACAATGTGTAATTCTCTTTAGAACTGGATGTTTTCTTCTTTATAAGACACCTCTATTTATAGTGATAAAAAAACCCACTTTCCTAATAGTTTCTTTCCAATAAGGAAAACAAACCATAACAATTGCGAAAAACAAATCTCCTCAAATTAGGAAAACTAGCAAATGGGAAATAGATCCAAAAACCAAAATAGAAATTCCTTCCAAAAAGGATTCCTAGTGAATTAAGTAGTTTAGGATTCCTTATGATTCAAGGCATCCTAACAGTATCTCTAATAATATATATGTTGTAATTGTTCGGAACTACAGTTGATCCGGACTGACTGGACCGGATGATTCAGAGCAAAGTATGGACCAATTCCAAGTGTCAAGGTATCCTGCAAAAGAGTAAACTAGCGTTCGAGCGGACCTGGGGACACCGGTGTGGTGTCTGCCGTAGGAACTCTAACGCTCAAGTTAGCTCTGAACTGAAAACAAATGAGAAGCTAAATAAACGAGAGAGAGAGAATTGACTTCCTGTTATCAATGGTTCCTGTCAGAATTATGGTCTCAGAAGATGAGCGACAGACACCTAACGAAGCTCCGGGCTTAATTAGTTGAGTGCAATAAGGTGATCAGAGTTGTGAGTTAGGCACCAGAGTGTGACTGATGATAACAGCTCTACGAGAAGTGATTTGGACAGAGTTTCAGTAAGTTCCAAACGTCCCTGATAATGAGAGTGGACCTTCTATTTATAGATGGTTTATGAGACGTTGGCCAGATCCTGCCGAGATCCTTGCGGCAGAATCTCCGCAGAATCCGGGATCTGGCTAGCCTTTTTGGAATTTAGGGTCTGGGCTTGGGCTTTTACCTACTTGCTTTGTTGGACTTAAGCCTTACATCCGAACCGGGCTCGGAAATCACGGGCCATTACATATGTATATTATTATTAAAATTTATGTATAGTCATCAAACAATTATAATATAAGAAAAATTTAAATTTGAATAAAAAATATATAATAAATATTGGAAAGAAAAGGTAAATAAAATTTTATATAAAAAATATTTTAGAGGTAAAAATATTAAATAAAGTATAAAAAAATTAAAAAATATTTTAGTAATTATATTAATATTGTAAGAATAATTTGGAAAAAACATGGTAGATGTAGTTATTGAGGGGTGTGAAATAGCAAAAATACTTTTATATATATATATATATAATTATTATATTTATAATAAATTCAAATAATATTGAAAATAACTTGTATTTAAATAATAATAATAATAATAATAATAATAATAATAATAATAATAATAATAATAATAATAATAATAAATAAATAAAAAGAAAAAGGTTTTAAAATCACGGATGTGTGTTTGGTGAGAAGATGGGTGGAATTCGAGTATGGCTGTTTTAGGACATACTTTGAGGGGTCCTCTGCAAATATGTTGAAACTTGAATCTTCTGTATTTGACTTCCCTTGCCTGCCTCGCACTCAAACGTGTAAAAACTACGGAAAATAAACACCATTTGGGGAAAAAATAAATAAATAAAACCGTGTTAAGTCCCGATTGGTTCATCGCCATCATCGTCTTCCGCCCCATCGCTGCTAGCTTTCATTTATTCAGGTTTTAATCCACCATTTTTACGGTTTTTGTTGTCGTTTATTTCATTGGATTTCATTGGATGGTGTTTGTTTTCTGTTGATTTGGTGATCCAGGCATCCCAAGGATACATTCTCTTTTCATTTATTGTTTTTCCCCCTAAAGCCGAAGATTTGGTTTTGAATTTTCGACTTTGCGCGTTTTGAATTGGTAGGTTTTGTGGGTTTCGATGTGTGCCGTTTTATGATTTCGAAAAGTGAAGATTTGATTTTGGAAATAGTGTTTTGAATGCTAGAGTTGTGATGTTCTTATTTATAGTTTTTGGTGTCAATTTTATGGTCCCGGTCTTGAAATATTGATCTCTTATGTGTGTTTGGCCTTCAAATGTAAAGATGCGATTAAGTTGTGATTTTGCTTTGTGAAGATGTGGTCTGAAAATGTTTCTCTTTTGTTATTTTGATTATTTATGTTCGGTTCGATGTTGTATCGTTGAAATTCTTTGGTTTTTGTGCATTGAATTTGGATTCAGAAGATTAAAATGGCGGAGGACAAAGAGGTTGTGGAGGGCAAGAAGGAAGAGTCCACTAGTTCTAAGAATCCAGTGGCTGTGAAAAAGAAGAAGGGCTTCATCTCTCGGATTTGGAATGGAATTTTTGGTTTTGGACGTGACGACTTTGAGAAGAGGCTGCAGTACATTCACAAGGAAGAAGCTATTATTCTTGCTAGAATTAAGAGGAGAACTCAGACTTGGCGGAAGGTCACCCGGAACATTATTATGGTCACCGTTGTGTTTGAGGTATAGAAATTGTTTGGTTCTGATGTTCCATTTTTTTTATTTACATTTTAATGGAAAATTGTTCTTGACTGTGTTATGCACTTCTGTTCTCTGTTTTTTTTCCCCTTTCTTTCTTATTGAGTTTTTTTACATTCAGAATTTGTTTGGTTAGACCAATAGCAGCTTTGTTTTCATTGGTATTTTAATTGTTGATTGGTGATATTTTTGATAAGAGGTCATGTTTTGGTAAAGAATGCTATCTTGAATCGTGATTATCTTGACTTTTGCTTGAGACAATTTTAGAGATATGGAATGATAGTCTATGTATCATCGGCATTATTTTAGAGGTTGATAAAGGTGGATGTAGTTAGACATGATTTTTAGAATTAGATTCAGATCAAGTTTAATTTAGAAAATAGAACAAAGTTAAAGCAACGAATTCAATAGCTTACCCCAATTGAATGGGGTCTAAGGCTGATATTTTTATAGTTGTAGTATACATGATATCGCTATAATTGAATGGTATATCTCCTAGCACTGTTTTTATTTATCTATTCCTAGACAGTGCAACTTTTATTTTAAATTAGTTAACTATCTCTTGATCAAAAGTGGGGCAATGGTAGATTTTTAACAATATATGATCATACGCGACTCTGCATTTTGGCATTTCTGTGCTTTCAAATTTTATTTCATAGATGTGATTATATTTCCTCTTTGGCTTTTACCAAGATCATATTGCTTTTACCAAGAGCATATGTATTCAGTTTTTTATTTTATTGAATTATATGTAGTGGAACAAACAAAAATGTTGTATTGTCTTCTTCTTTTCAGCATGTATATAATTTGTTTTATTTTTATGTTTATTTCTTCATAATGCATAGATCAATTATAACCCTGAAACTTGACATTTATTACTCTTGTTTCTCCAAAAGTCTCCTTTAATTGTTTGACCAGGTTATTGCAGTTCTTTATGCTATTATAACAACTAGAACAGAGGACCTGGAATGGAAAACAAGGGCATTTCGTGTTCTGCCAATGTTCCTTTTGCCTGCGTTATCTTCTGCTACTTATTCTGGATTTATGAGGTTGTCAAAGATGCGTAAGTGCTTACAACACTGGAAATTAATCAGAGTGCCGTTTGTAATTTACAGTTTATCCTTGCGTCTCCTCTTGGTTTACATTATTATTTTCCAGATGTGCATTATTTGCAATTACTGTTCTCACAATATAATGTTGTCATTGAGTTTAAGATCAGCCTCTAATTGGTTATCCTGTTGGAAAGGTGCACTAATCTACAGATATTTTGTCTGTTGATATAGGTGACAATAAGGACCAAAAAACTCTGGAAAGGCTACGGGAGGAGAGACAAGCCAAAATCGACGAACTTAAAGAGAGAACAAATTATTACACAACTCAGCAGCTCATACAGGTAACAACATGCTATTTTGCGAAAGAGTATATGAAGTAGTGGAATGAAACCAATGACAATGCATTTTCATTGTCTATTCTTTTCAAGGAGGTCAAATGATCAAGTGTATAATAACTAGTACTGGAAACATGAGCATCCAATATAGAACAAAACAGACAACAGTATCTTCCTAATGTCTAGGGCATGCTAACAAACTCCCTTGTGTATAATGGTCTAAACTATGAACTCTAGGTCTCCACTTCTCCATCATTATGCATCTCGACATCTAGGGTTAGTGAGATAGTGGTTAATCGAGCTTCCAAATTTTAAAAAGTTCTGGCCCCTTATATGTAGATCCACCCACACACAATTGTATGAGTGTGCATGTTTTAAAATAATTTTGTATTAACTTTTTGAAAGGCAGCAGTTGTGTGACCCTTTGCTGCTGCCAAAAAGACATATGTTATTGCTGCACTCATATAGCAGTTCACGGCACCTTTTACAACAAAGTGGTTGAGGGTGGATCTTAATCTCCAGCCAGAAACTAAAAAGATTAATTATAATATCATCAATTGTATTTTACTAAATATGTATGTTCTCAATTTTTCAGAGATATGATACAGACCCAGCTGCCAAAGCTGCTGCCGCATCTGTCTTGGCATCCAAGCTTGGTGCAGATTCAGGCTTGAAAGTTTATTTGGGAGATGAACTTGAGGTTACTAATCCAACAGGGAAGAGCAATGATTCTCAGGTTGCACCTTCTAGCAATCTCCGAAACCGAAAGAACACCAGATCCACAAGATCTACCAGATCCAATAGTCCAGAAAGCATGGCATTGCTTCCATCCGGAGAGGAACCCTCTCATCTCATGGAAAGTGGGAGCCCTCAATCCCACTCTCAATTGTTTGTCAATCATCATCAGCCTGGTGGCTCTTCCACGGCAGATGGTGGGTGGATTGCTCGAATTGCAGCACTCCTTGTTGGGGATGATCCTACCCAGTCTTACGCTCTCATCTGTGGCAACTGTCATATGCATAATGGTGAGCTCATTTCCAACTATCATAAATATGATTATTTCCACCATCACTGTTGCTAGAACCCATTGTCTGTCTATGATGGCAAAGTTTGTACTGTTCATATGAAATTGCTTGAAGAAACTTATTCAGATTTTTTTATTGCTGTCATGCAGGACTTGCCAGGAAGGAAGACTTCCCTTATGTTACTTACTATTGTCCGCATTGCCATGCGCTGAATACACCAAAACAGTCCGAAGAAAATGCTGCTAATCCACCCACTATGAGGATGCTGACTAAAGGGGAGGGTGGAGATTTGGTTACTAACTCTCCAGCTACGAGTTCCTTGACAACCAGTGGCAGTGGAGATCCAATCGACAATGTTATTGATAAAACTTCAAGTCAAAATGTGGAGCCAAGTGAGAGCCCTGTTAGTGAGGTTTCCAAAATTAAGGAAGTTGAAAAGGCCACATGATGTGTGGAGTGAGCTTTTAGGCAGGCCTTGTATGCAGCTATGTATTGAGAGTAAAAGTTTTGGTCTTTGAGTTATGCTTGTGAAATGTGCCATCGTTGGATCCAATATCTAAATTTGTAAAATGAGGTTAGTGTTTACATATGAGAGAGAGAGAGAGAGAGAGACTCGGTGTGCCACAGTCTTTCCTTTATATAAGATAGGTTATTAACTGCTGTATTTGTTACTACTAGATTTTTAATTTCTTTACCGTGTGGATATGAACTTTACAGGTTTCTTTGTAAACAATGCTTTACAGGCTTTCTTGTAACCTTGTCTTCAAGTTTTGAATTTTGATTTCTTTTATGAACTGATATCAGAAAGTACTGCTATACAATTTTATGGTTGCTATACATTTCATAGAAGCAGGTATAATTCTTTGGAAGTTATTGCAAGCTTGGTAATCTCCTTCATCTATGAGGTTTCACTTTTGCTTGTGAATTTGCTGTGAAGGAAAGGTATATACTTTTTTGTGTAGCCTTCCTTTCTCTATTATACAGGGTTTTTTTACAAACAATGCTAAGCTTCGCCATTACCTTGACACAAATGAAGTTTATTTGCTAGGGTTTCTGAATGAATTCTATACTATTCAACGTCTTTTCAAGGATTAAAGAAACGTAAAGAGAATTGAATTCTATCATTCATAATTGTGATTAGTGACTAAAATCTTATTAGATGACTACTATCCATCTTAGACTCATCAGCACACTAAAGTGTCCTGTTATCATTTACATGTTCCATTATTACAATACCAAGTTCCCGGGGATTGAAACCAATGCAATGTACGTGTTTTGGTTATTTCACTTGCCTGCTGCTGTGTTCATGCTACACATGAAATGCTATTCTGGGGATCTACATGGCTGACACAAGATCAAACTCTGGGATGCGATTCCATATCCGACAGAAAAAGATTGAGAATGATCCTCGTGTTTGCATGCATTCCACTTTTCACATGCCATCAACTAAAACCGTTCCTAGTAGGTACCTGTTGATGTTCATTTTCTGACATTCCATTTTTACAACTTAGTTCATTGTGACCAATAATTGGAATTGGAATCAAACTTAGATGTAACTAACCTGGTATCTGAAAAATATGGGAGTTTTCATCAGTTAATTTGTATGGATTTAAATTTAACAAGATAGGTTAGACAAAAGAAGAACAATCATATTAACATGTTCCATATAGTTAATCAGCACAAGGGATCAACTAACCTGATATATACACCGCCTGAATGCCACAGAGACTGATATCTAACATAGTTCAGATCATAAAAGCAGCACCAGTCCACCCTTGACTAACTTTCAGCTAAGGGAGAAAGGACATAATTTGAAGTGCTATCATGTCAGCTCTGTGTAGTGTACTGATCATGAATTCCCAATCCCTCAGCAAGAATGTTGCTAACACTATCTTGAGGGGAGGAAACTTCATCCGACAACTTTCTGCTCTTTGTTTCTTCAGTAAGAGAAGAGCCAATCAACAATCCATGAGTTTTAGCATCGGGTACCCAGCCTTTTTCCAACATTCGGTCCAACAACTGTGAAGCCTCACTTTTTAAACCTTCTTTCCAGAAGCCATTGATTAGTACATTGTACATCTCTGAACCCAGAACTTCACTATTGGAAACAAGTTTGAAAATCCCAGTAGATATAGTGTGCAACTGGGTATGGTTGGCCAAACAATTCACAAGGCTAGACAGTGTTTGAGAGTCTGGCACTAAACCCTCATTGACCAATAAGTTGAACAACAAAGCACACTCCCTTGTTAGATTTTCCGCACTCAGACTCTGGATTAGGAGGCAATATACTTCTGCATCGGGTGTGCAACCCTCAACCAGCATTTGTGACAGTACAACCAGCAGATCTTTAACTTTGTTTAATCTAAATAATTCAAGCATGATTGTTGAGTAAGCCGAATTACTAATGAAGGTACCTGATATGTTAGACAGGTACCGTAGCCTAATTGCTTCATCAACTTTTCCGATCTTACACATGCCATTGATCAATGTAGAAAATGATGAAGAACAAAGGGGCCATCCCTTCTCAGACATGTAATGAAATACTTCAGCAGCTTCCGCGATCTTTTCTTCTTGACAAAGACCTTCCACTAGCAATGAATAAGATATTGAGTCCAACACCCAAAAATTGGCACAAACTTTACGAAATACCTTAAATGCGTCCTCATTTTTGTTAAATCTACAGTTGCCTATAACAAGAGCTGAGTATGTACTGCAGTCAGGGACTACAGAAGACACAATCATCCTACCTAGAAGTTCCTTAGCTTTCCTGAATTCCATATTTTCACAAAGCCATCTAATTGGAATATTCCAAGAATCACAATCCGTTATGTTTCTTGTGGCCATTTTCTCCAAAATACATTTTGCCATCGAAAACTTACCAGCAGAACAACTTTTAAGCATAGCATTGTGCGGAACCGTCAAGTGAGTACATATGTCTTCTAAGATATTCATCGACTTCTCAAAGTTTCCTTCTCCACAAAACCTGACTACTATCTCTATAAGCACATCATCAGCTGGAATTAGTCCATTATCTACCATCTCTTCTAGAATATTATATGCGTAATCTAATCTATGATTCTCACATAAACACAGTATTAGTTCCTCATAAGTTGATACATCCGGAACATAATTTGAATCTCTCATCATTCTATACAAACGGATTGCTTCCTCTAATTTATTTTCACTACAAAACAAGGGTATTATCTGGGCGTAGAAACTCATATCTGGCAGCAATCTAACATCAAACATCTCACCTAAAATGGTTAGCGCATCATCCACTCTATTGGTCACAACAAGCCCACTAATCACTATCTCGAATGTCCTACAGTTTGGACTACAGCCTTTCATTTTCATTCTCCTAAACTGATCCAAACCACACTCAATCCTCCCAGTTTCAAATAAAACCTCCATAAGAAAATTCAGAGTATCAACATTAGGCATAACTCTAGCTTTCACCATCTCCTTATAAACAAATAACATCTCTACAAAACCTCTCCTCTCTTTCTTTACACCACTGAACACAGCGTTAAACACATCAACGGACGGCCTAAAACCACCAAAATTGATCATACACACAAGAACCCTAACGGCTTCATCTATCCTACAGTGCTCAACAAAACCAGAAACTAAAGAAATAAAAGCTTCCTTGGCATCTGGGCACCTGTCCATAACCATATTTTTACATAACCTCTCCATTTCATCAATATTTCCAGCCAAACCCACCTTCAAAATCATCTTGCAATAAGTATCAGCAGTGTGTTGGAACCGTTTCTGCAAAGATACCCATTTGAATATCTTGACAGCAGAATTTAGATCGCTGGTGTTATCCAAGACCTGAATTAACCTATCGGGGCATAAACTATTCCTCAAAGATAGAATCTGTGCATCGAAATGAACGTCGTCTGGGGTATTGTTATTGGTTTGGATGGTGTTGGTACATGAAAGTGAAGAAATCCGAGCAGTGAAACGAATTCTAGACAGCACTTTGATGGAAAATAGTAAAGGTTCCGGCTTTTTTGCCATTGAATGATCTATGACTATTTTTGCATTAAGCAGTTGAAAGACAGAAGAAAAACTTGTAGAGAGGAAGATCAAACACTGACCTGAGAAGTGAAGTCACTCCCACAAGACACAACATCGCCTAGTGGAAGAGTAGCAAAGGACTTGGTTTGTTCTTGCCGTTTTTGGGTCGGATGGATGTGGGCCAGATCAGCCCAAAAAACTATGGGCATGCACATTTGGACCTGGACTTCACCTATTCATTGGATATTGGTTTAAAATGTAAGCTTCGTCGACCAGTTTAAAACGAGTAAATTAGTGTTTTTGGTTTTTAATTTTTTTATTATATTAATATTGTAATATTAATCAAAATTTTAAATTTAAATTATACTAAGATTAGTAGTAAATTTCAAATTTATTATTGGAGAATTATAAAGAAGGAGTCTTTCCAACTTTATATTTAAAATTTGTGAAGATTTTTTTAAATGGACTTTTAAAAGTTCAAAATACAATTAGAGATCCGTTTTTAAAAACATACAAAATCAGACTTTTAAAAGTTTGATTTTCGCTCCATAGACCGAGTTTTTCGAACTACCCCTGAATTTTTACAATTCACAGATTCTATGAATGGCTTTTGGAGTGAAAACTAAAATTTAGATTTGTAAACTTTTCAAAACAGATATATAATTGTATACTAACTTTTTATAGTCTAAAAACAAAATTTTCCCTTTACATGTAAGGATTAATATATGAATGGGTATCTAATGTTGGCTAAACTTTTCACCTGCACACTCTAAGTTTTCGAGATTTCAACTAGACCCTTCATGTTGGCATAAATAAGTCAGTTGGACCATTCTCGCTGACGTGGAATAGCGATTCAAGGGGGCTTAAAGATGGGTGCGCAAGTTGTTGTTTTATGCTGACTTGGCTATTAAACCGATTTACTTAACCAGTGTATACATATGATTTGTTTATTGTACTACATAAACCGAAAATCTCTAATCTGTATCTCATTTTCTTCTTTTTCCAGCTCTAAACTAGATCTGTTATGGAAGAAGAATGAGACTCCATCTTGTCAATGTAGGAAGAATAGTGTGCTGAGAGTCTCATGGACAAAGGCAAACTCAGGACAAAGGTTTCTATTATGTTCACTTGATCGAGTGAGTAGTTAGTTTTGCTATCGTAACCATTTGCTTTATCTGGTCTATTTTTCTTTTGATTTTGTTAATTTCATATGTGTAAATAGAGTGACGTTGGTTATGGGCTCTTCCATTGGGTTGATCCTAAATTCAATGAGCAGACTAATAGAGTAAATTGGCCCCCTCCGTGCAGAGTCAAGAATATGAAGAATAAGGTGGGAAAAAATGGTAGAAGTGTTAAACTCCGGTGTACTTGTATCTGATGGAAGAAGAGACCATGCATTTTGTAATTGGAAGTTAGTTTTGTTGATAGATGTTGTTGTCTTTGTTTCATGGGTTTGGTTGAATTAGAATTAGAGTGATGTTTGCGAGTAGGTTGTTTTACGGATTTGGCTCATTTTGTAATGAGAATGAATATGTGAGAATTGAAAGCTTTCTAATTGTTCAATCTCTCTTATATTTTTTACATGTTAGCGGCGCCATGTGTTCAATCTTTTTTATATTTTTGTACATGTCAGTGAAAGTGTGGATCACGCGCAGGACCGTGATTATGTAATCAACGAGAAGGGTCCAACTTACTCGTTTATGCCAACATGAAGGGTCTAGTTGAAACCTCAAAAACTCAGAGTGTCTAGGTGAAACATATAGCCAACATTAGGTGTTGGGAAAACACAGCTAGCTTTAATACCATTTATTGAACAAATCCGTGATCCATTACAATGGAGACGAGTATTGGTAACCGCAAAGTAAAACATTATACACAAGGTAAGAAATATAGAGAAAATAAGACACAAGGTTTTTACGTGGAATTCCAAAATGGAAAAAAAAAAAAAACTACAGCCGTCAGGACGACGAGAGACTAATTCACTATGTAAGCAACAGTTACAACCAGAGTACCACCGTCTCCCTCCCCAATCCAATTACATTGTTCATAATCTCACATACAAGTTCTCCTCACATGGCTCTCACATGATAACAGGACTCGATCCTAAAACTCAAGATCTCCATGGTTCCTAGGCTCCTATCGGGCACCTCCCAAATCTAACCAACTAGATCTACATTGTTCTCAGAAATATCTAATAATAGATACAAGCACCATATTTATAACATTAGGTTACTTAGTCACAAAGTAACCCCAAACCATTAAGAAAATATTTCCCTATTTAGAATTCTTAAGGATCTCTTTTCCTAATTAGAATCCACTTTAGGAAATATCATTTCTAATCAAATATGACACTTCGAAAATAGTTTTCGAGTCTTTTCCTGATTACAACTCAATTATGGATACCGGAGTATACCCAAATTAACCCTTAAATTAATGAACAATTAAAATTTTATTAGGTACCCATTGGTATATTAACCCTTAAATTAATGAATAATTAAAATTTTATTTTAAATTTATAAACTTTCAAAAGTTAAAATTTTGAAAAATTAATCAAAAAAAACCAAAATATCCCTTGATTCATAAATTCATAAGGTTTTTAATATCCTTATGAGTTTGTTTAAAGGTCTTCCAAGATTTTTGAAGGCTTTTTTAAAATATCTATGAAGATCTTTAAAATATCCGTGAAACTGTAAAGTATGGGTATTTGTAACTTTGGTTCTTTTTTTAAATTTCAACTTTTGAAACTTTATTAACTTAAAATAAAATTGGGGTGTTATATTAACTTAATTCAAAATTTCAAATGATCAAAAATGAAAATACCCTTAATTATTTAAAGTCTAAATAAAAATAAAATAAATAATCATAAAAATATATTATAATAAAACTAACACATAATACTAATTATGAATATTAATAAATAAATAATAAATTATTAATTATATGATTATTATAAAAAAATAATAATAAATGGATAAACCTGTTAGGCTTATGACTGAGCACATAATGTGAACATATGTGAATTTTTAAATGTTATTACACACGAGACTAAAAAGATTGGACCGGATTTGTCATATGAGGAAAATTAATTGAAATCTTGGCTAAAGGGTGATAGGTTTGAATTTAACCCATCTTTTATGGATAATTTTGACTATATTTGATATTGTTTTAATGGTAATTATTTCTCATTTATAATGAATTTAAAAAAATGATGAAAAAATGGAATTTAGGGAGTTGGATGTAAAAAGAAAAAAAATATGCCGAAAAAAGGAAATTAAAGTTAGAAGCATTCAAGATTGGGAAATGACAAGAAAATGTCAAGTAGATGACGCAGAGGAGCTCGTCAAGTGATGAAAATGAATGAAGACTAGTATTGGCGCACAAATAGCACAAAAGGAACCTATTGAACCTCGTCAAAAATATCCGAAAGGTTGTCGAATAGTTTATGGTGAGGAGTTATCGGAGGCTATTGCTCGTGATTTAATTGAATGCTTGATGAACCGAGTTGTTGACAAAGAGGTGTTGTCGCAAGCTTGGCCAAGAGTATACACGCCATCTGGTCAAAGCTTGAAAGTTGAGATATTGCCGAAAATAGTTATCAGCATGTTGGCACAAATATTGGTGCTCGTCAACCTATCTAGTGAGGAAGCCAAGAGGTTGGTGAATGCAGAATGTCGAGGAATTGGCGAGTGCGTGTTGCAACAATGGCTAAAGGTTGTGTATGTGAGACAATGAAGAGATTATGCTAGATATTTGGTCGCCAGTTAACTTAGTTATGTGAAAAATGACAACTTTGCCCTTAGTCGTGTTTTTTTATAAATAGTTAGCTAGAGACTATTAAAAATGACTTTTGGTTAGAATTCGTTTTATTCTATTATTTTCTATTAGAAAACCCTTAGAGAAAGATTTAGAGAGAAACACCAAGGATATTTACACTTTCTTAGAAGAGATTTTAAAATTGAATTCAAGAATTACTCTAGAATCAACAAGATTTCAAGTTGCTTGTTGAAGATCTTCTTCAACATCACTAGTTTTTCTTTATCCCTTACTCTTTTATTGAATTCATGATATTTTCCAATGGAATATTATTGTTCTTGTGTTGAATTTACTTTGAACATGAATGGCTAAGTTCCATTTGGTTATTCTTTCATAGATCATTGTGATTCATACGATTTTATAGCAAGTTCATTGTTAAATCCATGATTCTTTATCATATAGTAGTATTTATGCTAAAATTGACTAGTTAAGTTGATGAGAATTAATTAGAATTAATGATTTAACTTCGATTGAGACTACAGATAATAATTTTGAAGTTAAATCCAATATCTAGATATTCACTTGAGGCTAAAGATAGCAATAGTTGAATATCATCCATAATTAGAATTGGGTTTAATGAATCATAATCACAATGTCATAGACAGATTTTGGGTCTAGTTGGCTTAGGGGTTAACTTGACATATTTCTGGATCATTTTGAGGCAACTTGTGTAAGCCCTAGAAAATTCGTTATTGTCCGTTTGGGGCATGTAATAGTTTTCTGGAAAGAGAATTGTGAGACGGACAATTTTCAATGTCGAAGGCCTGTTGCACAATTAAGTAGCCCAAATCGAATTGTTTTAGGGGTCAATTCTGATTTTTTTCTATTTTTGCTAGTTTTTGGGTCCCTAATTCCAGCAGGATTTTTATTTTATTTTGGTTTCCTTCGCACTATAGAAATGTCTTACGTTATTCTAAACCTTTTCGAGTAATAATATTATATCTTTCTCTCGATTTAAGATTTAGCCTTTCTATTCAATTGAATTAGGGCTATCAGCGTTCCAGTCAAACGTTAAACAGGGGTTTTGCGTCATTTTACCCTCTTGTGTCAGTTATTGTAATTTCCTAATACTATTGGGAGATACTGGGAATTGTTCGCAAATATATAAACTAAGTTGTAATCCTAGGCAATTAGATTTATGCCTTTATACGAATTAGAGAGGAATTCTAAGAGAGAGGATTTTGAGAGCAAAGTCATCAATTTGGGCGAGTTGAACCGGTGGTCGTCGCAAAAGTGTAATAGAATCGGTTCTGTCTTCGTGTCCGTAGAGGTAAGTCAGTTTGATTGTAGGATTCGGGTTTAGGGTTTTCCAAATTGTCTCTGATTGTCACTGTTCTGTTAAGGTTTCAGAATCTGCACTATCTCGCGTTTTGGTCGCTCTAATTATAGCGGAAGGTGCAACGGAAGTCGTGAACCAGGACGAGGAGTGAGGACTCTGTCGATTGCTTTTTCGTTGGAGGATAGGTTGGTACCTCGTTTTGTGTCCTACAGATTTTATGCTGGTTGTTGTTTGTTGTGCAAATGACTGTTGGGTGTCGTTGTGGAATCTATTTTGGAACCCTAGTATTGCTGTCTAGATGACCCTAGTATCGATAATATGTAAATTGTATTCTGTAATATGCTGTAATGAAATTTAACTTAAAATAAAAATGATATTAATATGATAGACTATTTTAAATGAATGATGATCTTAGCGGAACTCTGAAATAAACTAAACACTGTTAATGGATAAATGTCCTTAGGTCAGTCTATAGCAGAATCCACGGCATGCTTAGGGATAGAGGTACCTCGAAATAATAGACTTAACCGGCTTGAAGTGTCAATACTTATATGTGATCGGCTTCGGCTATACAGGGGCTTCGGCCATATATATAATATCTGATTGTTTCCCGCTTTTCGTATATAACTACTGGGGCATTAATCATTAATTGACTAAACTGGAATATGTTTTGCTGCTTGGTAATTCTGTGATAGTTGTGGTGTTAATCGGATATCTATAAAGGTTGGTAAAACTGTTGTTTGATGATTAAAGTGGTAATACTAAAGTGGACATGTAATTTGTATATTGTATTTTACTGTTTTCGCTTAAAAACTACACAAAAAATACTAGAACCCGAACAGACCTTTAATCTAATGGACCTCTATTAGTACAACCTGAACTATTAAATACGATAAATGAATCATACAGGTTTGTTGGCTAAATCATAAAATTTCATAATCTGCTGATTGTAGCTTGAATGGTGTGATCTCTACCACAGGGAGTTCTAGAGAACTCATAGAGCATTGTATTGTGTGCTCCTACATGTTAAACCCGAGTCTAGATGCATTGTGTGTGGTTGTTTGGAACTTGAGTTGTTAACTAGACTTTGTAGTCTAACATTGTACTTTCTTCCTTTTTCTATTTCTTCTGTTATATGGAAATCCCTGAACGGGTATAGGTACATCGATCGATTAGGAGATGGCTATCGCACCTGGACCACGAGCATGCATATGGCATCCGCATATTTTACATTATTTAGACATTTAGTGTTTTTCGAGCTATGCTAGATTTGGAATTATAAACTATTATTGGGTTATTTAAACAGTGTAATGACTATTTGAGATATTGTCTTCTGGATACTTTATTAGTTGCTGGAATTTGGGAATGTAAACGTTGTATTTGATTTTGGATATATTTTTTTGTTTAATGGAATGATTGTTGCTGTTTGGGATTTTGGAATTTAAAAAATTATTAGGTATTTATATAACATAGAATTGCATTATTTCTGTTACAAGGTTATATCTACATTGTGACGTCAGACCTTCTGTCCTGTTTTGCACCAGGGTGAGAGTTTGCCGTTACACACAAGCTATAGGATATAGGTGTAATTGTCGTTAGGATCATTTAACGGTTAAGAGATTACTAATATGATTAAAAGCCTATGGCAGACTTGTATTATAGGTCGGACCCGATCTGTTTAAAAACTTATAAACAACTAGTTATATTTATAAATAAAGTGTTGGGCTTCATATTTATGAATAAAATGTTGGGTTTTAAATTTATAAACAAATACGCTAATAGATGTGATAAATAAAAATATATATAAATAATACATGGGCCGACTTGTTAAATTAGTAAGACATTTACCATAACTTGAGCCTTTTAATTAAATAGCCTTTTTAAAAAGCTTGAATTTACCCTATTTATTAAATAGGAGAGGTCAGGTCAGCTTATAAACCCCTGAAACGCCGTTTGACCTATTCCCACCCCCAGTTATGAATAACCTCCATCACGGGTTGTGAAGGATCTACGTGAAACACCTCTAATTCGTAGTAAAGGCAAAAATGTCATGAAGGGTCATTTCATGAAATTGAAACTTTTAAGAATTTATTGTTGAAATATAAAGTTTGTTTGGTTGATAAATACAAATTAAAGTAGAATCGGCCCATATTTTGAAAATTTTCCTACTTTTATTGTATAACTAGAAAATAAAACCGCGCTATGCGCAGTTTTTATTCAATTTTTTTTTTAAAAAAATAATATTTTGAATATAAGATATTTAATTAATTATTAAGGGATGAAATTTTTTAAAAATATTAATTTATTTGAATAATTAATTAAATTATATTTCAAAATTATTTATAAATTATATTTTTTTAAAAAAATAGTAAAAATAAAATTATTTATTAATTAAATTTTAAATATTATTTTGGAGTATATAATGAAATTATATAAAATTAAAAAAATATATATGTTAGTTTCATGCCTATTTGAATATATATATATATATATATAAAAGTCCATGGTGTCTCTAATTGTTAATATATGTTTATTTTTTATTTTAATTTTAAGAATTTTATTTGATATTAATATATTTAATTTTTTAGCAAATATTAATATATTTGTAAAAATAATAAATAATTTTCAAAGTATATTTTTATTATAGAATGCATAGATATATATTTTTATAAACTTTTTTTACAAAAATATATTATTTATTTATTTAAATTATAAAATTCTCTTAATTATATGAAGTTTATTTATTGTATGAGTTTTATAACTGTAAATAATAGTAAAAACTTAGTGTAAGAAGTGTAAATAAAAGTGAAAGTTTCGTCTTATTATTAAGTATGAATATCTCATTATTAAGTATGAATATCATTAAGTGTGTGAGTGGCATAAGTGTAAATAAGAGTGAAAGTTTAGTAATATTACTAAGTATAAATGAAAGAAATCTAAACATCACACGCAGGCAAGTCTTCGAACAAATTTATATAGATATATAGATCGGATAAAAACATCATTTAATCATATATTTTTAATTGTATATTTTTTTAATTTTATATTTTGATATTTTGGTTATTAATACAACAATATATAAATTAAAATTTTAATTATTTAAATTCAAAAATACTTAAAATATTAAAATTTCAAAATTATTTAATTTAAAATTTTAAATTATCATATATATATAATGTAAAAAATTAAAATTTAAAATAAATTTAAAACTGTTTATTATTTTATAAAATATTATATTTTAATAAATAAAAAATGTTTGCTACGCATACGCCTAGTTTCATTTTAAATATTCAGATTTTCATTAAATCATGTGCGCAAACTTAGTTTTATTTTAAATATTCAGATTTTTATTAAAACACCCCAATCAAAATTCGCAGAATAGAAACTAGAAGCATGATGTATTCATGTCATATCACCGAGACAAATATGATATGAATTTATTAATACATAAATAATGTGGGATATAAATCGGATTGGCATATGTTTTAATAAAGGAGCATCTTTTAATCTTCCCATGAACACATAATCGATTGAATTCAATAATTTCCAGCTGTATTCCACCTAAGCAAGCACTACATACGTGGCAGATTCCCATTAGCCACCCTCGAAAATTTTGAATTGCCGCGCTTCAAGTCAAATGTCCAATCTTGTAATGTCCAGCTTCGGGTTTTGTCATTTGAGCAGAGCCCCAGGCTCGGACTCATCCCTACCTTACATCAAACCTAAATCCGAACCCGAACCTCCGTGTCTCTCTCTCTCATCTGTTTTTGTCTCCCTCTCTCTTCATTTCCATACAAGACAAAATATCAACACAAATCAAATCTTCTCTCATTCTCTATTCAACTCATCACCGTTTCAAGCTGGTAAATTTTCACTTTCTTGCTTGTTTTGCTTTCTATTTGATTGTGTCATTTTCTGTCATTTTCAAGTGTATTTGATTCTGTCATTTTCTGGGTTTCTTTGCTTCGTTATGGTATTTTGGACTGGTGTTGTGATGTTTAGTTTTGTTTGATTTTGCTTAGGGAAAAAAATAAAAATAAAATAAACCAGCAGTTGGTTTTGAATTTTAAGTGCCTCATACATGATAACTCTTCTTCTTGTTATTTTTTTGATGGTCTGGATAATTGTTTCATTTTCATGTCGGGTAAATTTTCCTGAGAAAATTAAACTGCCAGGTGTGAGAATCCAGGAAATAAGTTCAAATTTTGCATCTGGGTGTCATTATCTCACTTTGTGTGGACACTCTTATTTATTTATTCTAATTTAATACAATTTTGAAAATGGTCAGATCATTCATGTGATTCTCTTTCTCGGTAATTAATTTGTTAGGTTGAAAGGGGTGGTCTCTCCTCTTGTGTGCCATAATAAAGAAAGTTCAATTTTTTTTTTTCTTTTTCTTGGACCAGAATCTCCCATGGAAATTTTCTGATAAAAAAGAGTTTAAAGTTTTAGCTTTGGAGTTGAAATCCAGCAAGTCCTCTACTTGTCTGTTGAAGTTAAAAAAGAATTTGTCATTTTTATAGTATATACTGGATCAAAAGGAAGACTTTTTCTTTGAAGATTTATTACTCAACTACTCTTCTCATATGCAGATAGGGTGGAGTCCGTGATGGTGTGGTAGCTTCCACTTCAAGAACGTTGAATCTATCCATTTGGGGGTCTAAACTGGTTCTTTTAGATCTCAAATCTACCAACTGAACTTGGATCAAGATTCTTTTGACCATCCATGTCAACATCATCTTCAGCTTCTGCCAGAGAGATTGATCCTCTGTTAAAAGATTTGAATGAGAAGAAGCAGAGTTTTAGGAGAAACGTTGTTTCCATGGCTGCAGAGTTGAAGGAAGTTAGAAGCCGCTTGGCTTCACAGGAACAGTCTTTTGTCAAAGAAACCCTAACAAGACAGGTCCTTTGATCGATGATTATAGTTTCCTTTAATCTGTGCATCTTCAAATTTGGAAAATTTTAATGGGTTTCTTTTTGTTCAAATCTTTATAGTAGTCAATAATTGTCTTTTTGAGGTGTCCTTGTATGTGGGGTCATACATATGCTGTTGTTTGAATTATTTATTAGAAATATTGTTCAAACTGGTTTTGGTACTTTTTGATTCCAGGAAGCTGAGATGAAGGCGAAGAACATGGAGAAGGAGATTTCTAATTTGGAGAGACAACTGGAGGAGAGGAATCAAAAGCTTATGGCTTCTGCTACTTCAGCTGAGCAGGTTGGTCGTCACACTCAATTTTTCTACAGCCGCAATACTGTGATTGTGATTTTTTTTCTTTTGATTGATCATTTCAATGAATTGGTAATGATTCACTACAAGTAACGATACGCATCAAGTTGGCTTGTGCTATGATAGTGTTTTATAGCATCTTGATATTTAAATGATATTGCATAATTTTGGCATCTTGTTTTCAACTTTTTAGGATGCTCGATTAGGCTTTTGGCTATGCTATTTATTTTAGGTTGGGGAGCCCCATTGGATAAAAGGTGATCTAGTGTTGGGTTCTTATAAATTATAATATCCTGTGACCTTATTTTGTGGCTTCAAAGGTTGAAGATTCAATGGTAGGAGGTGGTAAAAAATTTAAGTGTAGAAACCAAAGTATTTCTGGACATATGTTATTCAAATATTGTTGTCATGTGCTTGTTGCTTTGTTATTTTTCTTATTCTTTTTGTATCTGTTTTATTTTCATTTTCAATTTTATTTGTTTGAAATATAGTGACAGTATATACATGATAATAAACTATACAGAGAATTTCACCTTTATTTAGGATCAATTTCATTTCCAGCCTGATCTGTAGTATGTACTCCATTGATGGCATACATAAACAATAAACTTGATGTGAGGCACGCATTAAAATTTATATTGCCCTTTTATTCTATAAGGGCAACTTATTGAAATAATAGGATTTCATGCGTTTTTCGTGTTGATGGTAGTTGTCATAAGATAAATTTTTAGGTTGCATTTCATCATAAAATATTATATATTCGATGAACATGTGCTAGCAGCTACTAAATTCAAAACTCAACTTTTCTGTCTCCATTATGAAGCTCTAGTAAGTGTCCCAACAATTCATCTTTAAGAAACCGCCAATTAAAGGAAACCAAGGTAGGTGTATATGTATAATCAATGTGTTATATTGCAAATTTTAAGAACTTTGGATTTCTGATGTCTCTTGAGGGTATTAAAATCTTTTTGGTACAAGAGTGTCTTGTGTAAATTATAGCTAGTGTAAGTTATGCTATTAACCTGTTGAGTCCTTGGACGTGATCATATCTTGTTTGATGCAGTACCTAAACCAGTTGGATGAGCTGAGATCACAACTTGCAGCCACTCGAGTAACTGCAGATGAAAGTGCTGCATCTGCAAAATCTGCTCAGATGCAGTGTGTGGAATTGGCAAAAGAATTAGATGAGAAGAATAGTTCACTGAAAGATCATGAGGATCGTGTAGCTAGACTAGGAGAGCAATTGGATACCTTACAAAAGAATCTTCAAGCAAGGGAGGCTTCCCAAAAGCAGCTTAAGGATGAAGTTATGAGGATAGAACATGATATAATGCAAGCTGTTGCCAAGGCTGGAGTAAATAAAGACTGCGAATTGAGGAAGTTGTTGGATGAAGTCTCACCTAAGAATTTTGAGAGGATCAGTAAACTTCTGGTTGTTAAGGATGAAGAAATAGCTAAGCTAAAAGACGAACTAAGGATTATGTCTGCGCACTGGAAGCTAAAAACTAAAGAATTGGAATCTCAGGTATTTGGACCTTAATTATATTTTGCACACTTTGTACTTGATGGCTGATGATTTTTTTTACCAATTATGTTCAACATTTTGTTTTCTCAACAGTTAGAGAAGCAGAGACGAGCTGATCAGGAACTCAAGAAGAGAGTTCTGAAACTAGAGTTCTGCCTACAGGAAGCTCGTTCTCAGACTCGAAAACTCCAAAGGGTAATGTTAATTTCCCTTAATCTTAATGCTAGATTAATATGTTTTCAAGTGGCGCCTTAATTCCATTTTATCCTCATTTGTACTCTGGTTTTCATGAACTGAATAACTATCCAATTATTGGGATCATATGGCCCATGGTTCTGATACAAATTCCTAATTAGATTGATTGAATGCTCAGTGTGAGGGTTTTAATTACAGTGACCCCCAATCCTAGTAGACAGTTGAGAATCATAATTGCCCCCTAGCCAAATAGAGCTTGAACCTTTTGTATCTAGTTTATCATTTGTGCCTGCTAGTGTTAAGTTTTGCCCATCTACCATGCGTAGATTAAGATCTCATCACCAGTTATCTTCCCAAATCCCATTTTCCACTACGATTGAGACTGACGACGGTGCTCTTTTATCTCAAACTAATTGTGTTCATTGTGACAGATGGGAGAGCGGAGGGACAAAGCACTTAAAGAACTGAGAGAACAGTTGGCAGCAAAACAAGGTGGACCTGTAGATAGTGAGAAGCCAAATTTTTGGGAATCTCCAAGTTTCAAGATAGTAGTTTCCATGTCCATGTTAATCTTGGTTGTCTTCTCCAAGCGATGAATCATGTGTAAAGTTCTTAGCGTCCTACTAGAAATAGGTAGTTATAGGTAAAGTGCAGAGCTATTTTGCTTGTAGAAATGCTGGATGTAGACTGTTGAGTATCTCCTTTCACAGTGTTGAGAATGTCATCTTGATATTTCTCACTTTAAGGATTAAACTGTAGTTTTGTATTAGTGTTTGGTAATGAGCAGTAACATTAGAGGCAGTATAGCTACTAACTCCTATAGTGTTTATACTATTTTACTATAAGCACTTTCAGGTAACTTTAGCATTTGGTATAAACAATTGGCAATCATATTCATTTGATGTTGTTGAACTGCTGCAATGGTCCCTCTGATCAAATTCAATGAGCCGTTGGTACAATTTTAGCTGGCATCCAAGATAGATAACCCTAATTGATGTTAGCAAATGATGAATCCTCCTATTAGACATCAATCATTTATTGCTCTTCTCCATGATTAGTGTCACTCTTTTTATGCTATTTTCAACCCCCCAATAAGCTTTTTGACTCATTCCTTCTACCTTTACATCTCAATGAAATTGAAATGATTCCCATATCTACTTTCCAGAAATATAAAGTGGTAGACCTGTTAAAGTATTGCTCCAGTTTAAATTGAACCAAGTTGAGTTAATTTGCCACCAAAATTCCACATCTACTAATGTTCTGAGAATTTAGTTCACATCTGATTTAGAGAGCTGAGTCTTGCTCATTAACAGCCTACTGACTGGAATCCAATAAAATTAATAGTTGGGATACACACTGCCATGACTCATAAAACAGATATTCTACTTTATGCTTTTGGCACATGCTGTGTCTTCCATGACCCTAATTTTTTAAACTAAAAGTTGTTCCCCCTTCGACATACAACTCTGTACACTATTGACTACTGGTTATTGTGGGGTTGAACCACTACTCTGTGTTCCTCATCCATATCAAACACTTGAATAAAATGAAAACTATCACTGTGATTTATAAGGAGACATGTTATTTATTGGTAAAGCAATAAAACAAAACTAGGTGACCGGGCATGATATTCCCTATAATTATTTATGCACCTAACAATTTAGTATCCAAGGTTGATTAATCTAACAACTGTAGTTAGTTGGATGTCCCTTACACTCTAAAACATTTTTCCTACATATTATGATGATGCTAAGAAGCAATAATGACAATGATGAGCAAATGAATCTCTGAAATGCAAAAGCATACATGCTCTAGTTAACCAAATAATTCATCCATTAGATAAGTATCATACCAAACAAATCTGAAGTCTACACAAGGAACTACCAACTCCATAAGCATTTGCATCATATACAATACCAAAATTTCCTAATGTAAACCATAAATAGTAGCTAATGAAATATAATGTATGTAATATCTCTAAGAGAAATTAAGTTGTACCTCAAAGCAGTAAACATCTCTGATCTCTAAATCTTCAAAAAGTTCATGCAGACCATCTACACTAGAATCAGGAACTGGGGCGTGTCTGTTTTCTTCTGCAGAATTGGTTCTGTACAATGTCTTGGTCATAGTCATAGCATGAACTCCTAACTCTTCCAATGTACATGTGATGGTGTCCTGAATTTACATGACTAGGATGATGGATCCAATAACATATGAAGCTACCAAATTGAAACAACTGACAAGATGTTGCCAGGCGGATGAAAAATCTGCTGTTGAGTTGGAAACTGGAGGAATATCTGACCCGAAACCTGATGCAGGATTGCTTGCATTCAACACAGACGGAGGACTAACAGTTCTGCCAAACAAATAGAAATATTAATCAATCAGTTTTGCCAAGTTGATTCACAGAATCAGTATGTATTTGTAGTGCTAACTTACCCTGATGTCCCTGAATCTGGAGAAACTGTTGTGGTAGTAGATGGAGGTGGAAACACAGTAGGGGTTGGCGTCACTGTTGTCGGATTAACAGGTGGAGTTGTGGTTATTGTCGGCGTTGCTGGTGGTGTTGTTGTTGTTGGCGTTGTTGTTGCTGGCGGTGGTTGTGATCCAGAAGATGAAGTTGAAGAAGAAGAAGGATAAACACAAGTTCCACTACCTGCAAACATGTAAAGAGTCAATTTTTGAACAATGGAATGAAAGAAAAAACGAATTAAAAAGACAAGACTGACTTGGATTGTTGTTAACTAAAGCAGCAGTGCCACCAAAGTCACAGCTAGTAGGAGCAGGATTCTTCTGGTAGTAGCTATTGAAAGCAAAAGAGGCATGGTTTTGAAGACTATTAGGGTTATAACAAGAGCCTCCTTGTTGTATAGTTGAACAATCAGCTCCTCCAACGCCACAAGCATAGTCTAAAGCAGATTGAAGAGCTGTTTCTGAAGCACCAGTCTTGGCCACACACCAGCTCTGTCCAGTTGAAGAAGAAGAAGGGGGAAGAGGGGTGTTTGTGATGGATGAAGGAGGAGGATATGTTGTAGTGACAGGGAGTGGAGTGGTAGCAGCTGGGTTTGTAGTTGTGGTTGTTGCAGGGACTGTAACAATGGTTGGTGTTGGAAGGAGTGTGTTGTCATGTGAGAGTGATCTGAGGTTGGTGCTGTTGGATGGTGATGAGATTGTGAGAGCTGTTAGGATGATTAAGAGGAAGGAGGAGTAGGAAGCCATTGAAGTATGTTGTGATGGAATGGATGATATTTATTTACTTATATAGGAATAGAATGGAAGAAGAAAAAGTGATTTTTAGGGTTAAGGAGAGTATTGAAATTGAAAGTGAGAATATTTATATTTATATTTATAAAGAAGGTTGCTTTGTGATGAAGGATGAGTCATGTTGTTCTGTTGTGTGGTTTTGCTTTTCTGCTGCTGCTGCTGCTTTTCAAAGTAGCTATCCACATGCATCTAATGTGATTTATCTTATTGGGTTGGGGAATCAATGGATGTATGGTGTGTCAAATTCAAGATAATTATGAAAAAAGAAAAGGGAAAGTGATGTACTGTTTTCACTTTTTGACACTTGATTACTACTGCTGCTGTGATTTTGTGACATATTGTTGGGCTCCAAAACATTAGAATCTTGTGGGTATTAGTCCTTTTCACTTCACATATAGAGGGACCTAATACAATTCTAGTCATCCGTTTGACACATTCATTTCAAGAAAAAGAAACTGTTGAGATAATTGTTATTTATCACCTGTGCTGTGAAAGTAAAATGTGCTTTAAAATGGTAAAGATGGATGGATGATAACAAATTGCAAGGAAAAGTAGAAAAATGTGACCAATCTGTATTAAATTTAATCCATAAAGGAGCCAACATGCGACGTATGGTTGGCCGAGGCTAAAGGTGGGAGATATTATGATGATAGATATGAGGTCATTTAGATAAAGGAGAAAAAAAGTGGGTCTTTCAAAAAATTCCTGTATAAGCCCACCAATTATGAATATACATTGAAATTGTGCTTATAATACTCACGTCGTCCAAATCAGGGACGTTGCCCCATATAGGAATTCTAGCAAATTTAAAAAAAAAAAAAATAAAAAAATTATACCTCCTCGCTTCATCAAAAGATGAGCATTTTGATAGGAGTGATTTGCAGTTTTAAACTTTTTTTATTAAAAAATTTATATTTTTAGACTAACACTAAAATTTTTACAAAATTAAACTTTTTAAATTTTTTTTGCAAAAAAATAGACTAAAATAACCATTTTACCCTTCAATACCGAGAAAAAATATATCCAGTATCTTCCCAATATTACATACAGGGAAGCAGACAAAATTCAAGCCTACTTCCCGGTGTGTAATACCGGAAAACGAATTTCAACTTCTCGGTACTATACACTGGGAAGCAGACTTGAATTTTGCCTGCTTCCCTGTATGTAATATAGAAAAATAAAATTTTACTTTCCTGTATTACACACCGGGAAGCAGGCAAAATTCTAAGCCTGCTTCCCAGTAACAATAGCGGGAAGCTCATTTTCTGCCATTTTTTTTTTTTTTTAAAAAGTTTAGTTTTATATATATTTTTTTTTTAATAAAAAAGTTTAAAAGTGTAAAAAATTTAGGGTTGGTCTAAAACTAAAAAAAAAGTTGAAAAAGTCTAATTTTGCTTATTATTACTTTTGATAATTTCACATTTTTAAGAAAAATAAAAAGTAATTATAAAGAAATTTTTTTTTTAAAAAAAATTACAAATTACGAAAATACTCTTGGTTACTATTTATTCAAAAAAAAAAACAATAAACTTAACAATTTGAGTTTAGTAAACAACAAATTTCAAAATATAACCATTTTGGCCACCAACCACCAGTTGTGATCCTTACAACTAGTTGCAAGTCATGAAAAATGGTTGAAATCTACATTTAATGGTGGTCATCTGAATTCTTCTTCCCCTTAGCGGTCTGGGCAAGTCATGAGAAGTCTACATGACTAGTTTCCCACTAGAAAGTGCATTATATGGAGCATTCCATCTTATGATCCCATAGGTTACAAACATATGATTGTTTCAATCTTTGGAGCGGGGAAAACCAATATTGTAGGCCGCATTTTGAAATTTTCATGACCACTGCTTAATGAGCAAGCAATGTAACTCGATAAGTACCCATTGTAATGATATAATAGAAAGCTTTTGATCTCTGAATATTTTTATAGTAAAATTTGAATTTCATTCTGGTCATGGGTGACTAAATATTCTCTGAGTGTTTGAGTGGTTTTGGTTCGTAATCTCTAATTTTTCATGGTCACAATTGATTTGATTCTCAGACCACTTATCTTTTGAATCCCATCTTACTGGATAATTTCTTAAGAATTCATCATAGAGATTTGCTATCTCTGTGGTGGATTCTATCTTATGGAACCAGGAAGTGAGTTGAGTTTTCTAACTCGAGTGTTGAAGGCCTAAGACAACCTTCTATTCTTAGAGATCTACAATTTCTATCACCTTCTAATTATCTTTGATGTTTAATTTAATAAAGTGATTGATCCTCTTGCTAGAGATTCCGATTTTTTTAATCTAATTTCTACCTAAGATGATTGGAAAAATTCATGATGCATCTCTTAGCCTATTCGCTGTAGTTCCATCTCTCTTTTTATGACCAGATATAAGCTCAATTTAAGACAATTGACTTGATCTTTCTATTATTGCGAATGTTTGGAAGTCAAAGTTCCATTTTCCTTTAGAATTCACCGTACTCTCATTATGTCCATGGTTGAAATTCAATTTAAGATAGTTGACTCTTATCCTACTATTATAAATGGAGACTCTAGTTTCTCGTAGGTAGAACTCAGCTTAGGATCTAGGAGTCAATGTAGCATTGAATCCCTATCCTAGTCGAGACTGTGATGAAAAGTCCACCACCACATACAATGTAATTAAAATTCATAAACCAATTCTTAATCCCTTATAACTTAAATACATAAGATCAACTTATATATCATTTCAAATCAATTTACAAATCAATACCTCTTAACAAGCTTTTCATTTCATAATCAAGTCAAGAGTACAATTACATAAGATCAACTTGAAATACATTACCAAAAGGTATACATATCATTTCAATAACAATGGAATGCCAAACTAAGACATTAGGAAAAAAAACCGTAGTTTAGGTTTCAACTCCCTCAAATAGAAATTAAGAGAGTTGACAAAATAATGAGTTGACTTACATAATTTTAAATATGTTAAAAAATATACATAAATATCTCAAAAGATTAAATGGTGCATTAGATGATAAATCTTCCCGAAGGTCATCATACCCTTCAAAACCTAGCTTGATCACATGTGGTTACCATTCAGGTACAAAAGAAGAAACAAACAAATAAAAATAGAAAATAATGGGGCAAACAAACTAAGACATTATGCAAAAAGAAGCCATTATTTAGGTTTCAACTCCCTTAAATAGAAATTAAGAGAGTTGACAAAATAATGAGTTTATTTACATATTTTTAGATATATTTAAAAATATACATAAATGTCTCTAAAGGTTTAATCGTGCATGAGATCATAAATCTTCCTGAAGGTCACCATACCCTTCAAAACCTATGTTTAATCACATGTGGTTACAATTCAGATATAAAAGAAGAAACAAACAAATAAAAATAGAAAATAATAGGATGCCTAGTTCGTAATTTCACACCTAAACAAACACACACGAAATGCTTTAATATCAAATAATTGGATGAGCAAGCAAATGCGTCCTAAGAACTTGTTAAAGCTTCCAAATCAATCAAATCAGTCTCATACAAGCATATTGATCAAGCAAAGTGAGTCAAATAAATGAATTCAACCAATTACACTTGATTTTTTTATTTAACTGAATTACTTACCAAGTTACTTACCAAATTGTAACTCAGTAGCCAGATAAATAAACTACATCTAGCCACTGACCGAGCTACATATCGAGTTAGTTACCAAATTGTAATCGGTAACTAGAAAGATGGACTACCCATGCCCTTGACCAAATTACATAATTAGTTATTGAATTGTAATTCGGTAACCAGAGAGACATAATACACCCGCCCGTAACTGAATTACATACTGAGCTAGTTACCAAATTTTAATTTGATAACCAAAAAGACATACTATACCTGGCCCTGACCGAATTACATACCAATCTAGTTATGGAACTGTAACTCGTTAATTCACTAAAAATAATTCAGAATGCTTAATTTCGACACTTACTGAATTAGTATCGAATTGGTACCGATTATAGTTCGGTATCCTACAAATAAAAAGACTCCAGAATGCTAAAATTGGAGGGCTATTGAATTGATACTGAATTATCAATTCGGCATCCTCCATAATTTTCCATGTTTTAGGACAAATAAGATCTAAAATTTTTCCCAAAAAACCCAAGTAGTATCACAAGTGCAAGGGTCACAAACAATGACATTGAATGATATCTGAAACACCTAAAATCATTCAACATTTACCAAACATTATTAAGGTTCATTTTAACCAATTTAGGTGCATTACTAACTCAAGTATAACTTTATGCTATATCATCAAGTCATCAGCATGAAGGTTTCAATTAGGACCTAGAGTTCATTTTTAGGCATCTATGTAGACAAGCATGAATCCATTTTACTGCTTATCACTGAATTTACTCCTTTGGGTCTATATTATACAAACTAGCACAATCAATTATCAAGTTACCAATATTTACAAGTTATGCCCATAAACAACACAATATCTTTCGAAAACAAAAACAAAATGGACCTAAGTCCCAAGATGGGAAAGCGCATAGCTGAACGAAGGTTCCAAGATGATCCTATCACCACAAGTAAGCATCAGAACCATAGGTGGATCGAAATCTCAAGATGAGTAAACCCATAATAATAAGATAGAGCCGTCACCCCATAAGTTGACTATCCGCGTCTACGAAATCATGATATTTTTATGAGTTGAAGTAATTTTGTCCTTAGACATGCCTTTCATTCTACAATTTATATCATGTTTACGAGGCATTTAAATGATTACCAAATATCACTGATGTTAATCGTTTTTCCACAAATTTACTAATCAATTCAAGAACCTTCGAGGGTAAAAATATCAAGTTAGCTTACATCTCATTCTAGGCCATTAGTCACATTTTGTCCAATTATTTCATCTTTAGCTCTAAATCCTTAGCAAGACAATATTACCATCACAAAAGTCAATTTCAATTCAATCATCATCAATCATAATCAATATCATCCAAACAACTTGTCACCAACATAATTTACACATTTAAGCCGTTTTTCATCAATTTAGCTAATTTAAGCTATATTTGGCACATAAGAAACCTAAATAAAGGTTCTAATGCAATTCTCTTAGTCTATAACATACAACAAGCATCAAACAATAATATAGACTTAAAACAAAATCATGCCCCTTGATAGAAACTTTAAACAAGCTAAGAATCACTCTTCTTCAACCTCCTCTTGTTGGTTGCCTAATAACCACATAAGAGTGACAATTATTACTGTAACGCCCAACCCCCGGCCACGACGGAACCGCAACCGGAGACCGAAACCCCACATTACATTCATTCATTTGTTCGTTGATATTAAATGCAAAAGAAATAATAATAAAGATTTAGCTCAATCATCAAATCCATTAATAAAACGACTAAAATCAATACCCTATTTTGATAACAATAATAAGATCCATCAAATGGTTTACAGTTCCACATAACCGTTTAAATATCTTAAATAATGGTTTACAATCCCAAAAGCAGTTTCAAAAGGCAATATAAAATTAAAATCCCTGATATAGTTTACAAGTCCTTCAATTAACAGTTCCAAAGATGAAATATAGTTCCACAATGTATTTCACAATCAAATGAAACTCGACATGCTTCTATGCAATGTAGGTCACTCTAACCTGATCGATCACTTATTTCACATTTCAATAGAAGAGACAAGAAAAAGAGAAAAGAAGCAATGCCAGACTATCGATGTCTAGTTAGCAACTCACACTCCAACAAGGACAAGCAAATGCGTATATTTAACATTCAATCATGAGACTAGCACACAAATGCACATAAACTATAAACCAATTATATGAGAAAACAAACCCACCCACTCGTGTAGTATTTACAATAAGTATCTAACATTCATTTATTTATCTAAATTCTAGTTATGCTCATTTACTTTCATGTGTCATTGCTTAATGTCTAGATAAGTATATTAATGATCATTTAAAACCCAAGCATACACTTCTATGCAATACAATCATCATTTAGTTACAATCATATTGATAGTTTCATTTTTTATAGATTACCATTAATCTAGTATCAATAATGAAGCGAGATCAATTAGGCCAAAACCACCAATTAGGCCAAAGCCACACAATAGGATCCGAAGACCGAAATCCGTAGCGCCGTGTAATCCCCCTTGGGACGGACAACTACCTTAGGATTCCATCAATTAGGTCCGAAGACCACAATACAATATGCCCGCAGGCGATGGTGTCGTCACACTTAATAGGAGTCATCACTCAGTTCAATAGTGATTAGCTAGAATAAAGGACCTATGTTTCCAATAGGTTGAGAATTCTCGGTTACCCTTAATGACATGTCATTCCATTACTATTTTAACCACGACTAGGGCAATCATTAATTAGTTTAAGTGAATGATCACACAATACAATTAACAATCATTGGCTTTCAATAAATAATCTCGGGCACATTACTAGTGCCTTATCTAATTATTTCCAGCTTTAACTAACCAAAGCCTAACTCTAACATGTAGTATTGCATTTATATATATATATATATATATACATATATACAATTAAAGCAGCTCATGCAAGCAAAGACAATATTACATTACTAATGTCATTTCAGTACTCTACAATCACCTAATTGTACCATTGGATCAATCTACGTGGACATGCTTTTATTTGGACTAATGCCCAAACATAAAATATACACCAACCACATATAGAGCATAAAACAAGGTTGCTAACCTTTCTTCCGACTACAATTAGCTAAGCGTCACTGGTACAAAATCGTCCGCTTTGCCTAAACAATAACAAGAACCACTTAGACATTTAATCGAACACTTGGCGCGCGAGAGAGAAACCTAGTCTATTTACTTAGAAAAATGAAAATCTAATGACCAACCATCGATCGTAAACCAAAATAATAAAAACCCATCTCAATCTAATATCCAATATGATTTCCCCAAAAGCTAAGGTTTCCTACCAAACCTTAACTAAACCAATAGTAAATCAACCCTAAAACATCAATGATGAGCCTAGACAACCATAACAATCACACTTACATCAATTAGGAATGCGATTAGGGTTGAAAGAATGCTTACCAGAGTCACGCAGATGAAGAGGTAGAGAGGGATTCAAGAGCAAAATTGATCGTTTAGTGAGAGGGTTTGAGAAAAGTGAAAAGAATGAAGTCAGTTCGATGGATTTAGGTTGAAAACGTCTCAATTCGGTCTCTGGCGAAAAGGCGGATGACGTAGGGCCTATGTCGCCATAGACAACTGAGATTTTTCCATTGGAATTATTGATTTTATAGACTGGCGACATGACTGGCTACATAAGGCAAGTATTGCTAGTGCTGGCGACATGGCTGGTGAAAAAGGCGTTATGTGATCGACACCTACAGTGTCGCGCACTTCCATTCTCTTCCTTCGTTCGACCCTATTTTAGCCCCCGTTCAAACAAATGGCCAAAATAACATCGATAGACAATCTTATAACAGTTCAATGAGCATAATATCATTTCTATTACTTTCAAATGTTTCAAGAATCATAGAAGAATGTGCATAAAATTTGAAAGTCAAACTTGGATTGAAAATACTGAATCGTTTAGCCCTAAAATCGGGACGTTACAATTGCCAAATCAAGTAAAAAATCTATTTTAAAATCATTACCAAACCATTTCAATATTGTTCATCCAAAATCAAAGGCATTTATAGTGGTGGTTTCATAGCAAAAAGTACCTAGATCCTATTGGAAGCTCAAGAACCACTTTAATAGCTTAAAATCAACTCAAATACAACCTACTAACATTCTAGAATAAAACCCAAAGCCATTTTGGAAATTGTAGAGTTGGTAGCAAGCGAGTTTTGTTGCCTTTGTTGAGAGAGCCTTAAAAAACACCAAGTGAACAATTAAGAACCTTGATAGGAGTGGATTGAGTTATAAATGGGACTGATAGTTGTAGTTGTGTAGAGTAAATGGGAGTTGAAAGTTAATGTTTGGTTTGTAAGGACATAGAAAATGTAAAAGGAGAGAGAGATGGAGGTGAGAAGTGTTGAGTGTTGTTTTGTGGGGTACCATAAGTGGTGTCATAACACCTTAATGGACCTAGCTTTCTTGGGCCAATTCAGGGCCCAATTAAATTCCGGGTCCAATTTCCTTCGAAACTCAGTCTGGCACTTCCGTAACTTTCCAAAATTTTATTTTCATGTTTTATATAAAAAAAACCACCATTATTTTTGAAAAATCCAAATTTTTACGCTTTAAAAGGGCAAATAGTCATTTTGACTAAAAATGACGTTTTAATACAAAAATTATCACAAATTTAAAAATAATTTCGACTCCAACTTGCAATTTAATTTAGTTGCCACTAATTACTTATGCAAAAGTTTTAAAATACTCATATTTATTCCAATGTGGAATTTCATAAGAGTAGAAAATTTAAAATAAATAAATACATTAAAAATATTTAAAATAATTAACGAAATTTTTTGGCATGATTTTTTGACGTTACAGTATAGGTTCAATTTAAGGTAGTTGAGATCACTACTATTGTAAATGGAGTTTCTAGGTTATGAGTATCAAGATCTTTATCCAAACTGAGTGGAGTTCAATTTACATCTCAGGCTTCTCTTCTCTTCACTCTCAATTTAAGGTAGTGATTGATCCTACTATTGTTGAGCCGGAGTTCGCGAATTAAGTACACTAGTTTAATTTCCTACTAATTATTTCTTGTGTATCACTTTCTTCTCTGCTACTGCTTTCAATTTAAAGTAGTGACTGATCCTACTATTATTGAGTACGGTAGAGTAGACTATGTATCTTAGAGCATAAGTGTAGGTCATGTTGTGTGGCTTTAGATCTCTTCATGTGTTCTCAATTTAAGATAATGACTGATCCTACTATTTTTGGACCTTGGAGAGTAAATAAAGTTTTGTTGGTGTGTTCAATTAATGAGCACCCTTATTATGCAGTTATTCATTGAGTCATCTTGGTCTTGTGTCTAATGTTCTCAATTTAAGGCAATTAACCTGATCTTACTATTCTTGAACTTAGGAGGCAGACCAATTGGTTTTTGTATTGCATTATTTGTAAATCGGATCTCGAAATATCATGACCTCAATTTAAGGTGGTGATCAATTCTACTATTGCTAGTTATGGTTATTAGAGTGATGATTATTAAAATGCTTAGTTTGAGTCATAGGTCGAGTGAATTCTTAGCAGTCTGCCAATAATGTGAAATTTAGAGTTATATTTCCACTTTTCTTCCTGCAATCCACCAACCATAAGCACACCACTTTTATCTTCCAAACTGATTTATAAATGCCTTTCCATAAGCACTCAGATCATTCTTTCCAACCTGGAGTAAACAGCAGACTACTCAGTCTGCTATAATACTGGAAAGCATAGATTTGAGAATCCGAACAGAAAAACTATCGTTCGTTAAAAAGACTTGACCAATGTCACCCAGCACTCGCTTCTATCTCTAAATATTTATCTCTTAATTTGTTGTCATTCTATTAATTTCTTCTACAGTTAGTTTAAAAACAAATTTCAGAAAAATATTTTAACAAAAACTCCTATATAACTAGTTACAAGTGTGAATTCGTTTTATTGATTCCTTGTGATGACACCCAATGAACCGATACTACGATTAAACATGATACTATTTTTATCACTAGTTAAAATTCTTTAGTTTTTTAATAAATTTTTCTCTTAATACAATTTTTTATCTACTTGCTAGATTATGTTTTCTACTAATGTATTTTTGTTGGTGAGAAAACTCCAGTGTCAGATGGTATACTGAGGACATACCTTAGGTGGTTTGGATACTTAAATATCTTGTTGAGTGATCATATAGCCTAAGAAATTTTCAGAAGAGACACCAAATGATCATTTAGTGGGGTTAAGTTTCATATTATATTTACGTAATACCTCAAATGCTTCTTGTAGGTGTTAAACATGATCTAGTGCATAAATAGATTTGACTCGTATGTTCTCTGCATAGACTTATATGGTCTTACTAAGCTTGTAAGTAAATATAAGGTTGACCAACCATTAATAAGTTCCCCCACTTTTTACAGCCTAAAAGACATTACCTTTTAACAGAAGATCCCACATTCTGTGATAAAAGATATTTATTTTCTTGATATTAGGATGCATGAGGATTGAATTCTACCTAGAATATGTGTCTATAAAGCTTAATAGCTCATGTCCAACCATTACATCAACTATAGTGTCGGTTTGTGGTAGAGGGAAGGATCTTTTACACATGCCCTATTTAGATATGTAAAGTCAACACACACACACACACACTATTTTCCATTCTTCTTGCAAACTACTTGATACACTTAAAACATATATTCGAAACATCATTCCATTCAAGTTTCAAGTAATATGTATCTTATTGTAATACAGTGGTTACAGATATTGTACCCAAATGATTGTATTCAATTCATGCTTAATGAATTAATAAAGTTCGATGTACTTAAAAGTAAAGGGAATCATCAATTTAAATTAATGAACAAGTAATTAAATTCAATCTAGAAAATTAAATGCACACTTAGAATATGGTAAGAATATGATGAAGAAATCATGGTTGGATACTCATTTCACTAGATAGATATCTGATCCCTTTCTTAAGCATTTCATCAAACATCTAGCATACTAAAACATATCTTTGATTACTTAAGCATTAACATTAGATTTTCTCAAACACTAACATCAATTTATCATCTACAACAACTATATGTCTATAGATTGAAGTAGATAGATTAATACATCACAAATCTAATGCAAAGAGGATTCAAATTTACTATGTCTAGTTTTCTTTTAATCACTCAAAATTCCTAGATTTAACCATGAATTTGCTATGTCTAGCTTCCTTCAAGTTTAAATCCATGTATCACTTGAATTTCATCAAATGAATTAGGCAATTAGCACACAAAATCATGCTATATTTAAGAGTTCATCATTAAAGCACAAAGAAAGCTTAAGAATGATAAGATCTATCTAGATCCATTAAGTATTCAACCACTACAAGATTAGCCTACCATAGCTAGGCAAATATAAGCATAATTCAACAAGAAATTCATGTTAAAACTCTAGAATTGAAAATAAAAGTGAATGTTTAGATGAAACTTGTGAAGATGATGATGGATCTATAGCTTGAACCCTTGAGTCTTGATGAATTAAACATCAAATCCACACTTCTCCTATTAGAATCAACTTGAATTTGAGAGAAAATAAAGAGCAAAGTGATCTCCATTTCTTGCCAAATCAACCAAGCGCGAACAAATGAAAAATAATAGCTAAAAGATCTTTTTATTTGAGTTTAAGATGCATATTTATAATACAATTCAAATCTCTCCCAGAATGGCTCCAAAACTCTTTATTGTTTTCCCAAAATTTCTAGTTGTGTCGAATTGTAATTTGATAGCTATTTCGGTGTAAAGCTCAGGCAGAGTGCCTAGTTTCTTTCATTCTTTTCGACCAAACTACAACTCAATATTGAATTTGATATTGAGCTCGGGCAGAAAGTTGGGTTTTCTTGCACCTATTGGACAGAACTATAGCTCTATATTAAATTCGGCATTGAGTTTGGGCAAAGAGTCTGATTCTCCTTCATCTTTCAATACTGAATTGTAATTCAGTAGCAAGCTCGGTACTTAGTTCGAGCAGAGGCTTGTATTCGAAGAATTCTTTTTTACCAAATTAGGGATTTGGTAACCAGCTCGATATGCAGTTTGGTAACTCTTTGTTTCATGCTAATTTCCATCTCTTTTTTATCCCTTTTTACTCCAAAATATATTTTAATACCTGAAAAACAACCAAAAGTCTATTAAATATATGCAATTCTTAATAGGAATCATACCGAAATCATCCTAAAATATAAAAATTTCTCAAGCTTATCACTACTACAACATTAGTGAACCACTCAGGGTGTTGGACTTCCCTTACTAACCCGATTTCAATCAACTTTTGAATTTCTTAGTTGATTATGAATTTTTGTTCTATTGCGAATTTCCTCCTTTTTTTGTTTAACTAGTTAGTTACTTGGATTGAAATTCAACTTGTGAGTTACAATTGAAGGGTCGATCCTAATCATGTTTACAACTCACCAGGCAAACCAATTAGGATTTTCAAAAGGAATTTTACAATTTTACCTTACATATCCCTTTCAAAGGATGATCACGCCTACAAAATCTTCTTTGGATCTATAGGGTTGATTAACACTTCTTTGAGTGACTCAACTTTTGGAAATTCAGACTTTCCCCTGTAGATCTTTACTGTAATTACTATAAAGATTGTGTTATACTTTTGATAGAGTTTGTGAAACATTATCTTGAAGTTCTTTGTTCTTGTCGAATGGATCTAATACTCATTTGGTAGGAAAATTAATTATTTAATGATACATTGAGGATAAAATCTTCATCTTATATATCTATGGTCGGGCAAGTATAATATTATAAGCTAAGGGTGAATCTACCTTAGAGAATATAGCTAACAAATAGACACTTTTAGTGTAAACTTATAGAACTATTTCTCCAACGCTACTTTTGTAGCGCCGAACACCCGCATGAGTGGGACTCGGTGTGCAGAGTCCGGTTGCCATAATTATGCATACGCATAAACACTTACATAACATTCATTATAACTTAGTACTTTTAATTTATCAACTTAGTATCACGTATTTCTAAACATTACAACATTCACGTACATATAAATATAAATATAATAAAAAAATCATCATCCAATGAAAGACAAAGTATATCTTATGTTTTAAATATAACTCACATGTTTCAATTTTCCAAATAATACTTAATATATGTAAATATGAAACGAATATCAAGATAAACCAAAATACCAACCGAGTTATATATAAATGTCCAAAATTCATAAAATTATTATAAAGTATAAACTCTTCAAAGTTTGTGTAGTGAAAAATGAAATGATAGTAAACGTGAGGATACCTATGTAGCTGTTGTCAGCTCGACAACAATTAACCTGATCGAACACCTATACCCATACGTGATTTTTATCTAAAAACAGAGACAAACATTACACGCGTTAGGCTCGCAAGCCTTAGCTAACAATATGAATACAATCATCATATTATAATCAAATTATCAAGGGTTTCTTAATTACCAAGTGATGTTACTTATAACATAAGTAATTATAGATTCGCATACGACATAATTCATAGCATCCAAGTTGCTTAGTCAAATGATCAGTCAAATTCATCAAAACACCAATTCACACATAAAATCCCACAAACAATTTATTGTATCAATTAAAATCTTGTTTCATTTAATTGCCCCTTTAAACTATCTTAGAACAAAAGTTGGAATTTGGAACCGAAGTCCCCATATCAAGACTATCTCTTGCGCATCGAGATTTACTTACACATCATGACTCAAGGTCAAGCAATTAGGTTCTTAACCTATTAACACATCGGGTGTTACCCGTAACTATCTCTAACTAAGTTTTACTCAATTACCGAGCTGAGGTACCTCAATTCTTTAGGCATGCCATGGATCCGTTTAGTAAAGCTAGTTTTTTAAGGGCAATGTTATCAATTTATCACCACATTAACTTATATTCATATTTATTCATCAATAAAGTTTATGCGTAATCTGGATTTCTATCAACCGATTGTTATCCAAATAAACATTTTAGTCAAGTTAATCACATTTCTAGTTTATGAATAAATAATCAAATTATACACATTCTCGATTTTTATACCCACATTATTCATGCTTCACATGTTATTCATATTAACTAATGTACATCTAACATATTCATTAGGTAATTGTAATAACAAATTCCAAACACATTTATAACTTCACATGTCATCCATACAGTATTAATTTACACATCACATGACATTTTTATTTCACTAATTTCAATGTATCTTATTGTGTTATCATTCCCATGTTGGAGTTATCACATTATTCACTTGGTTCAAAATTAAAATAAGTTATATACATTCTCGGGTTCTACACCCCATTATTCATTATTACATATTATTTTCATTAATTATCATCAACACATATCTATTCTAGTTACGGAAGTGAGAGTAACACGCATATCAATGTAGGTTCACATGTTAAAACACTTATCAATAACATATAACTTCACATGGTTATTAATTATACACTACATGTGATACTCTATAGTCATCAAATTCAATATTAATTATCAATATCAATAACATTCTCAATTAATTACGAGAACATACACAATTAATTTCAGCAATCATCACATCGATTCATCACCACATCATACACAATTAGTTTTAGCAATCATCACATACACATTGGACTTTAACAATACACACAAAGACAGATGCATGTGCTAACCTCCCCTCCGAAGTCCAAAGCTTAGCTATGCCTCCGGCTGGACGTCCTCCATCCTTTGAGTTCCTATGGAACTGATTCAATGCAAAAACACAATTAATACAACATCAATAATCTCAATATACAAATCCCCAATTCTCACAATTAGGGTTTGTAATCCCAATACACATAGAGACACAAATATCTAAATAACCTACTATAGAAGCACAATTATAATTAAATGATTTTTTTTTTGAAAAAAAATAAATCAAATCGTTTCATGAGAAGTAAAGAGTTTACAAACCTTGGTAATGAGAACACGAATTCCAAAACTCCACGAAAGCAATTGATATTGATGACTATTTAAAATTTTGCAAAACTTAGTGAGTTTTGAGAGAGAAATCGATAGGTTTTTTTTTGTGTATTTTCGTAACAAGTGAAAACCTCCCATTTATATTTGTGAAACCATTTTTGTGTTAAAATCTTAAAATTCCCAATTTACCCCTATAAGCTAAAATACATAATTAAGCTTAAAATTCACTTTTTGATTATAAAATTCGATTTTTTTAAGTGCTTCTATCTAGGCTAGTGTCTCTAGTCGACTCAAAACACATCAATTCGATCAATTACTACTTGGATTATTGAAATTGCATTTTGGAAAAATTTTTTAGATAATGGTCAACCCAAGTTACTGGAATTCAACGAAAAAATTTAGGTTTAAAAATAAAAATAGGACGTTATAACTTTTATTTTCTCCACTAAATTTGACTAACATGGTTCTTCGAAGATGTATGTTTGACTCATTAATATGCATCTCATGTAATGTGTTAAGAAACAAAATGTTCACAAAACTTCTATTGTCAACTAGGATGCAACAAATTAAGTTGTTTGTAATATTGTCAACTAGGATGCGACAAATTAAATAGTTTGTAATGTAAAGAGAAATGACAAGTGCATCGCAACAAGTATCATGCATACTATTCATTTCTTCACTAGAGAAGCATATCTCGTAGCATAATTCTGCATTGACTACTAAAGAGTTCCTCTTCAGAAAGAACTTGCTCCCGTTCTTTTCTTAATTTAACCTCCAATTTGATTGAGTTAACAATCCTCCTCTCGCCCATAGTACGTTGAACACTTGCAATGTGTCTGATAAGCCTCTATTTTCTATGAAAAATTATTACCAAAAGATTTCTTATTCCATCTATTTAGATTCTTTACCACACATTTAAGAGATATTAAAACATCATTATTCTTTTGCCAACTATCTTTCACAAACACACAACCCCTATAAATCAACCAAGGCACCTGAAAATGAAAGCTCTTCTCTCTAACAAGTAGTATACCTTTAAGTTGAAAAAACATGGAATAATGGTTAGAGTGAATACGTGCAAGATGAGATATAAAATCATCAAGAAATAAAAATCTCTAATTTTTTTGTACACAATCCTAGATCGAGCCATGCCATTTTTAAATTGTGAGCATCTACACTCCTTTGCCATGTAAACAACACACCTTGGAAACCTCAATCAAATAGCAAATTCTAAAAAATCTAATCATTGAAATCTCTATGTATTAAATGATGTATAATCCCATTGCTCTTCCTTGGAAATTAACGAATTAAAATCCCCCAAAACTACCCAACGAGCATTATTACATAGTATTTTGACTCTCAAATCACTCCATAATCGTCTTCTAAGATGAACATGTGGTCTAGCATACACACAACTGAAGAAGTACTCATCACCATTCCACCTAGAAATCTTACCAATAATAAATTGAGGAGGAGAATCCATCAATTGAACATTAAAATTATTGTAACTCCACAAAATCCAGATACCATCACTATAACCCACGAATTCAACTCTAATCCAATTATCATACCCCAATTGGCTAGTAATAAAATCTGCCTAATTACTACTGACTCGTAGCTCCAAGTGGCAAATGATACCAGGAGAAACAATTCCAAGAAACAATAAGCATTAATAAAGTAATAAAACATGAGATAAAAGTCCAAAAGAGCTTCATAATTGAAAAAATTAAGCACATCTAATACTTTGCTTAGACAAGATATTATTCCCTCAATTATTCAATTGTATCCCTATTTCGTTGAAAGAATCATGGAAGTCTGGGCCACAACTACATTCGCATCATCATTATCTTAGGTTTCCATAACCTATTTTTCTATTAATTGTTTCCATGATTCTGATCATTACTTCATATCTGAATATTATGAACCTGAACATTTCTCCTTGTTGGACATTTTCTATCTTTTTTAACGAGCATCTAAGAACCGAAATCCTCAAAACAGTAGGATCAATATGAGTTTCTTTAACATGATATATATTTTTATTACACCCATCGCCTGATCTACCTCCGTCATGACATTATTTCTTCTCATATGGAAATATTAAGGAGCTAGCTCATATAGACCACACTTGAAGCAAATTAAATGGAGCCCCTCATATTCAATATGGCGCACCCGTCTCCCCACCTTAAATTTACAAAGTAATGGTTTTGTCATGTTAACTTCCACACACCTCCATGCAAAGTGACCTTTAGCCTCCATACTTGTATTAGTATCTACCCTAATAGGCCTTCTAATCTTACTACCCACTTTCAATAGAAAATTTCCATCAAAATACTCAATCGGTAGTCATGGAAAACATACCTAAACAGTATGTTTTTCAACCTTAACACTCTATGGATCAAATTTTGGATACTGACGAAAAACTGTAAGATAATGGCCAGCACTTATAGCGTCAAATCCCACCCTAGTAGGACCCGAAGTGCAAAGCCCAGTCGCCATAATTACGGATATGCATAAACACTCACATAACTATTTAACATTCCTGGTAACTTAGTACTTTTAACTTATCAACTTAGTATTACGTATTTCGAAGCATTACAACATTACAGATTAATATTAATATAAATATAATAAAAATCGTTATTCAATAAAAGACCAAGCATATCACATGTTTCTTATATAACTCACATGTTTAATTTCCCAAATAATACTTAATATATGTATATATATATATATCACGAATATCAAGATAAAACAAAGTACCAAACAAATTACATATAAATGTCTAATATTCATAAAATTATTATAAAGTCTAAACTCTTCAAAGTTTGTGTGGCGAAAAATGAAATGATATGAAACGTGAGGATGCCCATGTAGCTTTTATTGGCTCGACAACAGTTAACATGATTGAGATCCATAATTTTTATTCAAAAATAGAGACAAATAACACATGCCTCAAGCTTGCAAGCGCTAGTTAACACTGTTACAATACAATTAATACATTATAACAAAATTATTACGGGTTTCTTAATTGCCATATTATGCTACTTATAACACAAGTAATTACAAATTTGCATACGATATAATTCACAAAATATCCAAGTTACTTAATTAAATGATCAGTTAAATTCATTTCCACACCGGCTCATGCATAAATTACCACAATAATTTATTGTATCAATTAAAATCTTGTTTCACATAATTGACCCTTTAGACTATCTTAAAATTAAAGAGGGAATTTGGAACTGAAGTCCCCACATCAAGACTACGTCTTGTTCATCGAGATTTACTCGCACATCATGGCTCAAGATCAAGCAATTCGATTCTTCACCTATTAACACATTACCTATAGCTATCTTTAACTAAGTTTTACTTAATTACTGAGACGAGGTTCCTCTATTCCCTAAGCATTGCCATGGATCCGTCTAATAAGGCTAGTTCTTAAGGACAATGTATCTATTTATCACCACATTCACTTATGTTCACATTCATTCATCAATAAACCAATTTATGCACATTCTAGATTTCTATCAACCAATTGTTATCCGAATACACATTTTAGTTAAGTTAATCACATTTAGGAGTTTTATCTTTTCAATAAACATTATTATCACATTATACATCTAATTTATGAATAAATCAAATTATACACATTCTCGATTTTACACCCGCATTATTCATTGTTCACATGTTATTCACATTAACTAATATACCTCTAACCTATTCACGAGATAATTGCAACACACAAATTCCAATCACATTTATAGGTTTAGTCATCCATACATTATTAATTTATACATCACATACGAATTTTTTTTCCGTTAATTTCAATATAGAATATTATTATTATTACTATTCACATGTTCAATTTATCACATTATTCACCGGGTTCATAATTAAAATAAGTTACTCCCTCCGCCGCTAAATTATTTTGACATTTTGGGATGAGGTAGTGGGATGGATTGTAAATTGTCAAATTTTCCCTTAAAAATAGATAAATTAAGTTTATGAAATGGGCCCACCAAGTTGAGTGTTTAAATAAAGTTAAGGGTAGTACTGACTTTTTGGATGGAAAAAAATACAAAGATGGAAATGTCAAAATTAAATAAGGACTCTCCTTTTTGGCAAGTGTAAAAATAATTTAGGAACGGAAGGAGTATATACATTATCGAGTTCTATACCCCATTATTCATTATTATATATGAATTGCATTAATCATCATCAACACATCCCTATTCTATTCTATTCTATTCACGAAAGTGTAGCATTGAACCCCCACCCCGGCCGAGACCGTGACGGACGACTTGAACCGCCACATTAACAAGACCAGATGCAAGAATCATAATTCAAATATCAAGTGTCATACCAAATTCATTTGCTAAGTGCTCATAGTAATAATAATTACAAGAGGGCCAAAGGTGGTACATCATCAAACTATAAATACCAAGCCGTAGCATATCATTACCATCCTAAACTAAGGTATTAGACAAAAAGGTAACCCTATTTTAGGTTTCAACTCCCCTATGCAACTAGAAGAGTTGACAAAAGAATAGTTAATATAAATTCTTAATTATGTCCAAATATACGTAATTATCTCAAAAACATGTAAATGATGGTGGATGCATGATATGACTAGGGGTGAGAATAGGTCAGGCGGCCTTTCAGGAGCCTACGGCCTAGCCTTAGGGCCTAGCCTTTTTAATAAATAGGTTGCATTTGAACTTTTTCAAAAGTCTATTTAATTAAATAGGTCAGGCTTAAGCTTTGGTAAAAGCCTTCAAAACTAAACAGGCTGGCCCATATATTATTAATATGTACTTTTATTTATTAAATTTATTAGTAAATTTATTTATAAATTAAAAACCTAATAGTTTGTTTATAAATTTAAAGCCAATTATCTTTTTTATTAACCCAATAGTTTGTTAACAGGATTTTAAATAGGCTTTTAGGCCTAATAGGCCTTTAAATAGGTCAGGCCATACCTATAATACAAGCCTGTAGTAGGCTTGTAGACCAGGCTCAGGCCGGACTATTAGAATATAGGCCGGGCCTATTTAACCTAAAGTCTGGCTTGACCTGGCCTATTCCCACCCCTAGATATGACTCCTCGAAGGTGACCATACCCTCCAATAGTTATGCTTGATCACTGTGCTTGCAATCAAGCAGAAAAGAAAGAAAACAAGCAAAAAAAAAAAAAAGTAAAAATAGAAAATAATGGGAGTTAGGCTATCGAATGTCTAGTTCGCAATTTCATACTCTAACATAGACAGACAATATGATCTTACCTCAATTGGAAAAATGAACACACATAAATACGACTATCGGACCATATAAGTCCACTAATCCAAGCAAGCCAAGCAAAACAAGCATTCCTATCATCCACATACATATATGCATGCATTAAACATGATAGGAATTCATTAATCATCTTATCAATTTAATCTCACATGATCAGATGCAAAAATCTAGGTTACTTGTTCCACAAGTAACAACCATACAAATCCCCAAAATCTGGATCAAACGGTTAAATTCATGAAATATAGTTTAGATTGGATATTAGGGATATTTAAGTCATTTTATTAGGTTTTAGGCCCAAAAACCCAACCGAAACCCAAAATGACTTAAAAACCCATGTTTGTCCCGAAAAACATTATAGACGACATGCTTGCGACTTGCGAAGCTAGTCACACAATTTTTGAAAACTCAATTTGGGGATTTCAGTTAAGTTGTTTGCGACTTGCAAAGCTAGTCGCGAAATTTTTGAAATCTTAATTTAGAGATTTCAGTCAACTTGTTTGCGACTTGGAAAGCTAATCACGAAATTTTTGAAAATCTAATTTAGAGATTTCTGTCAACTTGTTTGCGACTTGCAAAGCTAGTCATGAAATTTTTGAACACTTAATTTAGAAAATTCAGTCAACTTTTTCGTGACTTGCAAAGCTAGTCGCGAAATTTTTGAAACTTAAATTAGGGGTTTCAGATAACCTACTTTGCGACTATCTAATCACGAAGCACGTCGCTTGTCGTCCAGATACCCTACTTTTATTCTTAATTCCATTTCCGGCCTCCTTGGCTGGTTTTTGGGCTAATTTCTCGGTTCCAAAATACATCAAAACAACCTTAAAAATCCAATCAAGACCTTATACTTCAAGCATGCATATCAAACATCATAAATAATCATTCGGAACCAATTTGGCCTATCCATTTGGGCAAATAAAACTGAACGAGTTGCCTACTTGGCAATCCTGTTGTAGCATCAACACACCACAAGTTTCAAATTTTCCCAGTCAAGGTGTGGCCTCTATTTCTACCAATTGCCAACGTGATTAACTTACCAAACATGACATGATCAAGTTTATCCATTTTACAGCTTCAAGGCATTAATGATCGTTACATGTTCATTAAATCATTTGATTTCCCTTAACCAATTGATGCAAATCAAACAAGTCAAGACAAAAAAATTCAAGTCAAGTTATGAAGTGCTTACAACTAAACCCATAAAAAAAATAACTTTCAAAAACGGGATCAAATGGACCGAAGTCCCAAGACGTGCAAGCTCGTAGTTGAACCAAAGTTTTAAGACAGTCCTAACATCACAAGAATGCTTCGGATCCGTAAGTGGATAGTCATTCCATGACGGAACAAGTCTGTAATAATAAGACGGAGCCGTCACCTCGTTGTAAGTTATCCGTGCATACTAAACCATGATACTTTCATGGGTCGAAGATCTTTTATCCCTAGGTATGCCTTCCATTCTACTTTCTATAGCAAGTTTGTGAGGCTTTTGAGTCATTACTAAGTTGATCATTATTCACTTTATTCCATTTTCCTTCTTCCATTACTTCAAGACTCATTCATGAGTAACATTACTAGTTAGCCATTTATCTCAAAAGGCCATTAGTGACATTACAATTAACTTAGCCAATGAGTAATTTCAAGATTCAAGTATGTGAATTCTCATTCACAAACCATCCTACATTAGCAACAATTATCCCAAAACATCCAACATCACTCAAGGATATCAAAATGCATTCAAAGGCAAGCATAACAACCAAATTGCACCATTCTTAGCACATACATACCAATTTGCATTAAATTAGCTATTTTAGCTATGTTAGGTAAGCAATGAACCTGCATAATGGTTATAATGCAACATTTCCTATTTTTTAACATCCAACATCCATCAAGCAATACTATAGGGCATAGAACGAAATTACAAACCTTAGAGAAGCCTTGAACCATGCTAGTTAGCACCCCCTTGTTGGTCTCCTTCCTCTTATTGGTTGCCTAACCATTCAAGAGTTGGAACCAAATCAATACAAGTCCAAATCATTTCAAAACCATTACAAATTTATCATCAAACAAATTCATCATTATTTTCACAAAGTCATGGGCATAATCATGTCATTAACTATGGCAACATTCAACTACAACTATTTAGGCTTAAGACACCAAATAGAGGTTTCATTATAGTCAAAATCATTCAAAAACTAAGTCAAAATCAAGACCCATTCACTAGATTCGAATTTGACAAAATAGAGTAAGAGGGAAAGAGATGTTACCTTAAAGAAATGGAGATTTAGAATCTCTAGAAAACCCCTAGTGAAACTTGAGAAGTAGTTAGGTGATGGTAGTTGTGGTGATTAATTAAGAGTGTAAAGGAGTTAGGCTTTGTTAGTGGAAGAGGAGTAAAAAACATATTTGGGAAGAAAGAAGAGTGAGTAGAGTGGGAAAGGTGAGTGTGTGTTGGTTGTGTGGGTTTATGACACCACTAATGGGCTTGGGCTTGGATTTGGACCGAATTGGACCCGAATTCGATTTCCATTGAAACTCATTTCCACCTCTTATCTAGTTTTCCAAAAATTCACATTCACGTTTAAAACCAAAATCCACCATCGTTTCAAAAATTTGGAATTTCTACTCAAAATGGCAAAATGGTCATCTTGACCGAAAATGACCTTTTAAACTCAAAAACGTTATTTTTTCGCTTTCAAAAATAAATTTGACTCTAACTTCCAATATAGTCTAGTTGCCACCACTTCCTATGCCAAACTTTTATTTTTCTTCTATTTATCCCTATATGGAATTTCATAGAAGTGGAAACAAATAATTAATTCATAAAAAAAATATTTTTAAATAATAGCTGAATCAAGCAAAACATTTAGGCTCAAAATTTGGATGTTATAGAAAGTGAGAGCAACACGCATGTCAGTGTAGATTCACATGTTAACGCACATATCAATAACATAAAAGTTCACATGGTTATTAATTATTCACCACATGTGATACTCTATGGCCATGAAATTCAATATTAATTATCAATATCAATCATATTCTCAATTCATCACGAAAACATATACAATTAATTTCACCAATCATCACATATATACATCAAACTTTAACAATACACACAAAGACAGACGCAAATGTTAAACTTCTCTCTGAAGCCCAAAGCTTAGTACGCCTTCAGCTGGACGTCCTCCATCCCTTGAGTTCCTACAAGACCGGTCCAAGACGAAAATAAAAATAATACAAAACACCAATAATCTCAATCTACAAATCCCCAATTCAATTAGGGTTTGTAATCCCAATACACCTAGAGACACAAATATTTAAATAACTTACTATAAAGCACGATTTGAATTAAAGGAGTAAACAGTTTACAAACCTTGGTAATGATAAAACGAATTCCGAAAATCCACGAAAGTGATTGATATTGATGTCTATTGCAATTTTTGCGAAAAATTGGTGAATTTTGAGAGAGAAATTGGTAGGGTTTGATTTTGTGTATTTTCGTAACCAATTAGAAATATCCCTTTTATATTTGTGAATTCATTTTCGTGTGAAAATTTGTAAAATACCCAAGTTATCTCTAGAAGTCAACATACATAATTAACCTGAAAATGCGCTCTTCGATTATAAAATCTGAATTTTTGAATTTAGTGCTTCTCTAGTTGACTAAAAACACGTCAATTTGATTATAAAATCTGAATTTTTGAATTTAGTGCTTATCTAGTTGACTAAAAACACATCAATTCGATCAATTACTATTTGGAATATCGAAATTAACTTTCGTCTGAATTTTTAGATATTAATCAACTCAAAGTTAACTGGAATTCAACATAAAAATTTAAGTCTAAAAATAGGATGTCATAACAATTATTCAATGACCCTTCAAAAGAGTATGATCAAAGTCTTGTTCATTAGAAAACTTGATTAAGAAGTAACTATTATGCATCACAATAACATCAATAGTCCACACATGTCTTAATATCTTTTCCAGTCTTCTAGTTAGATAATTATACTAATAGTTATCCCAAGAAATTTTCACAATCAATGATCTTCTCTAGGTCAATGTAATCGTTCATTTTCACTTCTAGAGAGGCGAATCGTTGGACAAAGTTCATCCTCCTCGTCACCCCTTCAGAATCCTCTCCCATATCATACAAATAATCACTCATCTTACCACCCTCACCCAGCATTACATCGTTTGGATTCACTCGTAAAAGTGTGTCTCTAAACAATCTTGTCTCCTCCATTGAATCCACTGCAACCTCCTCCGAAGGTAAAGAATCCTCGTCCAACTGCTTTCATTTCCTTCTATTACAAAGTTATAAAGAATCCTCGTCCAACTGCTTTCATTTCCTTCTATTACGAAGTTGCAACTGATCATCCTCTTCCATGGAGTTTCCTAAATCAGCCATGCTTTCATTAGAGTTATCACAAGAGAGAGATTTTTTCCCCCTCTCTTGGTTTATTCAGATTTTATATTAAATTAGATATTTCTAAATTTTAAAATTTGATATTATTGATGATTAATAAAACTATTAAAATATTTTTGTCTTATAAGTAAGTAAATTTTCTTGGAAATGTTTTTCTATAGGCCATAAAAGTGTACTAATTATAGGTCGGTTTTGAAAAGTTTGCAAAATTAAAGTTTGATTTTCACTCCACAGGCCATTCACAGATTGTGACCGTAATTCACAGACTGTGAGCGTAGTTCACAAAATCTGTGAATTATAAAAATTCAGGGGTATTTTTTAAAACTCGACCTACAAAGTGAAACCCAATCTTTTAAAAATTTATTTTTGTATATTTTAAAAAATAGATCTATAAATATCTTTTGAAGTTTAAAATGCTCATTTAAAAGAATTTTCTCAATTTTCTTTATTTATTGATATTAAAGTTAGCCATGAAAATAATCAATTTTATCCAATTACGAGGAAAACGAATCAATGTATAACGAATCACACTAACTTAATTATTGGGTTTTTTCTAATTTTTATTTTATACATATACAAATAAATGTGTGTTGTAAAAATAAAATAGAATGGGGTAGAAGAAAGCAGTTCAATATTTACCGGAAATGAACTCGGATCAGAAAATACCTAGAATTCTTGAAACCTTGGGAATCTTGAATATTATGGAGTCATGGAATTGTAATACAGTTGAAAAAGATAATGATAATTTTAGGTGAAGGAATACAGATAAGAAAAACAGAGAAAAACCAAACACATGCCTCTCTGTATGTTTCTTTCATTAGAATGTTTACACTATATATATATATATATGATGTATGTTTCTTTCATTAGAATGTTTACACTATATATATATATGATGTATAGGGACAGATGTTAGTTTTCATGAGGAAATAATATGCATGCAGGACATCTGTAATGATGAGGTGGAAAACCACATTCACAACACTCACCCTTGGATTTCCACCCATTGACTGCCTCGTTAAAACCTTGCCAGAAAAACCTAGTAGGACAAAAACTGGACGAAGGAAAAAGAGTACAGTTGTGGAATCCAATTACAAATACTCCCCCTGTTAATTACACCCATAATCTAATCTACTAATCGTGAGATCTTTTGCATTCCGATCTCGTAAACGAGCTTTTCGAACGTTGATGTTGGTAACGATTTTGTTAGTAGATCGGCTAGATTATTGCTGGATCTGATTTGCTTCACATCGATTTGACCTGTATTCTGAAGCTCGTGGGTGTAGAAGAATTTTGGGAAAATGTGTTTGGTTCGATCTCCTTTGATGTAACCTCCCCGAACTTGGGCGATGCATGCAGCATTATCTTCAAAAATGACAGTTGGCCCATTCGTAGTTTCGGAGATACCACATGAATTCTGGATATGTTGGATCATTGATCTCAACCAAATACACTATCGATTGGTTTCGGTGTAATGCCAAAATTTCAGCATGATTCGAGAACGTGGCTACTAAAGTTTGTTTCGTAGATTCCAGGAGATCGTAGTACCATTATACGTAAAAATATAGCCAGTTTGAGAACGTCCTTTATGTGGATCCGATAGGTATCCAGCATCGGCATAACCAGTCAAACCCAGAAATTTATTAGAATTCGTATAAAATAATCTCAAATCTTTCGTATCCTTCAGGTAACGCAAAATATATTTGATTCCATTCCAATGACGACGGGTTGGTGCAGAACTATATCTCGCTAATAAATTCGCAGCAAACGAGATATCTGGTCTCGTACATTGAGCCAAATATAAAAACGCACCAAGCGCACTCAGATATGGTACTTCAGGACCAAGTAATTGTTCGTCATCATCCTTCAGTCGGAATGGATCCTTTTTGGGATCTAGTGTTCTTACAACCATGGGTGTACTCAATGGATGGGCATTATCCATATTGAATCTTTTCAGAAGCTTTTCAATGTATGCTGATTGGTAAACCAATATCCCATTTGGTTTATGTTCAATTTCTAGACCAAGACAATATTTTGTTTTTCCCAGATCTTTCATTTCAAACTCCTTTTTCAGATATTCAGCAGTTTGTTGGATCTCTTCTGGAGTCCCAATGATATTCATATCATCCACATAAACTGCTATAATTGCAAAACCAGACCCTGAACTCTTAATGAAGATACACGGACATATCATATTATTCTGGTATCCTTCCTTAACCAAATACTTGCTCAGGCGGTTATACCGCATTCTCCCAGATTGTTTCAATCCATACAGGGATTTTTGTAACTTTATGGAATACAAGTTTCGAGATTTTGATCGATAAGATTCAGGTAATTTCAGTCCTTCTGGGAGCTTCATGTAAATATCAGAATCAAGTGATCCATATAGATACGCAGTAACTACATCCATTAAACACATTTCCAGTTTTTCAGCAACTGTAAGACTTAACAGAAATCGAAATGTAATTGTATCCATGACTGGGGAATACGTTTCATCGTAATCAATTCCAGGTCTTTGTGAGAATCCTTGAGCAACCAAACGTGCTTTATATCTCACAATTTCATTTCTTTCATTTCGTTTCCGAACGAATACCCATTTGTAACCAACTGGTTGAACATCTTCAGGTGTTCGGACTATAGGTCCAAAAACTTTCCGTTTATTCAACGAATTTAATTCTGCCTGGATTGCTTCTTCCCATTTTTTCCAGTCATGCTTATTTTTACATTCTTGGATATCACGTGGCTCATAATCATCATATGAAATACTAACTACCACTGAATATGAAAATAAATCATCAACAATTGTTTCATTTCGATTCCAAGTCTCTTGGATGAAGTCTATGGAAATTTCTTCATTTTTTGATTCTGGTATTTCCGTATTATTTTCTCCTTCTGGGAGGCTATTTTCAGGAATCTCATCAACTTTTGAGATTTCATTTGATGTGGTTTTAGGATCCAGATCATTTTTATTTCTTTTTCTTGGAACTGTATCTTTTGAACTAGGGGGTCTACCACGCTTCTGGCGAGGGATATGAGTTTCATTTGCTATTTTCTTTTGAGATTGTCCTTCTGGGACAATTACCCTTGCTGGTACATTAGCAGCTTCAATATAATACTTGGTTATTTTTGAAGTATCATTGAATGCATCAGGCATTCGATTAGCTATCATTTGTAAATGTAGGATCCTTTGAACTTCGAGTTCACATTGTGGGGTACGTGGATCCATATGCGCCAAAGTTGGAACCTTCCAAGTTAATTCAGATTTCTCTTCTGGAGAATCATTTCCTTTTCCAAGCAATGGAAAATTACTTTCATCAAAATGACAGTCAGCGAATCTAGCTGTAAATAAATCTCCTGTCATTGGTTCCAAATATCTGATAATTGATGGGGAATCAAAACCCACATAAATTCCTAAACGTCTTTGGGGCCCCATTTTCATTCTTTTAGGTTGGGTAATGGGTACATATCAGCACACCAAATATTCTCAAATGTGAGACGTTAGGAGGATTCCAGATACCAATTTAATGGGGAATATCGGTTATAAGCAGTTGGACGGATACGAATCAAAACTGCAGCATGCAATATAGCATGTCCCCAAACAGAAACGGGTAATCTTGAGCGCATTAACAATGTTCGCGCAATTAATTGAAGGCGCTTAATTAATGATTCAGCTAATCCATTTTGGGTATGAACATGCGGAACTGGATGTTCAAAATATTCATCAAATGCTTTCGATGTAAATTCCCCAGCATTATCAAGTCTTATACTCTTAATAGGGTAATCTGGAAAATGAGCTCGTAATCGAGTAATCTGTGCTAGCAACTTTGCAAAAGCAACATTACGAGTGGATAACAAGCATACATGGGACCATCTTGCAGATGCGTCTATCAATACCATAAAGTAGCGAAATGGTCCACTAGGTGGATGAATGGGTCCACATATATCTCCTTGAATTCTCTAAAAACAATGGAGATTCAAAACCTACTTTCGTAAACGATGGTTTCGTTATCAGTTTCCCTTGGGAACATGGGATACACGGGTCCCTATCATTTAGTAGGATTTTATGATTTCTCAGTGGATGCCCTTCTGAATTCGCTATTATTCTTCGCATCATTGTGGATCCCGGATGCCCAAATCTATCATGCCAAAGCTGGAATATTCTGGGATTAGAGAACTTTTGGTTCTCAAAAACATGTGTTTCAACATGCCTGATGGTTGTATAATATAATCCAGATGATGAAATGGGTAATTTTTCAACTACAAGCTTCTGACCTGATTTTCTTGAAACAATACATAGGTATTCAATACCATTTTCATCAACTGTTTCGATGTGATAATCATTCATCCGTATATCTTTGAAACTGAGTAAATTTCTTCTGGATTTGCGAGAGTATAATGCATTTTCGATTTCCAATTCAGTGCAATTTGATAACACAATTGAAGCTCTTCCGGAGCCTTTGATCAGATCTACTTGACCTGATATGGTATTCACCTTAACTTGAATTGGAATCAATTCCAGAAAATATTTTGTATCTCTCAAAATCGTATGGGTTGTAGCACTATCGGCTAAACAGACATCCCCATGTGAAGCCATTTCCTTATTTGAATTCATAACTTCAATAAAATAACACACAAAATTAGTTGAATGGAAATGTAATATCTTTCATTAATATTTACAAATATTTACAACCAAAATCAAAATTACATTCCACTCTATTTATATTCCAAAACAAGGAAACACATTCACTTGTAATTAACAGTCCCATCACCAATTAGGTGATCTATCTTCACATCAGGATCTTCAAAGAAATCGGCAGTTTCCAGATTTGATATGTCGACAGGACCAGTATAGCCATCGCCAAAAACATCAGCCATATTTGTTTCATTATTCTTTTCCTTTTCTTGTTCGCGCCTCAACTTCTGGTAAGCTTCAACTACATGCTTGGAAGCGCGACAAGTTCTCGAAAAACAAGTGGGGGAACCACATCTATAACAAGGACCACGATTGAACTTTGGTGGTTCCTGAATTTCCTTCCCTTTACTGGAACTAGCATTATTATTATTCCACTTCTGGGGAGCATTTGGATTATGATATGGATGTCCATAATCCCTGTTACGACCACGTCCCTGGCCATTTCCAGATCCTCGACCACCTCGGCCATTACCACGTCCATTTCCATAATCATTCCAACATTCAGAATTACGGCTACGACCATGGCCACGGCCACGACCACGGTAACCACGACCACGGCCTGAATTTTCATTATAATATGCATTCACTTCTGGGAATGCTTGGGCGCCAACAGGGCGTCTTTCACTGTTTCTCAGCAACAGCTGGTTATGTCTTTCAGCAAGATCTAATGAACCAATCAAATCATCATATTTTACAAATTTCTTTTCACGATACTGTTGATGTAGAATGGTCTGAAAAGGATGGAAAGTGGTAAATGTATTTTCCAGCATATCATGGTCTGTTTTTGTTTCCCCACACATTTTCAATTTGTTCACAATCATGTACATGGCGGAGTTATACTCGCTCACACCTTTAAAATCTTGGAACCTTAAATTGGCCCTCTCATCACGTGCTTCAGGCAACATGATTTCCTTTTGGCGATCATATCTGGATTTTAGGGCTTGCCAAAAATCTGCAGGATCTTTTATATTCATATACTGATTTTTTGAGATCCTTAACCAGATGTGTTTTGATTATATACATGGCTTTACATTTTTCAACCTCAGTTGTTTGCACCTCCTTATTGAGGGTCCCAAATAATTCTTTGGTTTTTAATATTAATTCGCAATCATCACACCATTTCATATAATTTCTTCCAAAAACTTCCAGCTCGTCAAATTTCAGATTTTTCATTTTCTGCAAAATAAGAACACATTCTTTTAGATTTCCAGATTTCCAAAATTCAATTTCAAAAATTCAATTATTCAGCTCGGGTGAATAATATTATCATTTCAAACTTTCCAGATCCACCATTTATTCAACTCAGGTGAATAATGGTATTTTTCCAAAAATTTCCAAAATTTCCCAGAACACACAGAAGAAAGAAAACATCATCACCAGACACTTTCTGATCTCAAAGATCCGGCAAAGCGGCAACCAGAGAACATACTCGTGCTGATAACGTGTTGTAAAAATAAAATAGAATGGAATAGAAGAAAGCAGTTCAATATTTACCGGAAATGAACTCGGATCAGAAAATACTTGGAATTCTTGAAACCTTGGGAATCTTGAATATTATGGAGTCGTGGAATTGTAATACAGTTGAAGAAGATAATGATAACTATAGATGAAGGACTACAGATAAGAAAAACAGAGTAAAAACCAAACACATGTCTCTCTGTACGTCTCTTTCATTAGAATGTTTACTATATATATATATATATATATATTTATTGAACTGTATATATATATATATATATATATGATGTATAGGGATAGATGTTAGTTTGCATGAGGAAATAATATGTATGCACGACATCTGTAATGATGAGGTGGAAAACCACCTTCACAACAATGTGCAAGTTTTCCTATCATGTTATTATTATGTTGAATTTCAAAAATAAAATAAAAAATATATTAATAATTCAATTTGTTTTGTATGTGAGTTTTAGCGAACCATTACCATTACCATCCATGAAGGATCGAGTGGAGTGGGGCCGACCATGTGAAGATGCAATACTATGATATGGAGTGCGTGAAATCTAAAGTTGGATAATCTGAGTCAGTCACAAGCCTAAAGCAAAGGAGATAACATTTTTGTAGATTCAAAACCAGAAAATGATGATAGGATTCATGTCACCATGTTCTTTTTCCATTCAATTCAACTTTGTTTTTTTTCTTTACACTTTGGATCGGGCTCCCAAATTTATTATAATATTTAGGATTAGTTACGATTAACAAATAAGGTAAAATATTCATTCTATCATTAAATTATTTGTAATTTCTTTATCATTCTTTGATATCGAGTATTTTAATTGAATTTTTGTCATGTATTTAATATTTATTTTATTTTTTTTAGGTGGGAGAGATAAATGTTGTGGTAATTTTGTTCGCAATATTAAACCTTTTATTATTATTATTTTTTTTCTAAATCTAAAATGCTCTTTTTCCAGGATATAAATTGTGGTGGGAAAATGACCTACGACCCTTAAAGGTCGAAGGTAAGGTTATAGCAGTCCAAAAAATCTAAAATTCTAGAGTCTCACAAGTAAGATGGACCAGAACCCAAGACCAAGGTAACTCGGCCGAATCTATTTCGGCCGAACAAACAGCTTACCAGGCCCCAAGAGACTCAGTCCAAAATCATCTCAGGACACTCCAGCACATCGAAACCCAAAGCCCAACGAGTCAAATAATATATTAAGAATTTAACCTTCGTCCGAAGGAGGCCAGCAGACCTTCGACCGAAGCAGACCCAACAAGCCTTCTGCCGAAACAAGCCTAAGAAGCCCAACAGCCGTTTGTAGCCAAAGAAAGGTGACACAAACCCAACGGCCTTCTAAACAATGTAAATGGGCCAAAGCCCAATCCGCTCTACATATGGTTTCCTGAATCAATTCCCACCGAGATATACTTCTCCTAATACAACAAGGAGACCGAGTTCAAGAAGATGAGGAGTCCTAATCCATATAGAAATAGGACCCAAATACCTCATATAAATAAAAGGTAGGGATGATTGTAAAAGGATCCGATTTTTTAGTCATTAGAGCAGATTTTGTTCAACCACTATTGTAAGCTTTTAGCTATTTTTCTCAAGCAATCTTAACTTTATATTTGGCTATAATTTATTTGGCACCATAGTTTGGCGCCCACCGTGAGGCAACGAACCTCACACACTAAGTTAAGATTTCCTGAATCCAACCTCAACATCATCAGCATCACCGCCATCTAATTCTCAGCGATTACCACTAAACTCCGACTAGCAAGATGAGTCCTGATTTGACAAACAATGCCGAAAACTAGACTCCTAAAATGCCAGAAGAACAACTAGCAATCTTGACCGAGATGCTCAAGAAAGCAGAAGAAGAGAGAGAAAAATAATGGAAAAAAAAGCAGAATCTAGGAAAAAGTCAACGGTTCTCTCTAAGGGTAAATCTAGGCAGCTAAGCCGGAAGTATTCTCCCATACGAAAATGCAGGCTCAATTTTGGAGAAACCTCCAGTAGAGGGTCGTCAGAAGAAAACGACGGATCAACGAAAAGTTGTAAAACCATAGATTGGAGCAGATCAAGTAGTTCAGACGATGGATCGACAAGATCGACATCATCCAAGAGAGATCGCGAAAGGTGCCGCGATCGTGAAATCAGAGAGCTGAAAGATCTGGTGCAGAAGACTTCCGGGAGAAAAGTCACTATGCGGTCGTCAACAACATTTTATTCCGACACCCCTTTCACATCTTGGATCTAAGAAACCAAGATGCCAAAGAGATTCTCCCTCCTCAGCATGAAACCCTATGAGGGAACGACAGATCCTGAGGATCACATTGCCAGCTGCAAAACTCGCGTGGGAACATGCAATATCCCTGAAGAAGACATGGAGGCCATAATGTGCAAAGCTTGTGGCTCCACCTTAACGGGGACCGCACAACGATGGTATTCAGCTCTCCTTGAAAAGAGCATCAAATCCTTCTCTTCCTTGGCCACGAAATTTGTAAATCACTTCTCAGACAACCTAAAAAAAGAAAAAGATGTGGATGACCTATATGACCTGAGATAGAGAGCCAACAAAAGTCTCAGACTGTAACGTCCGTAAATTGGACCTAGAAGTTAGGGCCAATTTGAAATTCTTACATGTTTGATTTTCGATACATTCCACTTCGGAATAAGTTGAAATACTATAAAGGGCAATGATGAGATTAGAAAAATTATTTTGAAAAGAAAATACTAGGATAAAAAACCTTTATTTAATTTGAAATTAAATATTCAAAAATGGACTATGAAATCAGAATTGGGCTTTTAGGATAAAACTCGATTTAATTGGAAGCATGGAGTCAAAATTATTTTTGGACGTGAAAAAGTATGAATTTTGAATCTAAACGTCAAATTTTGGTAAAATTACAATTTTGCCCCTCTTAGCGGAAAAATTCGAATTTTTGAAATCGATGGTGATTTTTAATTCAAAACTTGAAAATAAATTTTGGAGACGTACAGAAAAGTCGGAATTGAGTTTTGGTGGAAAAACGGGCTCGGAATTGGATTGGGCCCAAACTTGGCCCAATCTAAAACTAAAGCCCATATGTGTGTGTATAAGAATAGACACCCACTACCACACTCACTCATTCTCCCCTATTCTTCTTCTTCCCCCTTCTCATACGTATCCTTTTATTCTCCATGGCCAAAACCCTAGCTTTTATTTCTCTCATTTAATCACTCCAACCACCATCAATTTTCCCATTAGTTTCATCAACAACATTCAAGGAGGTCATTGAATGCTATTTGGAAGTTTTGAAAGCTATATTTTTCATGGGTAAAAATCTCTTCTCTCTCTACACTTGATGGTTTTTGAATTAATGGTATGGGTTTTGTTTCATGATGCTTATAAATTGTTTTTGAGTTGATTTTAAGTGTTAAACATATGCCCTAGCTTCCATTAGAGTTTAGATGTTAAAAGCCCTAATTTTCACTATTGTTGTTTTGTTATTGCTTGAGGAGAAATGATTTTTGTTGGATAAATATTATTAAATAATGATCCTAGGTTGTTAATAAATGATTTTGGATTATTTCCAACCCATTTGTAGAACCCTAATCTCATTTATTTGTGTTAATGCCCTTAATAGCTATGTTATGTGATGATTGAATTGTGTTGGAGTCTTGTGATTATGATGGTGATGATGTTATGGTTGTAGTGTGATAGTTGTATATTGGTGATGGCTTAGAACAAGTGGAAACCCTCACGGGAGTGGCTTTCTAACTTGTGGATCGACGGATGGGAGGTTCGTATTCCGTTTTTAGCCCTATACACTTGTTTGTTATTGGTTGATGCATTGAATATATGTTTACTTGTAATTATGCCATGAAATTGGTTAAATAAGATAACCAACCAAAAGTTGATATGATGAGCATACTTGCATGTTAAGACGCTAGAGCATGTATGTAATGCATATAGAATCATGCTAGGCGCTGCTTTGGGAATTGAAGTTTTGGGTGGACCGAGTCCACATTGTTTGTGGATATTGAAGGGCATAAGTTAGAGACTTATCTTTCCGCTCTTGATTGTGGATGCTTGAAATGGTGTTGACATGTGTTTGGTAAGACATGTTGGTTGTTACATGACTTGATAATTATAAACATATTGCATTTATGACTATGTGAAAGTGCATATGTGTTCGCCTTGTGGCTAAACGATTTCAAATGATAATGTTGTCTTGGTACCTCTAAGAGGTCAAATGTGCAAATGAAAGTTATAAAAGAAAGGATAAATGTGTGATTATGGTTGAATCACTAAAACGGATAATTGCCCTTATTATAGCTAGTTAGCGAATATAGTGGCATGCCATAGGGAAAAATGAGAATTCTCAACATGTGTATACATGAACGATAAATTGGCATTGGGGCCAAAAACGAACGAATTGAGTGACGACTCCTAACGGGTGTGACGGCACCACAGCCTTTTGGCCTAACGAACGAATCTAAAGGTAGATGACCGACTCGAGGGAGAGTAAATCGGCTCTACGGATTATTGGTCTTCGGACCCCAACGAGAGCCTGGCTCTAAAACGATGGCTTCGGCCCTAACGTCCCGTTTTCACTAATCAAGCTAGAATTAAGGGCGATTACTTAAAAATGGAGTAATGTGTCTATTGAACTTGATTGTTGAGTATTTGAAATTGGTTGGTCATATATTATGGAAACTTAACTTGTCAAATGTTTTTTAACTATAAATATTTCGACTTGGATTGTTTGAACTTGAATGTTAAACTTCAAATGTTTCGGAACTTGAATTGTTTAGAACTTGCAATATTTTAAACTTGCTTCATATTGAACTTGAAATGTCGTTGATGATGATCTTGATGATGTATTGATATTGTCTTGCTAATGAACTTGAAAAGGTTCTTAAACTTGAACTTGAACTTGATGATAACTTGACGAGCAAATTGGTTAGGTAGTAGGAAAGACTTCCTAATGAACTTCATAACAAAATGACATTGTTATGGATATTGGAAATTTGGAATTGATATGAACATGCTTGGTAATCAAGATGACTAATGAACTTGACTAAGAGATCATGACATGTCTTGTGCATAATCTTGATGCTTTGGAATGTTTGTTTAGTGAGCCAACCCTTAGTCCAATACTCTTGTCTAGTGGTGTGATCCTAATATGTTTTTTACAAGTTTAAATGGGTCTTTGTTAGCTTAATTGGCTAAATTATGAATTGGGGAATCATATTGAATGTCTAATAATCAACTTGTTGTTAACTTGGTTGGTAAATGTTTGTTTTACTTTAATTGGTATTGAAATGGTGGAATAAGTAGGAACTTGAAAATTGGAAATTGTTGTCTTGTGTTGCTGCTGCAACAAGTTGACCAAATAGGCAACTTGTTCAGTTTCGTTCGCCCAAATGGTTGGGTCTCTTGAAAAATGTATTGTTTATATGTATTGTTTGATATGCATAGATGATGTGTTTAATATTTGGTTGCATTCCGATGTCGTTTGGTCGGGTTTTGAAACTGAGCAAATCACTCAGATGGTGACCTGAGAAGTGTCACTATTCTGCCCAAGACAGGGCACGTCCGCTGCCAAGTTTTCCTTGTCCACTGCCAACGGATGGTGGCAGCCAACGAGGACAGCGAGCGCCGCGTCATTTGCTGCCAAATTTTCCTTCGTCCGCTGCCAGCCAACGCTGCCCGCGGATGGACTCCTGGAGCGCCACAATATTACCTTTCCAACTTGTCGGTCTTCGTTCTCCCTCATCCGAACTTCGATTTAGGTGCCGTTTTCGTCTATGAATTCGTCTTTAAGTCTATTTTCCAACTATGTCTTCAGATTTTGAAAATATGATCATATTTATATCCAGATTTTAAATCTCCTTCAAGTGTTTCTTAAATTTCAACTTTTGGAAAAATACGTGTAACTAGTATAAGTTTTGTATCCCGACTCCAAATTGAGTCCCGTTTGTTGCTATGAATTTGTGATGATGTCCTTTAATTGCTATATATTTTAAAATTATAGAAATAAATCAATGATATTGCAAGGATTTCAATCTTCTTTAAATGTACGAAACATCCTATATTTAGGAATCGAAATTCTTGAATTAAAAACCTCTTGATTGAATCGTTTCCAAAACATTTTGAATCTTTCACGAGTATATTTAACTGCTAGTAAACTCACCTACTTGTGACCATTTTTGAAAAGTTATTTTGTTATCAAATATCTTATCGACGAAGTATCTTTAAAGATATTTAAAAACCATAAAGTCTTGTAACATGAGAACTTGCAATGTGGTCAATTTGTTGATTGCTTCTTGTTCAAGAAATGACCTTGTATCTTTTAATTGTTATTTGACACTGAACTGTAATTCGGTGTCTAGTTTGGTATCGAATTCGGTTAGAGAGCATATTTGTCATCTTCATGGGTTACCGAATTATAATTCGGTAGGGAGCTCGGTATGTAGCTCGGTCAGAGGGTTTGTCTTTAAATTGTGTGTTACCGAATTGTAATTCTGTATATAATTTGTTAGTGAGCTCGGACAGAGGCGTTTTGAGTCATGCATTAGAGTCACTGAACTGTAATTCGGCATACAGTTCGGTATTTAATTCGGTCAGGGGCGTAGTATTGCATTTCATGTGTTTCCGAATTATAATTCGATATATAAATCGGTAGACAATTCGATATAGTTTGGTAATGTGTTTAAAACCTGAAAATTGAATATAATCGTGGCTTGGTTAAACCCCATTGATTAAAGATTGAAATCTTCGATTGTTGGATTGATTGGTGATCTCCTTAAGCCGAGTTGTTTGGACTAAGCGGAGTTTGGCTCACAAGTCTTTTGTAATGATTGGTCGTCATGAGGTAATTGTATTGATTCACTTAATCGAATTGATCGTCTTGATGACTTAATTGAAATGATTGTCTTGATTGAGTCAATTGTCTTGATTGTCGTATTGATCGCATTATTGATTGATGGATACATATGGTTAACGTTAAGGAGAAATGAGATTAATCTTAATGATTGGTAAACCATAGAATGAGCATGAATGTGTGACATAGCATGCCTCGAATGATACACTAGCATGAATGATTGCTAGAATTGGTTGTGTTTGACTTCTATGAGTTAAGGTGAGCTTAGAGATGCTCACATTAGAATTGCATTGTGTGTTAAAGCATTGCATATTGACAGAAAGGTAAGAGCATTTGCGTGTGCTTGTTTGGGACATGGGATGCGAACCAGGCGTGTGCCTGACTCTCTTTCTTTTTCTTTTTCCCCGTAAATTGTGTTATCAGGTTCGATCGAGCACGGCATGTGGTATTTGAGCTCTCATGGTGAAGTTCACTAATGTTTTAATCACCATACATGTATTTTGAATTTTATCATATTTGTAAATGGCTTATAATATATTTGAAGTATAGTTGTAAAATATGTTTTATTCATTTGGAATTTCTAAATATCATCTATGTATGATTTAAACCACGTATCATATGTTCAAGAAAGTAACATCTTTATTCGTTTTCTGCACAAATATCATATAAAGTGATAGACTTTTGAAATATTTCTAAATGGTAAATCGCAACTGCATCGTTAATGTGGCGGTTCGGGCACCCGCTACGTTCTCAACCGGGGTGGGGGTTCGACGTTACACAGATAGTACATAAGAAGGTTCAAAGAAACTAAGATGACCATCCCAGATTGCCGGGATAAAAGCACCATTAAAGCATTCATAAAAAGGCTCATTAAAACCTCAAAATTTTACGAAAGCTTAAAGCTAATCAAGCCTAGGACCTTCGAAGATGTCCTGGAAAGGGTCGAAGATGCGATGGAGTATGAAGAGGAATTCCAATGCAGAAGTCACAAAGGCCCTCAAATCATATCGAACTCTCGTGGGCGGAACGGCCATGGTAACAATGGTCAAAATGAGGATTACAAAAAGAAACAAAGAGATTCCGGCCGCGGAAGCTTATCTAGACCGAGTTATTCTAGCCTAGACCCAATACGCTGGGAAAAGGAACTACTGCCATACCCCCTCACCATCGAGGGAAGCCCTGAAATTACTCAAAAGCTTGGGCGATAGAGTCAGGTGGCCTGAAAAATCCAAGAACCCCTCTGGACGAAAAGAAATGTCCTGGTATTGCCAGTTCCACATGGACCACGGCCACAACACCGATGAATGCTGGACTTTGAAAAGAGAAGTGACCGAACTAATCAAAACTGGACATCTGCGGGAGTGTTTGACCGAAAAGGGGCGAGAAATTGTGGCCGAAGCCGATAAAAATCGACAGCTAGTGAACCCAACTCCGGTCACAAATGCTGAAGAAGAGAGGGTGATTAACAAGATAGCTGGGCGATCCGATATGTGTGGATTAACGAACTCAACAACAAAAAGAAAGCTCAGAGAAGCTCACAGCGTATACAGCATCAGGAGCGGACTCACTCCCGACGATTACTCTATCACCTTCACCAAAGAGAAAGCCAAAGGAATCAATGCGCCACACCATGACGCATTGGTGATCAAAATATCGATAGCCAACCTGACGGTTAAGAGAGTACTAGTTGACAACGACAGTTCGGCAAATATCCTATTTCTCGAAATATTCAAGAACATGCAGCTGGGCGAAAGGATGATGCGCAGGAAAGTCGTGTCTCTCATTTGCTTCGATGGCAAATCCACCTCCACAATCGGCGAAACCAAATTACTAGAGTTCGCTGAAGGGATCAATCTCCACACCACCTTTATGATAATAAGCTCAAAATCGGCCTACAATGTGATACTAGAAAGACCTTGGATCCATGGAATGAAAGCAATTCCATCCACTTATCGCCAACTCATCAAGTTCCCAACCCCATGAGGAGTCAAACAAATTAAGGGGGAATAGAGCTCATCTAAAGAATGTTATGCTAACTGTCTAAAGCAAAAGGGGTTGAAGAATAGCAATCGCCGTCTCGCCCGAAGTCATCTGAAAACCCAGCCGAAGACGAGATAGACAAAATACCCCTGGACCAAAGAGGAGAAAAAGTAGTGCAAATCAGGGGCGTGATAGCAAGAAGAGAACGAGAGCAATTGATAAGTTTCCTCAAAGCTAACCAAGAATGCTTCGCCTGGTCTCACAAAGACATGAGCGTGATTGACCCAACGATCATAACCCATAAACTAAGCATGAAGGAGGGAGCGATGCCGGTCAAACAAAAGTGCAGAAGGTTCGCCCCAGAAAGAAACCAGGTTATTAATGAGGAGGTCGAGAAACTCCTCGCAAATGGGTCCATCAAAGAAGTCCAGTACCATGATCAGCTCGCCAATGTGGTGGTCGTCAAGAAGAAAAATGGAAAATTGAGGGTATGTTTCGATTTCACGGACCTAAATAAGGTCTGCCCAAAAGATCCATTCCCGCTGCCTCACATAGACCTCACCATTGATGCAACCGCCGGCTACAAAATGCTAAGCTTCATGGATGCATACTCCGGCTACAATCAGATACCAATACATCACACCGATCAAGAGAAAACTACCTTCATCACGGAACGAGATATCTACTGTTACAAAGTAATGCCCTTTGTATCAAAGACTCATGAATAAAATGTTCACTGACAAGCTGGGAAAAACTATGGAGGTATATATCGATGATATGTTGGTAAAGTCAGAGGAAGCGAGTTAACACGTCCACCACCTGATTAAAACCTTCGAAACTCTCTAGAAATACAACATGAAACTCAACCCCACCAAATGTCAATTCGGGGTCAAAGCCGGGGAATTCTTGGGGTACTTGGTCACGAAAAGGGGGATTGAGGCCAACCCAGACCAAATCAAACCAATCCTGAACATAGCGGAACCCCTAAATAAAAAAGACGTCCTAAAACTCACTGGAGGACTGGCAGCCCTAACCAGATTCATCCTAAAGGCGTCAGAAAAGTTCCAGCCATTCTTTGTGGCACTAAGAAAATCCAAGGGGTTCAAATGGACCGAGAAATGCAAAAAGGCTCTGGCTGACATCAAGAATTTCTTGACCAGCCCCCCACTCTTAGCCAAACCAGAAGCTAATCAAAAACTGTATCTATACCTATCACATTCAGAATCACAGTGAGTGCGGTCCTGGTCAAAGAAATTGGGGGAAAACAGCAACTGGTTTACTTCGCTTGTAAAACTCTAACCTCGGTAGAAAGAAGATATCTAACCTTGGAGAAAGTAATCTTAAGCTTAGTATTCACCGCAAGAAAACTTCGGGCCTACTTCTAAGGGCATCCGATTGTAGTAATAACATCACTATCTTTACGAGGCGCAATACACCCCCCTGAAAAGTCTGGAAGACTAATGAAATGGGCCCTAGAACTCAGCAAACACGACATATCATTCGAAGAGAAAAAGGCAATCAAATCTCAAGCTCTAGCAAATTTCCTGGCAGACTTCGAAGAAGCCCCATCAACCAAAGCAATTACGGCCGAAGTAAATCAATTGATAACATCCTTGACCGATGAATGGGTGCTAGAAGTAAACGGGCCAATAGACAAAGTGGCAGCGGCCTGGGCGTATGCCTCCGACCTCCAAACCTACCCTCGATTCATCAAGCCTTTCGATGCGAATTCCCAGCCACTAATAATGAGGCCGAATATGAAGCCCTGATTGCAGGACTAAGAGTGGCAAAGGAAAGCGGTGCGCACAACCTCACAATCAAGTGTGACTCCCAACTTGTGGTCAATCAGATCAATGGCACATACCAAGCCAGAAACGAGAAAATGGCCAAGTACTTAAAAATAGCCAAAGATCTCATGAAGCGTTTCCAGAGGGCCGTGATAAAACAGATCCCGAGGGAAGAAAATGAGGGGGCGGATGCCATGGCAAAACTTGGAGCATCAATGCAAAAAGATGAACCAACGGGACCAATCGTATTGACCTTCCTCCCAAAAATGGCCATCGAGTACGAGGAAGCCATGGCCATAGAACAAAGTGACTGGAGGACCCCCATCCTCAATTACATCAATCATGAACAAGTACCCGAAGACAAATCTGAAGCTAGAAAACTGCGAGCTCAAGCCGCTAGATTCTACATCATCGGGAGAATACTCTTCAAAAGATCCATAGGCGGCCCCTTTCTAAATTGCATCTCCTCCTCGTAAGTCGAACTAGTGCTAAAAGAACTCCACGAAGGAGCAGCCAGGAACCATTCTGGGGGGAGAAGCTTGGCGTTCAGACAAGGGGCCGGATACTACTAGCCAATAATGAAAACAGACGCGGCCGAGCTAGTCAAAAAATGCGATAAGTGCCAAAGGCACGCTAATTACTCCAACCTCCCCGCCGGGACTCTATATAGCATAACTTCCTCGTGGTCATTTGACAAGTGGGGGATGGACATCATCGGACCTTTCACAATGTCCACCCATGGTTGGAAAAGGTATATCTTGATGGTAACCGACTACTTCACGAAATGGATAGAGACTGAAGCACTAGAAAAGGTCAGAGAACAAGAAGTACAGAAGTTCATTTGGAGGAAAATCATCTATAGATTCGGCATACCGCAAGAAATCATCACCGACAATGGGCTCCAATTCATAGCACAAACCCTAAAAGACTTCTGCGGCCGAATGAACATCAAGCTCACATACTCGACCCCGAGGTACCCCTAAGCCAACGGACAAGCGAAAGCATCGAACAAAGTGGTGGTAGACTCACTTAAGAAAAAGCTGGAATGAGCCAAAGGACTATGGCCTGCAGCCCTCCCTGAAGTCCTATGGGAATTCAGAACAACCCCTAGAACATCACAAACCCCCTTCTCGATGGTCTACGGGACAGAGGCAGTGCTCCCAATAGAAATTCATTCACCACAAGAAAGACTAGAAGGTCGGGCCAATCAACTTGTATTAGCCTTTGAAAGAGACACCTTAGACGAGAAAAGGGAAAACGCATAACGGACAAAGTAGAGTACCGAATGGGGATAGCGAGACAATACAATACGAAGGTTTAGGCCCGAGCTTTCCAACCTAGAGATTGGGTACTTAGAAGAGTCTTCCAAAGCATTAAGAACCAAGCTCATGGGAAATTGGTCGAAAGCTAGGAAGGACCATACCAAGTGGAACAAGCATCCGAAAAGGGATCCTACAAACTACTCACCAAGGAGGGAAAAGAGGTGGAACATAGCTAGAACATTCACCACCTGAAGATGTATCAATTTTAATACAGCACGCTATTTGTAATAATGGGCACTCTTTTCCCTAAGCAGGGTTTTTAATGAGGCCCCACCTTGATGCAATAAAACAAAAGCTTTTTCCAAATACTCTCCCTCCAAAAATTGCCAAAGGGCAATCCGAAAATTGCCAAAGGGCAAACCTCTGGTAAATCCAGAAGGCTTCGGGCCGAGACAAATTGCCAAAGGGCAATCCTAAAATTGCCAAAGGGCAAGCCGAAAATTGCCAAAGGGCAAACCTCTAGTAAATCCAGAAGGCTTCGAGCGAAGACAAGTTGCCAAAGGCAATCCGAAAATTGTCAAAAAGCAAACCTCTGGTAAATCCAGAAGGCTTCGGGCGGAGACAAATTGCAAAAGGGCAATCCGAAAACTGCCAAAGGGCAACCTGAAAATTTCCAAAGGGCAAACCTCTGGTAAATCAATAAGGATTCGGGCGAAGACAAGTTGCCAAAGGGCAAACCTCTGGTAAACTCAGAAGGCTTCGGGCGAAGAAAAATGCCAAAGGGCAATCCAAAAGCTGCCAAATGGCAACCCGAAAATTGCCAAAGGGCAAACCTCTAGTAAATCCAGAAGGCTTCGGGCAAAGACAAGTTGCTAAAGGGCAATCCAAAAATTACCAAGGGGCAAACCTCTGGTAAATCCAGATGGCTTCAGGCGAAGACAAATTGCCAAAGGGCAATCTAAAAACTGCTGAAGGGCAAACCTCTAGTAAATCTAGAAGGTTTCGGGCGAGAAAATCTTTCCAGGCACACCAAGCAGAACCTGCCAAGATATGTTTCAGTCGAAAACAGCCTCCAAGATAATGGGGGATTGAAATCGATCGAAGACAAAAGTGACCTACTAGGCCAAAAGTGAAAACCGGGGGATTAGTCCCCTAACATAACTAAAGAACAACAAAATCGAACGAGATGAGAATACGCAAAAATTTGGGAGAAAACCGAATAAACTTCACTAATATAGCGAAAAAGGGTACATCCAATCAACACACATATTACAAGCTACCAAGAGCACCTAACTATTGCCCTGGAGCGCAGCCATGACCTCTAACTCTATCCTCGCCGAGTCTGGAGTCAAAGACCCCCGAATCACCTGCTCGAGAGCGAACATCCCGGTTGTTACTTCAGCCTGGGTCGCCTCTATGGAAAGGAATTCGACCTTTCCCTCAAGATCGTTGACTCAGTCGAGTACGACAATCTTAGAAGCCTTCAAATCCTCCAACTCTTCAGCCCGACGCTTCAACTCCGCGTCCTTTGATGCAGTCGAAGCTTCAAGTCTAGCATTTTAGGCCTCTATCCTCTCGGCCCAAGCCCAATCCGCTCTATATACTGTTTCCTGAATCAATTCCCACCGAGATATTCTTCACCAAATACACCAAGGAGACTGAGTTCAAGAAAGATGAAGAGTCCTAATCCAAATAGGACCCAAATACCTCCTATAAATAGAGGGTAGAGATGATTGTAAAAGGATCCGATTTTTTAGTCATTAGAGCAGATTTTAGTTCAACTACTACTGTAAGCTTTTAGCTATTTTTCTCAAACAATCATAGCATTATATTTGACTGTGGTTTATTTGGCACCACATAAATAATAAGTAAATGTTATTTAATCAAGTACAATTATCCATTATGAGGTTGAAACAAGATAGACCCAGTAAATATTATAACTAAATTGATAAATATTATTTTGCAATGACTAATAAAAATGTTATTTCTTTATTTTATCTTAATGAGAAAATCTCACATTGAGTTTTAACTTTGTTTTATACATAATTAAAATAAATATTAGTAAGTAGTATGTGCAACTTTTAGAAACCATTGCTCTAGAAATTTGACCATTTTTTGAGTTATAACTCTTTAAACCCATTATTCCAGTTTTATCCTTTAATGGGATGCTCTGATTGAATTTTCACTTTTACTCAGTAAATTTATAGACTTCTCTTCATTTGATGGTAGGAGGATGTGTACTGTTTGTCTTCTTCGCTTTCATTTATCACTAAACTAACCGGTTCCCCACCAATCATATTTTTATTTTCCTTTTTTCTCTTTTCTTTCTTTCTTTTTTTTCCCTTTTATTTGTAGATACCTCTAATTCAACTTGCAAGCTTGCACCATGCGGTGTGTCATCATTCTAGTCTTCTACAAAGTAGCAAGAATAGTGTGTTATCATCTAGAAATTTTCATTTCTTTTTTTTTTTCTTTTTTTATTATTTATTAAATGAAGATTCTATTATTGCTAACTTGCCTACCATACCATCAATCTGCGTTCTTTTTATTTTTCTTCTAATTCCCTTACTCTCACCTATAACTCATGATAGTCTTTTCTAGTTAAGCAAACTTATTGTTCTTTAACTTCAAATTTTCTTTTATTCTCTTTATTCTTCTCCTTGAAACGAATAAAAAAATCTTTCAAATTCATAAGAGTCACACTTTAACTCCCTTTGCTTATTCAAATCATCTTCCTTTTCAACCTAAAACTCACTCATATGCCAAGAAGACCGACCAGAAATTTCTAATTACATCCAACAACATTTTGAACTGAAATCAGAATATTCTGCATGTTTATTAAATGTGAATAATTTCCACACCCTCAATATCATGTCAAACCTCTTAGTAAATTTGTCCTGAAAGTTCGACTTTACACATTTAGGTAATGGTTTTCATCATCTTTATCCATTTCAACTAGAGTGACTCTCAAAGCTAACCGCACTTCAGGAATGCATCAACCACTACATAAACACACAAAAGTTCATAAAGCGAAGTATTGAATTATGTAATGACATTGTAAACATGTTTTAATTATAAATAAGGAGCATAATATTATCTTACCAAGAACACTAAATCATAACTCTTCAAGTGAACACTACGTTTTGATTTATTGAAAAAGGTGTCACTGACTTCCTATTTAAATCTTTAAGTGTCTTAGTACAAACAAATGAACCCAATAAAAAAGAGTTTAAACCAATCTGAATTTTCTACAAAATGATATAGATATGACCTCACAGCCTTAACCATTGAATTGTCCAACAGAAAGTTATATACAACTAAGATATCTATAAGTTTCTTGGCATCTCCTTCATTTAGGCACCTCAAGTGATTGTACAATAAGTCTTTTATCTAGTTGCCACTGACGTTCATGTTCCTTACATTAGGAAATAGCCTACCAACTATGCCATCCTTGGCAATGACTCATTCACTAGTTTTGTAATGTCTATGTCAATTGGTCTGAATTTAAGTTTTGAAATAATAGCAAATTCCTGCTTACCAAATTGGTGGAACGCCTCACCAGATACAAATACAACTTATTAGCTTTAACATTTTCAAATGTAACCTCTACAACAAGAACTCTAAGCATTACATTCCCAGAAAAGCTATAATTTTAAAATCCATCCTTCTAGTGCATTCATAAAACTGCCTGAAAGGACCAGTCTCTATGGAATGCTTCAAAGTTTTACTATGTCGACCATCATTGTGTAGACCATTCCAAAATGATAGATCAATAGGTTTATTGATCATGTGCAGCTGAATTTCCTTATTCCATATTTTTACAAAATTAACATCCTGCAAAAGTAATCACCACACTAGACTCATTAAATGTGATTGTTCTGGTGGCAAACACAATAACACATCGGTAATATAAGAGGACAGTGACTTGTATATATTGAATCCTAAGAACTCCATTAATATGAGGCCTTTTGGGTGGTGGTACCCCCAGAACAAATCTGTGCGGACTCGGTCCTGACCCAAAACGGACAATATCATACTAATGCGGGAGTTGGGGAGTGGCTCCAGAGGGTCCAACAAGTGGTATCAGAGCCTGATTCAGAGATGGAGCTCGTGATTAGATTCGTGGTGTGCCTTGTATCGAAAGTCTTCTTGATAATATGATGGTCGGGCGGCGAGTCCCGTTGGTTAGCAACAACGATACAAGATGATTTGGCGGATCGGTAGATTATCTCAAGGAGAGGCTGGTGACAAATGGGCCGGTGAATTATCTTGAAGGGAGGCTGACGTGTGATCCTTGGTTTGGATGATCGGTGGACTAACTCGAGGGGAGGCGATATGGCCCTTGGTTTGAAGGGGAGGATTGTTGGGGTGTCAAACCCAATACCACATTAGTAATTAAGGGTGGGCATCTCAACCCAACCCGAACAACCCGACCTTACCCTACCCGATTTTCTTGGGTTAGGTTGGGTTGGGTTGAAAATTTTGTTCGACCTGACACGGATTGAAAAATTCCAACCCGATTTTTTCATGGATTGGGTTAAGTTGAAAGTTTGTAACCTAACTCGATTATTTATATATGCATATAATAAAATATTCTACTTATTATATTTTTCATTACATTAAATTAAGACTTTATTCTATATCTAATTTTCTCCATATATATTTGAATTTTTATTGTGATGACTATGTACATTATAAGTTGAAATATACAATTTGTAAAGTAATTTATAATTTTTAAATAATTTTTATTTTCCTAATATATAATTTTCAACCTGACGTAGGTTGAACGATCAACCCAACCCAACGTGGGTTGGGTTGGGTCAAAATATTAAATTGGTTGGGTTGGGCGTTGGGTTGGGTTAAAATATTAAATTGGTTGGGTTGGGTTGGGTTTGGTTGAGATTTTACCTAACCCAACCCGATTTTGCCCACCCCTATCAGTAATACAAAAAGATAGTGACTTGTATATACTGAATCCATAGAACTCCATTAGTATGAGGAATTTTGTATGGTGGTACCCAAAAACAAATCTGTATGAGTTTTACCCTGGTCTAAAGCGATAATATGTGGAAGTTGGGAATGGCTTCAGAGGGTCTAATAGTGATTTCATATCACAAACTTAACACATCACATCACATATATTTGAAGATAAATCAACAAAAAAAAAAAACAATACCACATATCTAACAATTAAGCCAATATAACAAATCCAATTTAAATAACATATTATAATATAAAACTCAATATTGTTATAGCAATAAACTCTCATATGAGACTTAGAAACAACACACGATACAAATACTCTAATAAGACTGAGTAGAATCACCCTACTTTAAAACTGATCACAAAAATACAAGCATATACTCTTGTATACTTACTAAAGATCATAATTAACTGAAAGTAAAAAATAAAAACTAAAAAATAAATAAATAAATAAATTTCAACCACCCCAGATCGATGCATGCTTTGTTCATTAACTTAAAAATGATACATTTGATGCCTTTGAACATATACCCAATACCTGATGTGTCATCACTGTAGCAGATTCCTTCAGTTTTCTGAATTAAAAACAAAAGTAAATAAGATACGTTCCAAAATTCTATAACAGAGACTATGATTTGCATTGAATCCTAAATATCAAAACCAGAAAGCTAAAATAAAAATGAACTTAGCTAAATGAGCCCTGTCACTCAGAGGGTGTGAGAACAAATAATAACCATTGTGATGACAACTGATGAATAGAATACAAGATGATAACGAGTACAGAAGAAGCAAGATGTCGAGCCTCTGTACCTGTTGAGCACAAAACAGAGAATCTTAGGCGAGAAACAGAGATGATGCTTTGAGAATAAGAGAAATAAAACGAAATAAGAGTACAACACATATACTTCGGTTGAATTGATTTGGCAGTCGAGTTTCAATGGTAATAGTTAATTAAAGATATTTTAGTAAAAGCACATCTTATTAATATATCATAATGTCAATTAAAATTTTAAATTGAGAGTATCTATTGAGTCCAAACAAAGTGTTTCGTAAAACTTTGAAAATAGATCTATAAATAAAAATCAAACTCTATAGAGTCCATTTTATATAATTTTCCCTAAATATTTTTAGGACATTTTGATTTCAAAAATACTAAATTTAAAAATATTTATAGATTGAAAAATGTTATATAAAAGCGGTGGAGGTGGCTTCCTTAAAAACAAAAACAAAAAAACCTTCTATTATGTTCAAATAAAAATTACAAAATATTCCATACAAATTCTAAGTAACTTTATTTTTTCTTTCCTACTTTGTTCTTCTATGTCTACCCTAATTTATTTATTTAATTGTTTAAAATATATAATAGCATTTTAAAAATTAGAAGATGGGAAGTGAATTTTTTCTGTATTTAAAACTTGAGTAAGGAAAAATGTGTAGAATGAGTAATTAATTTTAAAACCTACATCATCATGGAAGTGAATTATTCCATAATATGAAGTTTTTGGAATTTGGCGATGGTAAATCCGTTTTGCTGTTTTAGAGCATGATTGCAACGAGTTTTATAAAGTGTAGATATAGCAAGAGTATGGATGTAATAACGTGTTAATTGGTCGTGTCGGACCAAACCCTTATTAACGAGTTAAGTAGATTCGTGTCATAATCGTGTCAATCCATTTATTCCCAATCCAACTTATTTATTATTAATTTTGTGTTGAAACCCTATCCTGACGAGTTCTAATTTATTTTTCATATATAAGAAAAAATATAATATTAAATAATTTAAACAATAGTCACTTTAATAGATATATGAATTATTATTTTTACTATAATTAATATATATATATATATATATATAATGTGATATATGTTGATATTAAAATTTAGGTGGTTAAATATATATGATAAATTTATTAATTTTTTTTTATATATAAAAATAATTTTTTGACGAGAATCAAATGGATTAAACGGGTTGATACATTAGCCTAATAAATAAAACCGACCAAACTCATTTATAATTGTGCCAAACAAGATGTGTTGCAAATAGGTTGAAATCCGTTTAACTTCAATTCATTACTTCTTTATTTAATGGGTTTCATCACCCATTTTAATATTCCTAACAAAAAGTTATCATTGTACTAAGTCTTTTTTTTTTTTAATAAAAAATTGTATTGTATTTCAGATATTTTATTTTTATATTAATTTTTTAATCAAATAAAAATAGATTTTAATAATATCAATTCTAATAAAAAAATATATTTTATTCAATCAAATAATATATTTTAATTAAATTTATTATATAAACATAATTTTTTTAATCAAATAATATATTTCAATCATGTTAATTATATCAAAAACTAAAATATGAAAAATAAATATTTTATAATATTTTCCAATAATGTTAGTTATGTCAAAATTTAAAAAAAAAAAGTTTATTTATTTAATTTTTTATAAAATTAATTTAATTGAATTTTAATACTTCATTGAATATATATTTATTTTTATTAGAATTAATAAATTAAAATATATCATTTGATTAAAAATTAAAAATGACAAAATAACTGTAATTTAATTTTGAAATTAAAAATTAAAAAATTTAATAAAAAATAAAATAAAATAAAATAAAAACCCACCTATTACGACAATCCAACCAGAAAGTAGGCGATAAATAATACCAAGTCGGCGAAAAAACGAAATAAATATTACAAGACACAAAGCATTGCGATTGTAGTGGATACTTTTTCCTCTTTTCAAAACCTGTCTTCACTTATCAATAAACATTAGTTCTAAGACGACAATCACAATAAAGATTCGATTCCGAGAAGAATCTTTGAACTTGTGCAGCAGTATCAGCATAATGTTGACTACATGTATTTCATTAATTTACAGCTATGTACCCAATGAGAACTTGGACTATATATATATATAGTTAGAATTTCTCTAACACATAAGTTAGTGACTACAAATGACTGGACACCGCCAATGGTATCATCCATCTGATAGAAGCAAGTCAGTAAAGAAATGATCAGAAATGACCTCTTTGCAGGATTGATACTTGTCCAGCCGCTTCTTCAATGAACGTAACTCTCTCTCATCCTTTGAAGAACGCTCCTGCAACATCATTTTTATTTTCATTTTCATAATTCGTTCAACTTAATCATTATTGAAATTCAAATATCTACAATCAACTTAACCAACTTACAAATGATTTCTTGACAAGCAGAGTATCCACCAAGTATATCAACCACAACACATTTGTTCTAGGAAAACTGCGTAAGAAAGTAACAGCTTCAGCATAATTGATGGTCCCTTTGAAAAACATTTATAGAGTGATCGACTGGATGAAAACATACCTCCCTTCCCAAAAATCTTCAGTTACTTCCTTCATTTTTCTATATGTTTCCGACTGCAAATGAGCATGAGCACCATTTTAGTTTATTCACTGGCATAGCATTGTAGTTTTAGAAATAATATGCTTTAAAGGATCTGATGCTTACTTGTTTGTCACCTTTTGGACCCTTGAAGAGATAAGGGTCCGAGGATAGGTCTAAAAAGAGTATATCTTCACCTGTTCAAATAGGAGGTATATTTATACGTTTGTGTTTGTGTGAAGATCTCACTCGATCAACAAATTTAATTTGCAAGAGATAATAAAGAAGAGAACTTTCACCAGTATTGATTCTGGACAAAGTGAAATCAATAATTGAAATTGACAAGCCAAATGTCTTTACAGCAATATGCTTTCCCTCAAGGATAAACTGAAGTGTGACCGAGTCATTTCTGCTCAGAAGTATGTTGCCCCTGTTAGTGACAAATTTCGCTAATAATCAGCAATTGCAAGATAAAATGTAGTGCTACTACAACGAAAGAAATAGTAGGAACACAAACCAGTGAAGATCTCGGTGTTCAAACTCATATGCTGCTTCCGCCACAGCCAAGGCAGCTGTAACCTGAAAACGATAGAGAATTATATTTATCAGTTATGTTGAGGAACTGAATAAACCAAAACATAGAATGCCTACTTCACCTGGATTAGTAGACTCCGAGCTTCATCATAGTTGAATAGCACAAAGCTTTCAAGATCCTTGCCACCATGTTGTAAAACAAACACAACATAACACTGAAAGCATAATCATTGTATGAAGTTTAATGCATACATTTAGGCTACAAACTTTACTCACAGATAATGCCAACTAGAAAGAACTAACCTGATTCTCCAAAAACTGCTTAGGGTGATCATTCTCTGAACCATGCTTCTCGTCCCAGTCTTCCCATGCTTTGACCAGTACAGGATCATATGGACCTCGGCATACCTTTAAACTGTGAATAAAGGCATCATCATGTATAAATAAATCAGGAAATGACATCAGGCATATGATTTACAGCAAATTCATTCAAGTTAAGTGCTGCTTCACAAACTGAACTTCATCATAACCATTCTTACAAGGAAAAAATTTTATCCAATGTAGGGCATTTACAACCATCTGAAAGTCATGCACTGTTAGAAGACACCTCACTGATAAGCACCCTAAGTTAACAATAAGTTGAAATCATAATATGTTGTTTTAAAGAGATTGAGAAAACAAGAATACATACTCTAATGTGTCAATGAATGTTGTGCAGATATTCTGAGCATCATCTTCGTTTCTTCTCAAAAGGTTCAGAGTTCGAGAGAGTACAACCTCTTCTAACAACTCTTCTGATCTCTGGAGAACAACAAACCACATCAGTTTAGCACACTGATGCTCTGAAAATCAATTTTAAAATGAAATTTAAGGATATAAGATAGATGTTAACTATAGGAGATAAAAGAAGGGGAGCTCGCTCACTTATCCATTCTATAATTGAGATGTCTGAATGTATATCTGGCCACAGTTAAACGCAGGATAGTAACCTCAATCAAGTTATGATTAACCAATTTATATAATAGTCCAGTTAGAGAGGTACTAATCAAAAGAATGCTGGGCATTATTCAGAATGTTAATTAGTTCAACCAGAGACACCCACGACTGTAGTTTCAGTGTAGTTAATCTAATTTACAGATATTTCACTTGCAAAGCACTGCACAAAAACAAGATATAATTACAATATGTACCTTTTGCACTTCTCCATTTACTTTCAACTCCCCATCAATTGGAACTATTTTGCAGACAGTATTCCCAGCTTTAAATGCCTCTCCGTAAGTTCCCTCACCAATTTTGGAAATACTAGCTGCAACACTAAGGTTTAAAAAAAAATACACATTTAATCAAACCCAAGGTGGTAGATTATCATAGTTGAATTGCATTTATACAAAAAAATGCTGCAATCCAAGAGTTGAAAAAATAATAAAAATAAGGCTTTTCATACATGTAATGTACTGGACTAGAAGTGATAAATACAAGTCTTCAAATATTAAGATACAAAACAAACATACACACAAAAATATAATAAGCAACTAACCAATATTTCGACAAAACGTCAAGAAGCTTGGCAGGGGCTTGCTGTCCACATACAGCTAACAGTGTCGCAAATGGATGGACATGAGCAAGCTCCAATGTAGAAGATGTGGATGCAAAAGATAGTTTTCTAACAGCATCACATATATCTTCACTGCTTTCCACTTTCACTGTGACCAACAAATCATTACTTTGAGAGCACCGATCGCCTTGAGTCACACCTTTGTTGGTAAGATCTTTGTCAGATATGCTATGAACTGAATTCAGTCTTGTAGTGCTTCTAAAAGAAGAGTCATTTAGCAGTCTCAAGTTTGAGGCATCCAAAACCTTCCCCTGTGTAGTTCCCAAAGCAGAGGATGAGGAATCCAAGATTTTGGACAATGTAGTAGAAGGCTCGTGATTATAGTTTAGTGTCTTTGAAATGAGCCATTTTCTAACTCTTAAACATAAATTGGGAGTGGTAATATTCTCAGTTTGGGTGCCCATGGTCCATGTACTAGAGCGCTTTGGGGAGGGGCTCTCCTCAAGTAACTCAAATGCATCAACTTCTTCAAAGTACTTGCATTCCTGCTCGAAGTTTGTAGGTTGTACAACTTTTCTCTGTAACACAGATTTAAATTATCAGGAATCTTTATCACAAACCCAAGAACAAAAGGCTCCTAGCTAGCTCTTATGTTTCTCAAACACATTCATGATTCCAAGCCACACAGGAGAAAAGGAAGAAAAAAGACACAAGAATAATTATATTGAATATCATGAGTGAAAAGACTATCACAAATGCAGGTTAAGAATCAAATAATTATTCTATCAGATATGCATGTTACAAACATTAGATAACATATATAGAATCACACCTTTGGAATTGCTGGTTTCCCTCTTCTTCTAGGCTGCTTTTGCTTGGGACGAATGTCAATACAAGCACCAGCCGCAATACTTGTTCTCCCTCTACATCAATAGAAGCATATTAAAATATCACTAAATGATTTAAGCTAAGATGGCCAGAAAACGAGAATAATAGTTTTCTGCAAGCAAATCTAACAAACATATTCAAAGCAAACCTGATAAGCATATTTCCAATCACAAGAAAGTTGCAATTTAAAAACCAAATAATTCTTTAACAAGTAACATTTCTGCAACTATTTCTGCATTTTATCATCCAATTTTTATAAGATTGCAGACCTCAAACAATTAACATTTGAACAAACATCAAGCTCTAATTTCACCCCTAAAAATAAACGCTCATAGTGAAACTACTAACATAACATCAAATCAACCCATAGTTTGTTTCTTCTTTTTCGTCAAAATAGTTTTTTAGCAACACTCTGCCTACCTAGTTCCTATATTGATTTAAAACCAACTCATAATTATTGAAACAACACTGCAAGATACATACACTAACCACCATGGACTAACCTCACCATAAATAAAGAAATGAAAAAAAAAAAAAAGCGCAAAATGGGTAAGAAAGCAGCAGCACCTAGTAGAAAGCGAGCGATTCCAACTGATTCTTTTCTTTTCAAAATGTGCAGGGACGAAACTGACTCTGCTTGGACCAGTGGAACCAGCCCTGTTCCTGAAAACACATCACAGAAATGAAAAACTTCTGAAAACAAAATCTTATCTATAATAATGGAAACACACACTTACAGGAGTGCATCGGTGTGTTCTTGGGTCTTTTGCTGAGGTCGTCTCCGCTGATAAATCCCTTGATTTTCTAAATGATTCTCAGATTGGAAGAGCTCAGACCAGAGTTCGTTGGTCTTACCTGAATCGGAACATCCATGTTGTTATACGGTAGGGTAGATTAGACAAGTGAGAAAAGAGAGTGGGGTTTGGTAGATACAGACCTGGTTTTGAAGCCATTGAGAGAGAAGATGAAGCGATTGACGAGACAGTATTGAGGAGGGGTTTTTGAAATTGGTTTCAAAAACTAAATGAAAGCTGGATTTTGGAGATGTCAATAAAAATAAAAGCGTTATGCAATTTCTTGTGTACCCATTTCCTAAACTTATTATGAGAATCCGTTTTAGGATCACAGTATCACCCAACGGCCTGAGTATCCACGGAATCAGCCCGTCGTCTAAAAATCGAGAACTGTAGCCACTTTGGTAAAGGTTTAGACGGAGCCTAACTAAGTTTAAGCGTAATTTAAATATTCTAAATAGAAAATTATCTAGCCGCGGGGAGTATTAGAATAGGTGTGATGTTCATATCTAATACTGCTATGTTTAAATAAATAAAATATATTGTTTGGAAAAAAAATTGTAATTGTCAAAGTAAAGATGGATTAGTGGTTTTTATGCCTGAATTATAAAAATAAGTTGGAATTTTTAAAATAAGAGCGTAATCCAAACTTTGAAGGAAAAAACTCTAAAAGTGGAAATTATTCAAAATGGGTTTTGGAAAGTTTCAATTATTTTATAGGCCCAAATTCAAAATCGTGCAAATATAAGCTTTGTAAACTTTACTTTGCATCCAATAGGCTGTACTTCCAATTATACCATTTTCTTAAAATTTATTAACAAAAATGCCATTAAGATAACTTTTAAGTTATATTTAAATGTGAAATGACTATTCTATCCCTAAGTAAAATTAACCAATTAAATAAATTTTAAAAGAAAAAACACAATCTGCAGAGATCAAAACAAAAGCCATCGCAGATAGCCATCACCCATCCCTCTCCTTTCTCTCATTTCCAAATCAACCTCACAACTCCTCCTCTGAATCATCATTGTTCAATTTCGCCGACAACCACCACTCGCCTTCTTCGCCGACAACCACCACTCGCCGTCTTCGCCACGTCCTCAAAACTCCTTAACCAGATCGTAAGCGGATTCATCAAGTTCGGTTCTAAGATCGGCACTGACGGGGTTTGAAGCCATAGCTTCCGCCTTTACAGGGGCGGTGCGCTGACCAATTGAACTACAATCCCTAAGAAAGAATATGTACAGTTTCAAAGTTACAGACTCAATTGGAGACTTATTTAGTCGAGCTGAGAGTTTGCTTTATACTATAGCTGATGCTGCTATCTCTTCTTCTCCAAAAACGGTGATGACTACAGCTAAACAGAACTCTAATTGGCTCTCTGGTATCACTAATGTTATGGAAACTATTTTGTAGGTGAGTGGTTTGTGTTTCTACATTTGTTCTTATGGTTAAAGTTTTGGACTTCTTATGGTTTTTGGTTATTGTATTTAATGTTTTGAAAGATGGATTGTCTACTTTACACATTCCCTACTCTTATGGGTTTGTTATTATATTGCTGATTGTGCTTGTTAAGGTCACTACATTTCCCCTGACTAAGAAATAGGTTGGTTAGTTTGCTTCTTTGTATTTATGTATGTTTTTTAGATATGATTATTGTGGTTGTGGAAATTATCGATACATTTTCCTGGTTACTGCTTTGTTTTGTTGTATGTAATTTGTGGTGTTGTTAATGTACTGATGTTGTTTGTTGTGCATATAGGTTGAATCTGCAAATGTTATACAGTCTTTGACACCACAGATAAAGGGTTGTTGTTGTTGTGTGTAATTTATTAGGTTATTTTTATTGCTTGATTTTTTTTGGGGTTGGAGTTGAATTTATATACATTTGGTTTATAGTCGAACTGAATTGAGGAGGGCTTTGTTTGTTAGGATTTCGTAATAATAAAATAGAGTTTGATTTTGACACTGGAGTGTGTTTGGTAGCTGAAAAAAATTAAGGAGAATCTTGTTATGACAGTAAATGTATCGACACCTTAGATTGTAAAGGTGATAGGATTTGCTTTTTATGTTTGGAGAATTTTCGTTGTTTGGATGTTAGTTCAGTGTAAGTAAGTAGGTTACAACTCTTATTTTCATGTATGTAAGGTAATCTGTTTTAAAACTTATTGAATTGTACTTATGAGTTTTTGATTGCATATCAGAACGTTTTGATGACAGATATATGTGTTGTGAGTTCAGATATCTCAAAAATTTGTTTACGTGGTTGTTGTCTTTGAATGTTATTGCAGTTGGATGGAGTCCTTTTTGGATTGATTTGGCTTTAATTGGTAAGATTATTTCCATTTTAAGTTTAATTAATTTGATTGACATATGAGTTGTTTATATTCTTAATTAGATTGATTTGGTCTTAAATGATTAGACTATTTCCTTTTTTTGTTTAATTGATTTGATTATATATTCTGATATGAGTTATTTTTTTTTTTAAATTGATTTGATCTTAATTGGTTAGATTATTTCCCTTTTGAGTTTAATTAATTTGATTGACATATGAGTTCTTTATATTCTTAATTAGATTGATTTGGTCTTAAATGGTTAGACTAATTCCTTTTTTGGTTTAATTGATTTGATTATATATTCTTGTATGAGTTGTTTTTTTAATTGATTTGATCTTAATTGGTTAGATTATTTCCCTTTTGAGTTCAATTAATTTGATTGACATATGAGTTGTTTATATTCTTAATTATATTGATTTGGTCTTAAATGGTTAGAATATTTCCTTTTTTGGTTTAATTGATTTGATTATATATTCTTATATGAGTTGTTTTTTTAATTGATTTGATCTTAATTGGTTAGATTATTTCCCTTTTGAGTTTAATTAATTTGATTTTGTAACACGAGTTGTTTGTTTCTTTGTATTAGATTAATTTTATTATATTTTCATTTATGAGTTATTTTTTTCCCTTGGGAGAATATATTCGAAGAAGGGTATACTATGGACAATGTTGATTTATTTCTTGTTATTTCATCTGCGCGTTTTTGACATGATATTGCAGGTATTTTTAAATAATCTGTTACTTGGTTTGGTTCCAGTTGTTTCTTAATTCAAGTCAGATATGTGTGACCTGTATTCAGATATGTCCGATGTTACGTACATTTTCAGGTACCTGGTAAAAAGACATTAGTTCCTTTACAGGCAGAGAGAACGCTGTGGTATTTCAGTTGTTGTGACTTCGAAGTCGATCAGCATATATCAAATCATGATGGCTTTGATTGTGAGTCATCCATGCATTTTTTAGATAACAAATTTGTACCTTGTGGTGTCCTTGTAGGAAATGGTGGGTTAGGACACCAATTTTGTATAAGCTCTACATGTTCGTTATGTTTAAGTTAAGGATACCAATTTTCTATAAGCTTTGCAGATTTGTTTTGTTATTTTTCTATGACATTGTGAATGTTCTAATATCATATCAGATTTATGATTTCAAATGTTTCGAGGTTGATATCAGTACACAAGTCTTTCTTCCTCAATTTTAGTTCCTACAATTGAATAACCCCTAAAACACTTAATATATTCACAAATGGTTGGGCTATTGGGCCAACAATATTGCAAGCAATATTACTTCCCACCCCATCAAACCCATCTGTATACAAAAACCAAAATACCTTTGGGGATCCGACTATTTCTGAGGTGTCATCAGATTTCTGATCTGCCATATTACCGTCAGAGGTCACATCAGAGTCAAAATAACTCACAAATAGCTGGGCGGATCGGCCCCAAATCTTGCAAGCATTCATTTCCACCCTATTTGACCTATCTTTATAGAAAAAACTATAGAAACTTAGGGGACCCGACTATTGGACTACACTTAAGTACCTCCTAAAGTAAAAGTATCACATCTAGTCCTTTACACTCATGAATTCCACTAACGGGAGTTTCAAATGCACTTGTCTATTTGAAATTTTAGTACTATTTGTGTAAGGGACATTTCATACATGGGCAAAGCGAATCAGAGTCCAAAAGAGGCCAAAATTGGGCTTTTAAGGTGCCATCAGATTTCTGATATTTCATATTACCGTCTGAGGTCACATCAGAGTCAAATTAACTCACAAATGGTTGGGCAGATCGGCCCCAAATCTTGCAAGCCTTCATTTCCCACCCCATATCTTTATAGAAAAAACTAAAAAAAAAAACTTAGGGGAACCGACTATTGGAATACGCTTAAGTACCTCCTAAAGTAAGAGTATCACATCTACTCTCTTACACTCATGAATTCCATATAGGGGAGTTGCAAATGCACTTGTCTATTTGAAAGTTTAGTACTACTTGTGTAAGGGACATTTCATACCTGGGCAAAGCGAATTGGAGTCTAAAAGTGTCCAAGATTGGGCTTTTGAGGTGCCATCAGATTTTCTGATATGCCATATTACCGTTTGAGGTCACATCAGAGTCAAAATAACTCATAAATAGATGGGCGGATCGGGCCGAAATCTTGCAAGCCTTCATTTCCCACCCCATCTGACCTATCTTTATAGAAAAAACTAAAATAATTAGGGGACCCGACTATTAAACTATACATTAGTGCCTATCAATGTAAGAGTAGCACTTCTAGGATTACACACTCATGCATTCCATTAAGGGGAGTTGCAAATGCACTTATCTATTTGAAAGTTTAGTACTACTTGTGTAAGGGACATTTCATACATGGGCAAAGCGAATTGGAGTCCAAAAGTGGCCAAGATTGGGCTTTTGAGGTGCCATCAGATTTCTGATATGCCATATTACCGTCTGAGGTAACATTAGAGTCAAAATAACTCATAAATAGATGGGCGGATCGGCCCGAAATCTTGCAAGCCTTCATTTCCCACCCCATCTGACCTATCTTTACAGAAAAAAATAAAATAATTAGGGGATGCGACTATTACACCACACATTAGTGCCTACCAATGTAAGAGTAGCACTTCTAGGATGACACACCCATGCATTCCACTAATATGTAAGATATAGACACTTATTTTTCAAAACTTTTAGTACTACATGTACAAAACCTTAAAAATGCAATAAGAGATCAGATTGTATTGTAATAAGGGATAAAAGTTCAATTCTGAACTGCCATCAGATTTCTGATCTGACATTATAACGTTTGATGCCACATCAGAGTCCGTTTTACTCATGGTTCCCTTAACGATTCGACCCCTAATTTGGCAGGCCATCATTTTCCATTTAAGCAGACCTTTCTATCTAGAAAAAAAAAACTTAGGGGACCCGACTATTACACCACACATTAGTGCCTACCAATGTAAGAGTAGCACTTCTAGGATGACACACCCATGCGTTCCACTAAGATGTAAGGTATATACACTTATTTTTCAAAACTTTCAGTACTACATGTACAAAACCTTAAAAATGCAATAAGAGATTAGATTGTATTGTAATAAGAGATAAAAGTTCAATTCTGAATTGCCATCGATTTCTGATTTGACATTCTAATGTTTGATGCCACATCAGAGTCTGTTTTACTCACAGTTCCTTTAACGATTCGACCCCTTATTTGGAAGGCCATCGTTTCCATCCAAGTAGACCTTGCCTTATGGTAACTCATACAACCCCTAAAGACAACACCGAACTTCTTTCACTACCATTATCACTTCATTAGAAAAAGAAAAAAAATACAGGACATAATTTACATTGATTTTTTTATTTATTATACATCGCAAATATGATATCAACTCACAGTTTCTAATGTCATATTTTCTCTGCCTGACTAGAGATCTGAGTTCTAGTTCCAACCAAATTTCTACTTCCTAAACAAACAACGATTTAAGGTAAGTTACAGTTTCTGAAAATAATAAATTACACGTACACAAATACAACGATTACACAACTATGACTTTGCTGCTTCCTCATGGCGAGCCGTCAACACTGTCCTTAGGTATACTCTTATTCGAATATATTCTCCCATGGACCTGCTCATAGGTCGCACCACATTCAAAGGTCGCACCACATTCAAATATCTCATGTCCATGTCACCATACACATAAGAACTACCATCCCAAAAAGAACCATTAAACTGCAAGAACATTCAAAGACAACAACCATGTAAACATACATGTAAGATATGTAATCAATTAAGACCAATTAATCTAACAAAAAAAATGAAGCAATTTATCAACTCATATTAGAATATATCTTCAAATCAATTAAACTTAAAAAAAAACAATTTAACTAGTTAAGACTAAATAAATCTAACAAGGTAAAAAAATAACTCATTCATAAAACCGAATTAATTATAAATTCAAAAGGAAACAATCTAACTAATTTAGATTAAATAAATCAAAACAATTAAACTAACAAATAAAGAAACAATCTAACTAATTAAGACTAAATAAATCTAACATGGTAAAAAACAACTCATATCATAAAATTCAATTAATTATCATTCAAAAGGAAACAATCTAACTAATTTAGATTAAATAAATCAAAACAATTAAACTAACAAATAAAGAAACAATCTAACTAATTAAGACTAAATAAATCTAACATGTTAAAAAAGCAATTCATATCTTAAAATTGAATTAATTATAAATTCAAAAGGAGACAATTTAACTGATTTAGATTAAATAAATCAAAACATAATCAAAACAGTCAAACTAACAAATAAAGAAATATTCTAACTAATTAAGACTAAAATTGCCTATTCCTAAACTATATTTGTTAACAATAACCCTAAAATAACAACACTGGTCTCTCATCAAATTAATATGTACAACCCAGACTATTCTGAACTGACATCAAAAAAATTAGATTACAATTCAAACCTATGTGATCTACCATCAATTAACAGTTTAAACAAAGTGAGGTCTGATAATGTACCTGGTATATGCAATGGCGTGGAAATAAAGGAATTTATCAAGCTACCAAAGACAATTGGAATTGTAATCAAATACTACTGTTGTCGGATTTACCAATAATAATGATTCAAATGAACGAAAAGGAAGAAGTAGAACATATTAACAACAACACCAAAATTTGGAATGATGTCGGATTACCAATAATAACGATTCATATCTACAGAACTTCATCCAAACAGCTTGTACGTATCACTACACTCAAGAATATAATTCCCTGCATAATACAGTTCACCAACACAACATAACTGAATAATAAACCACATCTAACATATGTACTAATAACATAAATCAACAAGCAGTTTATATCAAGACTACAATGTCAAGCAGCAGTTTATAATTTCTATTCATCTACTACATCAATTTGTATTTCAAGAACAATAACTGATGCGCACACATATCTACAGAACTATATCCAACAACAAATATATCAATATGAACTAACTGGATGTAATGTCCAATGAGATTGACTCCCAGCATAATAATGCCCACATAAACATTACAAACAAAGTGTGAAAAGAAGTTTAACGCCATCAATTAACATCAAACAAGCTTAGCCTTGAACGCGTACCTTTTCAAATTGATCCACAGTTCAGATTGAAAATCAATTTGGGAAATGCGTCTTCTTGTGCGAATTGATTCTTCCAATCAAAAGACTGCCTGATGTCGACATGCTTACCCAGACAAATTGCAACAGTTCTTCTATGAAATAATTCGCTGCCAAGGATCGGACAACGAAGAAAAGATGACACAAGTGAAGTCGAACAAGAGGAGGAACAGATGGGACTGGTTGTGGATTTCGAAGAAGAAATAGACTGTGCGGGGCAAAGGAGAATTCGAACAAGACGATGAACAAGATCTCGAACCAGGGGAATAGTAATCGATTGCGACAGCTAATATACTGAGTTTTGTATCTGAAGCCTCTAAAAACCTTTCCTAGGGTTTTTGCATCGAAGACGATGTCTGCCATCCAATTTATCAAATACCCAACCCAACATTTCCGAATCCTCAACCATGAAGAAAATCAACCAGTGAATGAACTCAACCAGCGAGAGGATTAACATGTGAAATTAGTTGCTGGATCTTGAAGAAGAAAGTGAATCTGCGAGGAAAAATTTGGATTTCTCTGTTCACGAACCAGAGGAAGAAGATGTTAGGAAGTGTATTCAATTGAATCCGCCACAAATCAGATCGATTTTAGATTTTCAAACCGGGTTTGTAATGGTAAGGTTAATTTTGGAATACAACAATCAGATTTTTATTTTTTATTTTTAAAAATATTTAAATTATTTATTTAATTATTTTTTAAATTAAAAGGGTATAATTGGAAGCACAGCCTATAGAGTGAAATGCAAAGTTTAGAAAGCTCATATATGAACTATTTTGAGATTTGGCCTATAAAAATAATTCCAACTTTCCAAGGCCTAAAAGTAAAAAGAGCCCAATGATAATTCGATTTCGGGCTCGTCCACGGTCGACATAACTATGATTTAAATAAGAAAAGTATTTGATTTTGTGACTTAGTCATCATATGGGTATTTCGATCGAAATATCTTACACTCGACCGAATGGCTTTCAAGCCCTACAACGACCTTATGGCATGCCTAGACTGGATACTCAAAACCCAACATGCTTTCCTTGAAAGTTAGGAATCCAACTAGATACAGCTGTTCAATAATAATATGGTCATTAATGGTTAAATATTAATAAAATATGATTTATTGATTATTTTTTTAGTTATTTAATATCTAAATATATTAAAATTGGAAAGATATTTAAAGAAGAAAAGGAGGACAGTTGGGATTCCAATTTTGAGAAGAATACAACTTCTTTTGAACTCTATAAATAGAGCTCCAAAGTTTTATGCAAAGGATCGGAAATTTATTTGTCGAATCTCTGCCAAAATAGCTACACATAGAATATCAGCTCTCTCCCCGAAAACCCTACAAAACAAAAAAGAGGATTTTGAATTCTCTAACTGTGAATTTCTTCGACCACCATTGTTGGGCGTCTGCCGTGGGGCTCTAGTGGTTTAGTTTATGTATACGTTATTTAGGAGATTCAAAGACTCGAAGCCATCACTACTAGCGTTGGAAGGATGTCTTTGAATCACCCATCAATACGTTAATAGCCATATTTCATGGATTGGTACCGGTCAATGAGAAAAGTATATCTCTTCTAAGTTTGAGGAGGAATGCAAAACATTGAATTCAACGTAATGGAGACATGGACCGGTTCATATTCTCACGAAACCTATCCAATAACTACCTTTCCTGAAATACCCTTAGCAAGTACAAATTCTCACGATAACCAAAAACGACGTTGTGATGTATGAAAAACATTGTATTGTCTACTATACTGCATACTATACAGTCATACACCACAATTTTATAGTATTTCACCGCATACACATAAAGAGAAATACATGATGAGTATTCGTTTTAACTTAATGAAAGAATGGACAAATCAACCACTAGTCCAGGTTACTGTTGCTAGTTATGTTTCTGAAACTTGTATAGTTCATAAGGTGAACAAAGATGATCAACATGGAAAGACTTGTACTCACTAAGTGTATGTTTGGCATTAGATTTTCAATTAATTGTTAAATTAGCATTTCAATTAACTGTCGCGGTTAGCTGTTACATTAACTTCTAAATTAGTTGTTAAGTTAGCTGTTACATTGGGTGTTTGGTATCACACTTAACTTTTAAATTAGTTGTTAAAATATAAAATTACCAAAAGGGTATTATATATAAAAACTAAAAAATAAATAAATGAAAAAGTTATGTTATTTTAATAATAATAACAATCATAGTTGTAACAATTATAATAATAATAATAATGTATTATAATACGACAACTAATGTAAAAAAAAATCCATATTTCGAAGAAAATACACAGATAATTTAATTCCTAACATTCCATAATAAAGATGCAATTTGATCTCGAGTTTGATCCATCTGTCTTGATCTTCTTGAACTTCCTTCATCTGCCGAAAAATTTCAGATATCTGAAATTTCTTCATGTGGTATATATTGTGGATTTTGCTCGAGGACATTGAAAACAACATCATTTAGAGAATTTAATCTTATAAAATTGTGTAGAGTGAAACATGCTTTAACAATGCAAACTTGAGATTCAATGGTATAGTTTGGCACAATTCGATGTATTTTCCATCGTTTTTTCAGTACACCAAAACACATTTCTATACAACTTCGAAGCTTAGAATGTGCACGACTAAAATTTTCTTTTGCATTTTAAGGAGCCACATTCTCAAATTCAGACTGATGATACCTAAGTTTCGGATATGGCACTAAGTACCCCTGTCTATCAGGATATCCTTTATCAACTAAATAATATTTACCTAAAATGAATCAAAGAAATGAGATATTTTAAAACATATTTAAACACAACCACAAATTATATATATATATATATATATAAATACATGTATGTACTTCGTGGAGGATGAGGAAAATTATAATCTTTTCTATTGATCGCATTAAGGAAAATACGAGTATCGTGTGCCGATCCTTCCCAACCCGCCAAAACAAATGTAAAGCACATGTTAAAATCGCAAACATCCATTATATTTTGGGTAGGCATACCTTTTCGACCTCTCCATGGGAATTGCTCTATCTGTGGAACTTGAACTACTATATGTGTTCCATCAATACAACCAATGCAGTCCTACCATATTATCAGCATTGAATAAAAAAATTATAACATATTTAAAAAATAAAATAAGATAAAATATTTTAAAAAAAAATAAAACTAACCTTAAAGTATGACATGTATCTCTCATCGCTCGCAATTTGTGGAGAAACTTTTTTAAATTGTGAGTCACTTGGTCTAATAATATCTTGAGCAAAGTCCATTATAACATCTAAGACATTATCAAAGCATCTACTTATTGTTTCACCAGATCGCTGGAAACGTTCTTGACAGTCTCTATTTGAAGCTCCCAAACTAAGAGTATACAAAAATATTCCAACTTTCTCTATTATAGTCATAGAATTGTTATGCTTCAACCCATATTTAAATTGCAGTTGTTCACATAATCGAAAAAATGTAGTTTGATCCATTCTGAATGTATTAACACATCTAATGTGATAACCATGTAATACCTCATTCATCCACTTATATCATGTTTGTTTCGAGGTCATACAAAGTTCCTTAAATATATGTGTAATAATATGCAGTTGCTACTCCTGTTGAAGCAGCAACAAGTTTCCAATATTTTTTTTCTTCATTTGTATCCATCATAACCTAAATAATATATACATAAATTCAAATATAAACCAAAATATATAAAAATACTACAATGTAGCTACTTATAAATAATTACTATAAAAAATACATAAAACTGCATAACAAAAAATTAATATTATTTTATAGTCATAAAATATTGCTAATAAAATTTTAATTTACCGGAATAACATATGAACAAAATACATAAAATATCCAAGACAAACCGTTAACAAAACACTAAACTAATTAATATCACTAAACTGAACGTTCATCAAACTGAAACTTCAAATACTCTAATCTATGTTCATTATCCTCGATAGCATTAAGTACCTCTCTTTTAGTCGGAGCTTCAAACACTTTCAATGCATAACACCATAAAGGACTACCCTTCCTTATACTAGGAATATCATCCAGCATATTCAAGCATTTTGGGATGTTGTTTTTATTATGGCTCTCAACTGAGATAACTAATCTCTCCAAGAGGTCTCCACACCTTGCAGATCCTTTAGATTGTATTCTACTATGCTTTACTTGAGAGCCAACATTAGTTGCAGTATCCATCATACTCACACCCTATGATTTATCTTTAACTCCTTGATGTGCATTGTCATCATTTTGAGTGAAATCTTGTGTTGTACATGTCACTTCTTCTAGAAAATCTCTAAAAAATATTCATCATTCCCATGATTTCCTATTTCTACATAATTCTGCTCTTGCTCTATCTCAACATTGTTATAAAAAATATTATCACTATTCAAGTCTATGGTGTCACTAATTTTCTTTCGACTAGTGGAAGCACTACTATATTTAACAGTGGTTGTTATATCTCTGTACAGTTGATCCAATTTCTCCTCAAGGTTTGGAAGTATACCTGATATACGAAATTTAGAGAAATTGTTGTTTTCCTACATGAGAAAAATACCTTAAATCTATTAAATTGAATATTTAATCATCAACTATTAAAGATGATAAAATGTCTAAGAAAACTAACCTTAATCTTTCTTTACCACCACTTCTTTGAACAAGATATTGTTCCTAACTCATGGTCCCAGCCAAGTGCAGTCTCTCCATCCTTCAATTTCTTCCAAAAGAATCCAAAGTTTTTTCATATAGTCATACCTATTCTTTAATTACTCCTTAGAGATATTCTTCCCTTATTTCTTTTGGTGTTCAACTTCTATAACTTCTCATCTTAATTGTTGTCCATGTTCTCTTTCATACATATGATCCAAAATGATATCATATAAAATAATTGAAGCTTCAACTGTCCATTGAAATCTTCCTTTATCCCTATCATTGGTCGTAGATTCCATCTTCCATAACTATTAATAAATAAATAGTTATTAATAATACTTAACATATAGTAAGCAATAATATTCTATATAATTTCAAATACCTTACATTATTCAAATCCTAGATAAATTTGTCTACCTTTTCATCATTACTTGGAATACCTTTCTTTATTAATTCCACTCCAATTTCGGTGCCTAGATATATAATGCCTCTAACTGAATCTACTCAACAAACAGATTGTTAAAATGGATTTTATTAATATAAACAAGCATTACGCAAATGTTTAGATGCTATCATGATCGAAGAAAAATAAATTCAAAAAACAATCTCATCACAAATAAAAAAATTAAACATGTTGATACCAATTACACCCGCTGAGATTTTTCTAATAATAATAATAATAATAATAATAATAATAATAATAATAATAATAATAATAATAATAATAATAGTAAATCTCCTGCTAGCAATAAACCATAATCACTAGAAGATAAGAAATATAAATACTTCCAAATTTGAGGAGAATCTCATATTACTATCCATGTGCAAATAAGAAAATGTGTAAATTTTCTATAAATTTTAAAGGGCATGTTGTGACAATCTTGACTAGTTCTACATATCCTGAATGTTTAAAGCTTTCTACCAAACAACTATCATATAAGCACAGAGGCCTCAAAATTGAGATACATGTTCAATTTAAACAAGCATGCCAAAAAATTAAATAAGATCTATTCAAATTAAACAAGCATGAGTGATAGAACATGTTCCAAAAGCTCTATTCAAATTAAACAAGCATGCCAAAAATATCAAAATGAAAATGAGTAAATTAACATTTCAACAGAAAAAATGAATCAACCCCACCACCAACATGAATAGTAGAGGAACCCATTTCATCAAACTTCAAGCCATAATCAAATACATGAAACATGCCAACCTCCACCACTCCCTACCAATCCAAAAATTTTAAACCCGAAAATACAAATCCCAAATAGCTAACACATCAATTGCACAAACCCAATTCAGAATATTCCAAACAAGTACTGAAAAAACAACTTTATCAACAAAGATTCACAGCATCCTACAACATACAACTTTAACCCCAAGCGTAAATACATTCAAACCAGAAAATTAGTGATAATCCATCTTGTTAAAGTCAAAATAAAGCCCAAATAAACATAATACTTACATAACAAAAGTTGAATCCACATAGCTCGATCGGGTCATGGCAGACTGTGTCAATGGGTAAGAGAGTTGTTTGAGAACTTGTCAACCTAATTTTTCAATGGGATTAATACATCACAAAGATTATATAAGAAATAGAACAAACTAATTCAGATGCAATCTAATAGAGTAAAATTAATCAAATAGTAAAAATTGAAAAATAAATCGATTCATATCACATCAAATCCTAAAAATCACCTTAAAGCGTTGTTGAAGGCGGAGTGTCAAACACACAAAGGTACATGTACAAATCTCATAATCTTATGTTCGTTGAAATCGAAGGAATCAAAGTAAAATTAAAAAAAAAGAAAAGAAAACAACGACGGCTAAGGCACAGAAGTAATTTTGAAACAATGTTTAATCATAAAACTAATTGAAACAATGTTTTAAAACGCTCTTTGAAACATTAATTCAAACTCTCAACGTTATTTTAAAATTTATTGCCAAACACCTAAAAAATATCAAACGTTGTTGTTTAATCTAAACGCTAATTTGGAAGCTAATTAATAAGCTTTCTCAAACACACACTAAGTCTATTTCATAGCTTCCTTTTACCACTCCAATACAACAAATTGACTAGACTAGAATTCAAAGACCTACAACTATTCCCCAGATTGTGTCTACCAAGTCCATGTTGATTCCATATATTATCTATCCATTCAACATCTCCTTTATGCACCAAAAAATGACGGAAGAGATTCCAATTAGTTCTCTATATCATCTACCAATACAACATCGGAGTCTATACTCATCTAACACAATGCTCTAGCATTTAAGCTAATTAAAGAAAGGAAACACAGACTTGTAAAATTGGAGCTAGTTGATTTGGATTAACCTGACTCAGACTAAAAGTGGAAGAAAACACATTCTAAGTAAGCAGAGTGTTAGAGAACCAAGTTGATAGCAGTAATGATGCCTCTAGAGCACTTCAGATCAAGCGTGAACTACAGATGGATCACAAACTAACAATCTCTTCAACATGATGGAACATTAAGGAGCATTTTGATACTTAATGCCTCTGAGTTAGCGAATTCAATACTTCTGATCGGATATGTTCTGATAGCATTAACAAGGAAGAAGAAGCAAAAGAAAGAAAGAAAATTTATTATCAATAAAGCTATTACTGATTTTAGAACGGGAAACATATTCAAAACCGAAAAATCTGTTGTTGATGATGTTGTTTTATGTTATAGACTTGGAATACTAGACATTTGATGCTGAGATCTTTAAATCGATGAATGAGACTAATGAACGCTTCAAAACTGTTTTGGGGCCTTCCAACCCTTTTGCATTAGACGAAACTATCGTGAAGGTTCCCAATGCCTCATGGAATGTTATTGGCGGGTTGGAAAACGTCAAAAGAAAGGTTCAATAGACTGTGCAATACTGTGTGGAACATCCTGATAAGTTTGAGAAATTTGGCATGTCTCCGTCGAAAGATTATGAGTTGCTAGCAAAGTGATTTGGAGAAGTGAAGCAAGAGGTGCAATAATTTGCTCTTCTTTGATGAGCTTGATTCCATAGTAACTCAGCGTGGAAGCTCAGTTAGAGATGGTGGTGGTGTAGATAGAGTATTGAATCAAAATTTGATAGAAATGGATGAATTGATAGCGAAGAAAACTGTCTTCATCATTGATTTTATTGATCGACCTGACATTATCAATCCTGTATCACCCGGGCGAAGTCGTCTAGACTAGCGGATTTATGTTCCTCTATCAGATGAAGCTTTATGCCTTCAAATATTCAAAGCACGTTGAAGGAAGTACTAATCTTTTTACTTGTTAACTTTGCAGATCTTCCGCCAAACTGTAGATTTCGGATGAGAAAATATCACTGAAATATGTCAATGGGCTTACAAAATATGCTATAAGGGATAACATCAGAAAGTCACCAAAGTTTGCGGTTACAAGTTCGAAATCATTAATAACTTATTTTGCTCAGGTACACTTCTACACTCTCTTCTCCTCGATTCCTATGAAAGTGTTTTCAATTCTGAAGATGTACATGAATCTTTATTAGATTAAGAAGTTATAGATTTGTAAATCAAAAAGCGTTTTTTGCATTTCTACTTTGATGGCAACTTTCTAGTCAATACACTTGGTGTTTCAGCATTTTTGCAACTTCATTCGTGATGCATTTTCCGTGAAATGATATGATTCTCATTCTTGCCACAGACTAAAAATGTTGTTTTAGTTGGATTGGACAGAATTCCATATTTTTTGGTTTTTATTAGTTAAAATATTTAATTCTTTAGAATACTTTTGAGACTAGAATATCTTATATTAATGCTAGTTAGATATCAATTCTCGTGATATGAAGCTTCTAGTTGCATATAGAGATGATATTGTTCTCCGATAATAATATTTTTTTTTATGATAATCCAAATTAATGAAAAACCACTATACCACATGCATACATGGCTTTAATATTTTAAGCCAATGTAAACATCCGTCATCGAATGAATTGTAAGATCAGCTTCTTGGTCTTATAGTTAATGTAAATGTGTGACAATTAACTGTATTTGTCCAAAAGATAATACTTGTAACGCTTATTTAACAACAATTATGAAACGTACTCAGTAAATATATCTAGTTGAAGATTAAAGTATAACAATAAATCGATGTAGTTGAAGATTGAAATAAAAGCATTCAGGTCAAGATAAGTTATACAAAAACAAATGTAACTACTATATAATTGTAATAATACTAATTCATTACCATTATTCGAAGAGGAAGGAACTTGAATCGAAGATTCAATAACGACTTCTTTTTGTTGATTGTTCGTAGAAGAAACAGGTTAAAAAGAAGATTCAACAAAATCTTTTTGTTTTTCGCTTCTATCGACATCAAAAGATGTTGATAACATAGATGAATCCATGAATAACAGAAGTAAATAAATAAAATTAAAGAGAAACAAAAGACAAATAGAAACGAAGTAAAGAATAGAAATAGAAAATTTCAATTTTTAAGGAGAGAGGGAAAAAAGTAACATAGGTTAAAGAGAGAGGAGAAAGAAATATTTTCTTTTTAAAAAAAAAATCGCACGTGTGAAAGATATAAAGAAACACCCAAGACTTTGTGTTTTCACTAATGTCTAAGTCCATAATCAGTAAATAAAATGCCGTGTTAAAAAAATAATAATAAAAGAAAAACCCTCAACCTAATACGTGTACTTCAACCTAATATGTGTACATGAATCTTGGTCAAATAATGAATAGTAATTCATAAATATAGGTAGTACTAGTTGAATTCATAAATAACTAATTATGCTGATTATGGTGATTCTGAATCCTATATATTAGGATCTTACTTGTCTTACCCGTAGTGTCAATTAGTAAAGAGGGTTGTTAAATGGATCAAAATGATTTGGATTACATGGAATTTTTAAAAAACAAAAATAATTATATATTCTTATTTAATAAGTCAATTATTTTTACTATTATTGTATAAATTATTTAAATGTATTTAAACTCATGCATCTATATTTAATAAGTACACTTTATCTGATAAAAACACGACAATACATTATTTTTACATATAAACTGATCCTTTAAAAAAATTTCAAATTTATTGCTAGGGCTGCAAATGAGCCGAGTCAAGCCGAGTATATAAGGTGCTCGTGTTCGGCTCGTTTGTCAAATATCAAGCTCGAGCTTGACTCGAGCTCGACGAGCTTTATAACTGTTTGTTCAAGCTCGACTCAATTATTTTGTTTATGTTCATGCTCGACTCGTGTAAGCTCGTTTAGCTAGCTTGTTTAAGTTAATCGATCTCAGCTCGTTTAGTGACTCATTTAAGTTAATTGAGCTCAACTCGTTTAGTAGCTCGATTAGGCTTATTTAGTTGCTTGTTTAGTAGCTCGTTTAGTAAAATTAAAACAAAAGTAAATTGAGGTAAAATTAAATCTAAATTTAAAAAAAAAAATTCAAACCATGAGTTCATTTTCTTCATAATAAAAAAAAAATACTAATGGTATCGCACAAATCTAAGTTCAAGATATAATTAAAAAGAGTATTTATAATAATGACAATCACTAGCAACAAGCATAAGTACTCACTTAAATCAATCAAGCATTCTCGATACACTCAAAACATAAAAAGAATAAAAAGTAATAAAATTAATAGGTACAAACTTCACATATATTGAAACTTCACATATACCGAAACTAGATATACCTTATTTTATTCATAAACGTTACTATACAACAAAGGAAAAATACATGACTCGAGTAATTTTGTTATAGTTTTTAAATATCATGAGATTCTAAGTTATATTAGACAATTGATTTCGATTTAGACTCAATAAACAAATAATCCAAGTGAAATCTATATCAAAAAAAATAAAGAAAAATAAATAAGATAGAAAGGTAATTTAACTCACTAAGTGGTAGAGAAACAAGTTGGATTGGATGCAAATTTCCAAGTAAGATTAAAGAGGGCGAAATTGCTTGACGTTTGATGACGGAAAGAGAGAGATAGAAGGGGGTAGTAAAGATGGGGTTATTGCTATCTAAACAAACTAATAATCATAAGAAAAATGAACCCTAGGTAAGATAAATTATTTTAATTAATTTTTTATTTTTGATATTTTTATTTATTTAATTCCGGCATCTATTTTAATTTAGATTTTTTTAATTCAAACTTTTTTTATATACACGAAAAAATTGACTATTGATTGTTACTAAAAAGTATTAAATAAGCTATAAATAAGCTCATTCGCGAACAATAACGATTTCTAATCGAACATAAGCGAGTTATGAACAGCCATGGTCATGAACATAAACGAGTCGAACAAGGCTCTATTCGGGCTCGGCTCGTTTCTTAAATGAGCTGTAAAATTTTGTTTGTGATCGTTCATTTAAGTGTTGAACAAGTTTTGACCGAATTTTGACCAAATCGTTCAAGAACCGTTCACTTGTGCTTATGTTCGTTTGCACGCGTATTTGTTGGGAAAACACGGCTAGCTTTGATACCACTTGTTGAACAAATCGGTGATCCATTGCAGCGGAGAAGAGTATTAATAACCACAAAGTAAAACAACATACACGAGGCAAGAAATAGAGATAAAAATAAGACACAGGGTTTTTACGTGGAAACCCAAAACGGGAAAAAACCACGGCCGCCAAGACGATGGGAGACTAATTCACTATGTAACAATAAAACAATAGTTACAACTAGAATACCCCTCTCTCACTCCCCAATCCAATTACATTGGTTACAATCTCGCACACAAGCTCTCCCAATATGGCTCTCATAGGATAACAATACTCGATCCCAGAACTCAAGATCTCCATGATCTCTATGGTTCCCAGGCCCCCATCGGGCACCTCCCAAACCTAACCAACTAGATCTACATTGTTCTCTTATGATATCTAATAATAGATACAAGCACCATATTTATAGCATTAGATTACTTAGTAATCCTAAACCATTAAGAAAACCTTTTTCTATTTAGGATTCTCAAGGATCTCTTTCCCAATTAGAATCCCACATTAAGAAATATCATTCCTAATCAAATATGACACTTCCAAAATAGTGTTCGAGTCTTTTCCAAATTACAAACCAATTATGGATACCGGAATATACTCGAATTTTCGTCAAAATCCTAACAAACCACCCATTGAAGAAAATTCCCTTTGTCCCTTTCCGACGACCACAACTCAAACAAGAATCATCATACCTCACCATGAAAGTATACCCACTCCGGTAGGATCCATCCCAAGACAAACCACTCAAGAACCATCAACCTAAGATTTTCTTTCCTCGGTACATGTCGAAACACTTGCTGAATAAATCATGGTGCAGCTTCCTTCATCAGCTATCAGGAAACTCCTCAGCCATCGACATACTTTCCACCACACCCACATCTATAATGTTGAGATGCTCGTGCAATTGTGGACACACTAGAATTATTCCTTCCTTTATCATGACAACCTTGGTGGTTCAAAACATGTCATAAGGACTCCTATCATAGCGTACAGTCGGAGCCTTTGCCAAACCGCTCCTCATAGCCCTTCCTTATTCGAGTTTGTCAGCCACTTGATCAAAATTCTCAGCCCACAAAGATCCTAAAATACCACTAGTCAAACCCACAATTTTATTTTGACTATTTGACTAGACTTGAATCTTTGACCACATCTTTTGATCTTTACTTACGTTAACCGAGAAACACAAAAGCCTCAAAGTTATCTTACCACCACTATCATACATGTCGTAGATCACCACCGCCATCGCTCGAGAACTGCCGCCAAAGCTTTTTCATCTCCAAGCCCAACGTTGACTAGATCTTGACAACACTTACGGATTTTTTTTCAGCTTTAACTTTTTTTTTTCTCACGTAAACAACTCAAAACTAGAAAAAAGAAACCAAATCTATATTTTTCAGAACTTCTATAGACTACAGGAGATTTACCTATCCTTCAAAACCTTTCGCTTTCATCTTACCCAAAACCCTTGTTTACTTCGACCAAACCAAAACTCACGGACTACACAAACGATAGCTCACAAACCAATGGCTCTGATACCAGTTGTTGGGAAAACACGGCTAGCTCTGATACCACTTGTTGAACAAATCGGTGATCCATTGTAGCGCAGAAGAGTATTAATAACCGCAAAGTAAAACAACATACACGAGGCAAGAAATAGAGATAGAAATAAGACACAAGGTTTTTACGTGGAAACCAGAAACGGGAAAAAACCACGGCCTTCAGGACGACGAGAGACTAATTCATTATGTAACAATAACACAATAGTTACAACCAGAATACCCCTCTCTCACTCCCCAATCCAATTACATTGGTTACAATCTCGCACACAAGCTCTCTCAATATGGCTCTCACAGGATAACAATATTTGATCCCAGAAATCAAGATCTCCATGATCTCCATGGTTCCCAGGCCCCCATCGGGCACCTCCCAAACCTAACCAACTAGATCTACATTGTTCTCTCAGGATATCTAATAATAGATACAAGCACCATATTTATAGCATTAGATTACTTAGTAATCCTAAACCATTAAGAAAACCTTTTCCTATTTTGGATTCTCAAGGATCTCTTTCCTAATTAGAATCCCACATTAAGAAATACCATTCCTAATCAAATATGACACTTCCAAAACAGTCTTCTAGTCTTTTCCAAATTACAAACCAATTATGGATACCGGAATATACCCAAATTTTCGTCAAAATCCTTACAGTATTTATTACCTTTTCATCCTCTCGTGTCATTCATTCCCTCACTGGTTATTCTAAATTTCATATATATATATATATATAAATATAACTATTATTATATCTTTATTTATGTATATTATTATATTCAAAAAATTATGTACAATTTATTTTTTTTAAAAAAATAATTATACCAGTATAACATATTGAGATAAAAATAATATATTATTTGATTCAATCTACCTAACATTATTATATAATTGAAAAACTATTTTAAAAAATCCTATAAAATAAGAGAGTGATAAATTCGAATTATTTTTTAAATTAAAATAGAGTTTAAATTAAAATAGAGTATAATATCGCTCATCTGGTAAAGTATGATGATATCAATTTTGGATCTAACCCGCAAGATTTAGTTCTTGGACTCCATTATGGAGTCTAGTGTGGTCTGTATATACATGTCTGTAGAGGCCCAATCTTCTAAACCTGGTTCAGAACCAAGGCCTAAGCCCAAAATGGCTAACAGGCTAAAGTCCAAGCCTAAGGCCAATGTTCCGAAAGACCCAAGCTAAGAGTTTTCCGAGAGACTTGTCAGCCTACTACCTTCCGAGGTCGGTCACAACTTACCAAACCACCTGACCGCTAAATATTGGATCTTGCGGACATCCTTCCGCAAGGATCTCGACAAGATCCACCTAAGGTTCCCTCGAGCTTTTATAAATAAAAGCTAATTCGTTATATAATGGACATTCTATACTTTACTGCAACGCTGCCGAAATCAATATTGATAGTGCTTTTAAGTTCCTATCACGTTTAATCGTCTTCGATCATACTGTGGTGAATCACCCCAGACTCCGGTCACTCTCCTGGTCCTAATCGATCAAGCTTAGAGCTTCAGAAAGCGTCTGCCAACTCCTTTCCGAGGCTTTTCCTTCAGACAGAAATGTTTATCCTCAGAAAGTCAATATTAACTTTACTACATTCTTTAAGCTTATTATTTAAGTTCAAGTCTGACTTGAGCGTCGGAGTGCCTACGGCAGACACCTCACCGGTATCCCCAGGTCCGCTCGGACGCTTCTCTTTCCATTTTGCAGGATCCTTTAACACTTGAAATCGGTCTCAACCAGACTCTGATCCATTCGGTATAACCAGTCTGAATATACTACAGTTCCGAACCACTACAGTTTGGCACCCACTATGAGGTCGACAATAAGTTTCCTGCAAAACCTATCTCGTTCACTTTCTAAACTTTAAATCTTTATTTGACAAATTGTCCATGGCTAACGACTTGACTATGGAGCAACAGATGCAAGCCATGATTGAACGCATGCGCCAACTTGAAGAGGAGAATGCCAGAACTAAGGCATCAAACTAGGCATTCACTTAGCGAGTGAATAATATTACTCCAAACGGCACTACCTCCATGGTGAATGGTGAGAATCCCATCGCACCTGAAACAAGCAAGCTTCTCCTATCCAAAATCCAAGAGATAAAGAGGGGAATAACGAAAGAGGTTGAAAACTTCCAGGGCGTCATCAGGACTATTCCTGGTATTTCGACACCCTTCGAATGCTCCGCTGCAAACACCTATATCCTCTCCCTGTTTGTGGATAGGATCGCTACGGTAGAAATGTCGAAGAGGAGTATCCTCCCGACCTTCCATAAGTTCCGAGGGGATTTGGATCTAGCAGAGCATGTGGTCAAGTACCGCCAGGAGATGTCTCTAGTTAACCTTTCGAGCGACACTCGCGAAGCTATAACTTGTAAGACATTCAGTAGTAGTTTAGGGGGTCCAGCCCTGACCTGCTTCCTTAATCTTTCTAATAATTCCATCCACTCATTTTCACAACTTGTAGATGACTTATTGTCAAGTTCTCCAGTCGCAGGCGTTTCAGGTTAACCATGAATCACATATTTTCTGTGGTGAAGAAAAAAAGTGAAAGCCTGCAAGAGTACGTCTCTCGTTTCACCAACAAATAAATTAAAATTTCACCAGCAAATAAATTAAAATCTAACAACTCATCTACTACACCAACAAATCCCTCGCGGATGTTGAGACGAGGTATAGTAGTATGGAAAAGCTTGTCTTAGCCTTTGTATCCGCCTTTCGGAAGTTAAGACCATACTTCCAAGCCCATCCAATAACTATCATATCATCCTACCCAATCAGGGCCATATTGCACAAACCTGAAGTATCCCAGGCATGGCCAGTGGAATTAAGCCAATTTGATATCAGCTATAAATCCCGTAGTACTATAAATCCCAGGCACTTGCAGACTTCGTGGCGGACTTCATTGTTCCGCCCCTGAATATCCTTACCACCGAAAAGAAGCTTGACTAGTGGACTATAGAAGTGGACTATAGAAGTGGATGAAGCAAGTAACTTACAAGGAAACGGGGTAGGGATAGTACTGATATCTCTGAACGGACAATTAATGGAGCATTCTCTGCATTGCGACTTCCAAGTCACGAACAATGAAGCCAAGTATGAGGCACTAATTGCCAGATTGAAATTGGCCCAGAGCCTGCACATCTGCAATCTTCTAATCAAATGCGATTCACAATTTGTCGTAAATCAAATAACTAGGGCTTACTAGGCCAAGATGAAAGAATAAGAGCTTACCTTAAATTAGTTCAAACCCTCTAAAACTTGTCCCCAACAGTAACATTTGAACAAATTCCAAGGGCGGAAAATAACCGTGCAGATGCCCTTGCCTCTTACGGTTTGGCGGTCAAGGACCCAAGTAATAGGTACGTTCTCCAGGGGCATATCAAAACATCCGCCACATCGAAACAATCATCCGAGACTGTAATCCTTCCAGTCAATAGCCAACAAGAAAGCTGGATCAATCCAATTTTATAATATATTCAGTTCGGACTTCTACCCCAAGATAAAGTCTCTGCTCGAAAAGTTCGGACGTTTGTAGCCATTTTTGCAGTAATTGAATGAGTACTTTACAGAAGATCCCTCAGCGGCCCCTATCAGTTGTGTCTTGATGAAATTAATGCAAAGCGAGTCCTTTGAGAGGTATGGAAATTACATTCACAATGGTAAAGCTAGAAACCATTCTAGGGGAAGAAGCCTAGCCTTCAGATGCTTCCGAGCCTGATATTATTGGCCTTCATTGAATGTAGATGCCAAAGAGCTAGCCAAAAGATCTGAAAATTGCCAGAGGTATGGAAATTACATTCACGCTCTACCTGAACTTTTACATGGAATTTCTTTTCTATAGCCTTTCTCTAAGTGGCGAATGGACATAGTCGGACCGTTTCCACCCGCAGATGGGACAGGCGAAAGGTTTATCCTCATTTTCATTGACTACTATACTAAGTGGGTAGAAGCCGAAACATTCGCCTATGTCACCAATTTAGCAGTCAGAAATTTTGTATGGAAGCACATCATACGCCGGTTTAGGGTTCCGAATGAAATCGTTACGGACAATGGTTCACAATTCATTTCTAAGATGTTCAAAGATCTATGCATCGCTTGGAACATCAAGCTAAATTTCTCTACCTCTAGATACCCGAAGGCAAATGGTTAGGCAGAAGCGACAAAAAAAACTTTGATGGCCATTCTTAAGAAAAGACTGGGGAAGCACAAAGGTGCGTGGGTCCAAGAACCGCCCGGTGTTTTATGGTCCTACAGAACAACTTCAAGGATTGCGACTAGACAAACACCATTCTCTCTAGTATTCGGGGTCGAAGCAATTCTTCCTTCCAACGTAGGATTCGAACAGTACTCGCTTCACAATCAGAATCAAATCATGTTGGACTTCTATCTCGCCACCATTGATGAATTATGAGAAAGCTCTGAAGTAAGAATGGAAAATTACAAAATATCTATTGAAAAAGCCTACAACAAATTCGTCCGAGTAAGAACTTTTTCTATAGGAGATTGGGTACTTAGAAAGAATTTCAGTGCAAACAAGCTAGACGAATCTTGGGAAGGTCCATATAAAATCACATAAATAGTAGGCAAGGGGCATATCAACTTCAGAATGAAGCTGGTAGAGCAGTTCGAAACACGTGGAATGCAGCCCACCTGAAGAAGTTCTAATTCTAGCCGTGTAATTCCCAGGCATTCCAGGGAACCAGGTTTTGACCTCCTACCTAATACTTTTACATTTAAGTCAACTTTCAATTTTAATTTGATTTCAGAATCAATTACTGACTTAAGCATCGGAGGGTCATCAATAAGTTGAGGACCATCCTAACCTTTCGCTTGCTTTGCAGTCAAAAGCCAACGTCCGACCGGACCATAATCTCACATGGGGACCCCAGGTTTTTCTAAAAACCGTTCTTCAATTTCAACATTTCAATTTCAATTTTTCTTCCGAATCGAATACTGACTTAAGCATCGGAGAGTCCTCAATACGTTGAGGACCTCACTCACCCTGTGTTTAAATTTTTGGTAGTACGGAACTAAAGACATCGAGCCCAAAATAAATTCTGAAAAGGCATATCAGACCAAGTTAAGTTCCAGAACAAGAAATTCGAATATGCGTACTACAAATATTCTGAATCATGCTCTAACATTGAATATTCGTTGTGCGAGGTATCCGCACTGAAGCACATTACAAGAGCATTAAAATCTATCAAGACCAAGAACATACGATAAACAGAGCTCAGATCGAAATCGTCTTAAACATTCCGCTCGGTCACAACATAATACCCCAAATAGCACATTATACATCCAAATCAACACTTGTAAAAAGTTGTTTAGCTTGCATATTGTTTACACAATTGTCTTAAAGGACTACCGAAGAAATTATAAACATCCGACAGAACCATTAATTCTATTATCCAAAAGGATTGAAAATGTTACATTCGAAAGGACTATCTTTGTTAAATAAAAAAAAGTTGAGTCTCATCTCGGATAGATTGTTCAATTGTCCATTCTTCCTTTACTTTCATAATATGATTAGTTAATTAAGTGCCTTATGCCTTTTACAGATTTTCTTTTCAATATATTTTTGTTTCAATACATAGAATATTTACGCAAATGACATAAGAATCGGAAAGATAAACAAAAGTCTAGAATTTCATTGAAACGGAAAGGAGATATAATGTAACACCCCGTATTGAGACATGGTTAAAAGGAATTGAATTGCTACCCATATCACCAATGTGCACATTGTTTTTCGTGAGCCCAAATCATGAGAACTCCAAAGTTAAGCGTGCTTGGCTTGGAGCAATCTTGGGATAGGTGACCTTTTGGGAAGTTTTTCCGGGAAGCATGCGAGTGAGGACAAAGCATGCTGGATAACGTAATAGTTGTCTGTGGGGCTAGTGGTCAGCCTTAATACCTGAATTGTAATGACGTGGCGCTCTGTCACCGCGCCTCGGGTTCATCCCGGGGCGGGGGCCAGACGTTACAAATGGAATCAGAGCAACCCTGCGACCACGAGTGCGCCTGTGGACATAAGAGCGCTGGGCATTCATCTAGCAGGGTTAAAGATTCTGGAAAATATGTGGGCCAACAACAACGAGGACGTTGTGTCCTAAGACGAGTGGATTGTAACACCCCATATTGAGACATGGATAAACAGAATTGAATTGCTACTCATATCACCGATGTGCACATTGTTTTTTGGGAGCCCAAATCATGAGAACTCCAAAGTTAAGCGTGCATGGCTTGGAGCAATCTTGGGATAGGTTGATGGTGAGATTTTCTACCGACACTAATGTTCACAGTAGTCAGACAGAAATCTGATCAAAGTCCAATGTAGTATTTTAGATATCGTCTCCACAGGGATTGTAAGCTATGAAGCATGATTGAGACTAAGATTTAAACTGAATTGCTAAAAAAATTCCTATATACAAATTGAATCATAAGAGTCATAGAATTGATGTGAAATAAAAGATACTAGTGACATTCATTCAATTTAAACTCAAGTCAGCACTCTATTCTGCAATTGATCTTAACAATGAATAAGTTGAGTTGCTAAATCTGTTATCAATTAAGTTCTCATGCAAGTTTCACCTTAAATCACAGATTTACCTTCTTGATCATCATCAGTGATCTGTTAAAAGATCTCTCAATTCATTTTAACAGATCTCAATTATATAGTTGCATATATCTCTATACTACAACCTATACAATTGATAAGCACAATCTGTAGAAAAGCAGATCTGTAGTCTATCTCTGGCACTACGATCCTCTGTTCTTAGATCTGAAACCTAATCGCCATCTCTGGTCTAAATCAAATCTCATAATAACAATATTACGTAACTCTCGTTCTTGTAATTAAATTAGCTCATGAAATCAAGTAGTTTTGGCTATAATTGAACAAGAAACATTGCAATTGAAATGATAATCAACATCAAAATTCAACAAATAAACAGAGCTTTTAGCTAGCACATCTACTTCAGCATATCCAATCAAAGTACAAAATCATCATCGACATGCTTAAGATCTAAATCTTACTAAGAAAGATTAAAGCTAGACTCTGTCACAGTTGTTGATTCACAATCTTCAAGCTAAATCTCAATGATCAATAGAAACAGAGTATAAAACTTCTTCAAGAAACTTCTCTGAAGATGTTGAATAAAGTGTATAGAAGAATCTAGAATTTCTCTCAAAGTATATCAGAATGTCAAAAATGAAAATTCTTTTATCCTAAAACTGTCTCTCTCGAAAATTCCCCACCCTCTGCTTCATCTGAGCTTCTATCTATAGAGTTTGGCTCAGTGGCAATTTAGAAATAAAATCAACAAAGAAAAAGAAATTGGAGAAGTAACATTTTTCTTCATTTATGTCGCCTATTCCTTCGCCTGAACCAAACGACTTCTTCAAATCTCGCTTGTCCTGATCGCCAAGCTAACAATCTCCCTAGGCGAAATGTTCTCAATATTGCCATAGTATGTCACCCGATGCTCAGACGAGTTGATATTCTTCGCCAAAATACTTTTCTAGTTAAAACCTTCTAGGCGATGTCTCATCAAATGTCGCTTGTTATTATCCTTTGACTTGGCGACATTTCTCCTTTATCGCCTCAGCTATTGCCTCAAAGCAGGCAAAGTCCAACCTTCATTGCCTAAATTTTCTGCCAGGATGGTGACATATGAAGGCAAGGAGTTTCTGATTCGCCTTGCATGTTTTAATATTCGAGGCGAGGTCTTCTTTATATCGCCTGCTTTATCGCCCTCTACTCCAAATTGTGGTGATGTCTTCAGGTGAATTCGTTTCTCAACAAAATCATTTCGCCAGTTTGCTGACTTTGGATGAAATTCTGATTTCGTCATTCTTTCTTCTGTATTTTCATATTTTAACTTCTTTTCTACAACTTTTCATCCAAGTCCCTGTCTTAACAATAATAGCCTAGAATTAATAGAAATGTATTCAATATATCATTATTTAAGCTCAGTTTCATTACATTCAAGCTCATAAAGTATGCTAAAACATAGGTAAATTCTAGACTTATAAATTACCCCCCAACTTAGCCTTTTGCTTGTCCTCAAGCAAACTGACTAAAAATCTACTGAGACAGCAATCAGTGCAAACTTATATCATAATTCAAAGCAATCCATCTAACATGTTTTGAAAAATTTCCAAACAGTGACCAGCTTTTCTTTCAAAATTTCAAATCAACTAACTTAAAACTGGTCATGTTCTTCATGTTGCAAAGTATTTGAGAAGATCGAAGTATTAGAGCTTTGACACTACTTCCACATTATAGTCTCTCATAAGTGTTTGATCTCTCAGAATCCTAAAGGTTACTCACTCAATACACTAGTCACTTTTAAGAATTTGAGTTATGTACCAAGGCAAATGTGATTCTAGTGTTTCACAAGCACGTATGAAGAAAATTTAAAGAACCTCACGAACATTGAACTTCACTCATACACTGTACATTACTTAGAGGTTCCTAAGTTCAGTACTGCCTCTTTAGCTGCCTCAGAATCTCTGATTTGTATATATAGGGAAAATGGGGTCAAGTTAGCTTATGAAAGAAAGGAATTTCTTTAAGGAATCAAAGTTTGGACATACCACTAAATTCCTCTCAATCCGTCAATTATTCCCTCTTTAGTGTTTCCCCACTCCATGATGCTTTATTCATATACTACTCTATTTATGAACACTGTCCATTTTCACTTATTTTTGTCTGTTTTTCTCATTCATCTATTTTTTTTTTCAAGAAACTTATATATCTGCTTTTAGTGGCTTCAAAAACACTCTTTAAGATAATCCTCACTTCCTTATCTTTTCAATCCCAAATTTAATGGTAAGTCCAAAGGGTAGGATTGAGATTATATCTCTCTCTTTATGGTTTAGACTGGATTAGGGACCAAAGAAAAGGTTTTAATGAGAATGGAAACAAAATGGTTTACCTCACAAGATATCAAGGTCTGGTTATATCAAGCAGGCAAAAGCTATTTAGTAGTTTCTCTCACTCTCTCAAATCAGATCATTTTCCTTAGCAGATTAAAGACAGAACTTTACCCGACCAATGCCCTGTACACTTGAGGAATGTATGAGAAATTCAAAGCAAACCTATAAAGGTCCTGATTCTACTAGAAGAAAAACTGATCAGATAACTGTGTTTAATAAGGAAGAGAATACAAATAACCCCTCTCATAAAGAAAAAGGCACAAAATGAAGCTCAAAACCTCACATACCACCCAAGTTTTTCTCCACTCTTTCCTTATCAAAACCATCAACTTATTCACAATTCAAATCTGACCAAAATCTTTATCAGTGTTCAAAGAAATTTATCAAAAATTGCTCATCAAAACTGCTTGTTTTGAACACTTAGTTTTCTATTTGAAATCGCATTTTATGAAAAACTAAATCACTTTGAAATATGAGCAATGTAAGCTCAATCATGCACTTAGACTTAATATCCTAAGAAGTTCAAACAAAAACTAAGAAATTCAAACAAAAAAAACTATCCCCAAAATAGACCTAAAAACTACGCAAAATCCAGACTATCTAGACTTTAGTTTTCATGGAAATAAGCTAAGTTTGGTATTGTAGAGCAGTACATATTGTCCAGGTTTGAACTCTCGCTTCACAATCTTCTTATCATGGTAAATTTTCACCTTTTTCTTGTACATCTCATGATTTTCATAGGCTTCGAGGCGCCATTCATCCATCTCATCTAGTTATAGAAGCCTCTGCTTTCCTGCTTTTTCATAGTCCATATTCAGAAGTTTTACAGTCCAATATGACTTGTGTTCCAACTCCACTGGCAAATGGCATGCCTTGCCATACACCATTCTAAATGATGACATTCCAATGGGAGTTTTAAAAGCTGTTCTGTAAGCCCACAGAGCATCATCTAGCTTGAAGCTCTAGTCTTTTCTAGACTCATTTACAGTCTTTTGCAGGATTTTCTTTAACTATCTATTTGAAACTTCCACTTGCCCATTCGCTTGTGGATGATAAGCTATGGTAACTTTATGGATTACTCCATACTTCTTAAGAACCTTCTCCAATAGCTTATTACAGAAGTGAGATCCTCCATCACTAATTAGTACCCTGGGTATGCCAAATCTAGTGAAGATATTCTTCTGAAGAAATTTCTCCACTACCTTTCCATCATTTGTAACACAAGCAATAGGCTCTACCCACTTGGATACGTAATCAACTGCTACAAGTATATACTCATACTTGTTTGATGGAGGAAATGGTCCCATGAAATCAATACCCCAGACATCAAATAGCTCAACCTCCAAGATATAGTTTTGGGCCATTTCTTACCTCTTAGAAATATTACCCATTCTCTGACATCTATCACAGTTGGCCATATAAGCATGTGCATCTTTGAATAATGATGGCCAATAGAAACTACATTCTAGAATTCTGGCTGCTGTTCTTGTTCTAGCAAAATGACATGCATATTCTGATGAATGATAGTGCTTGATGATGTCCAATGTTTCTTTATATGGGATGCAACGTCTTAACACTTGATCAGCACATCTCCTAAATAGGTAGGGTTCATCCCATATGTACCTCTTAACCTCATGAAGGAACCTTTTCTTCCGATGACTGTTTAAATCTTCAGGTAACACTTTACATGACAAATAGTTTGCATAGTCAGCATACCAGGGATAAAATGTTACCTCACAAAGGAAAAGTTACTCATATGGAAATTGTTCATTGATGTCAACTTGAGCCTCTATATCCTTAATGTGCAGTCTTGAGAGGTGGTCAGCTACTACGTTTTCAGTGCCCTTTTTGTCTTTGATTTCTATGTCAAACTCCTGCAGCAAGAGCACCCATCTTATCAACCTAGGCTTAGACTCCTTCTTAGCAAATAAGTATCTCAATGTTGCATGATCAGTATGGATGATAATTTTAGACCCTAATATATATGATCTAAACTTATCCAATGCAAAGACTATTGCTAGTAGTTGTTTTTCAGTGGTGGCGTAATTTCTCCGAGCCTCCACCAACGTTTTACTAGCATAATAAATGACCATGAATAGCCTCTCCTTTCTCTGTCCCAGCACTGCACCTACAGCAAAGTCAGATGCATCACACATGATTTCAAATTCAGAATTCCAATCTGGTGGAACTATGACTGGTGCTGAAACAAGCTTTTCTTTAAGCTGCACAAAAGCTTTCAAACATTCATCAGTAAACTCAAACTTCTTTTCTTTTTCTAACAAAACACACAGGGGTCTAGCTATCTTTGAAAAATCCTTAATAAAGCGCCTGTAGAACCCAGCATGTCCTAAGAAACTTCTAATGCCTTTTACATTGGCAGGAAGAGGTAAATGGCTATCACATCAATTTTTGTCCTGTCTACTTCTAATCCCTTAGCAGACACCTTATGGCTTAAAACAATACCCTCTCTTACCATAAAATGACATTTTTCCCTGTTAAAGACTAGGTTACTTTCCTCACATCTTCTAAGCACTTTCTCTAGATTATTCAAGCAACAGTTAAAACTATCTCCTATAATGGAAAAATCATCCATGAAGACCTCTAGAAACTTCCATGAAGACCTCTAGAAACTTACTTATGAAATCAGTAAAGATGGCTAGCATACACCTTTGAAACGTTCCTGGTGCATTACATAGTCCAAATGGCATCCTATTATAAGCAAAGGTTCCAAAAGGACAAGTAAAAGTTGTTTTATGCTGATCACTAGGAGCTAGGGGAATTTTGTTATATCCAGAATAACCATCCAAAAAGCAAAAATAAGGGTGTCCTGCTAGCCTATATAACATCTCATCTATGAGGGAAGGGGGAAGTGATCCTTTCTAGTGGCATCGTTTAAAACTCTATAATCTATACACATACGCCAACTTGTAACAGCTTTAGTAGGGATCAATTCATTCTTTTCATTCTTAATCACAGTAATCCCTCCCTTTTTTGGCACACACTACACTAGACTAACCCATTCACTATCTGAAATTGGAAAAATAATACCTGCATCAAGGAGTTTCAATACTTCCTTCTTCACAACCTCCTTCATAGTTGGATTCAATCTTCTTTGAGGTTGGATCTTGGGTGTATGTTTGTCCTCCTAGATGATTTTGTGTGTACAGAAAGTGGGGTTGATTCCTTTAATATCTGCTATCGTCCATGCAATGGCTTTCTTGTGTTTCCTCACCACTTGGAGAAGGCTTTCCTCGTGTTCATCTGTTAAGTCATTGGAAACCACAATAGGTAAACTAGAATCCTAAGAGTTAAGGAATGCATACCTGAGATGACTTGAAAGTGTCTTCTGTTCCAACTGTGGTGGTTTTTTAGTTTAGGGAAGCATTGGCTCGGCAGATGGTTGTATATCACTAATGTTGAGGACAAAATGAGAAGTCATGCATTCCAGCTCACCACTGTAAGCACTTTCCTCTGGAATATCCATATCCACATCATTGATTAATACATTGTTAAGTGGATCAGAACTCCTCAATGCGAGAATTTTATCCATCAACTCTGTATCAGCTGCAAATTGTATACTCTTGACTTCATTAAAATTGTATGAGAATTTTAATGACTCCAAAAGACTAAATTTTACTTCCTCTCCATTAACTCTGAGTGTGAGTTTACCATTTGCCACGTCTATTATTGCTCTTCCAGCTCTCAAAAATGGTCGACCAAGTAGCAAAGGTACGTCTTCATCTACCTCCATGTCAAGCACTACAAAATCCACTGTAAATATGAATTTGTTTACTGTGACTATCACATCTTCCACAGCTCCCTTAGCATGAGTGAAAGATCTATCAGCAAGTTGCAACAAGACATTATCAGGTCTTAAATGCCTTATTCCCAATCTTTCATAAATGGCCAAAGGCATCAAGTTTATACTGGCTCCCAAGTCACAGAGAGCTCTCCCTTTGAATCTACCGCCTATGGTCAAAGGTATGGTGAACTTGCCAGGATCCTTCTCTTTCCTAAGAATCTAGTACTTGACAAGTTGGCTCACACTCTCATTCACATTAATGCATCCCAGATCAGCTAAATTCCTTCTCTTTGACAACAGCTCCTTCATGAATTTAGCATTGACAGGCATCTGTTTCAATGCTTCAATGAATGGAATGTTGACATGGATTTGCTTCATCATGTCTAAAAACTTCTCAAGCTGCTTATCTAGGTTCTTACTATTCTCTCTTTGAGGAAAAGGTAAGGCAATCTTTACAGCCTCCTATTCTTTTGCAACAGATTTGCTGATTTCTTCATTTTCCTTATTCTGCACAGGAGGTTCATGACTTTTCTTTTCCTTAGAGTTCTCCAGTTGTTTCCCACTTCTCAGTGTAATAGCAAGCACTTGTGCTTCCTCTTTGGATTTATCTTTAACCCTTGGGTTGGGCACAGTGTCACTTGATAGTACTCCTTGGGGTATTTGATTCAAAACTTGCATAAGTTGCCCCATCTGAGTTTCCAAATTTTTGATTGAAGTGGTATGGTTGGTAAGAACAACATCAATCTTCTCCATGTATTTAATCAGAAGGTCCTCCATACTAGGCTTCTTCTGTCCCATCGGCTGATACTGAGTCTGTCCTTGCTGTTGGTAACCAGGTTGAGGATTTCTTTGGTAATAACCCTGATTTTGATAAGGTTGGTTCCTCTGTTGATAGTATGGCCTCTGCTGGTTACCATAATTATTATTCACATAATTTACTTGTTCTGACTCTTCTAGCTCATCTTCATCATCAGCAAATGCTGCTTCCTGAGCATAATCTGCCAGAGTAGTCTTCTGTTTATCAACAGAATTAACTAAAGTCTTCTTTGGATGACCCTTGTTGACTGCCATATTGTCCATCTTTTTATTCAACAATGCTATCTGAGCAGATAATGTATTGAAAGACTCCAACTCATAAACTCCAAACTGCTTCTTGTTTGTAGCCTTTTCCCTTTCATTCCATCCAAAATCATTGTTTGTCAGCAATTTGATCAAGTCATGAGCGTCATCTGGCTCCTTATGCATTATTGATCCTCCAGCTGAGGAATCAATGTGCATTTTGATCTGAGGGGGCATGCATTATAAAATGTCATCACAATGCTCCAAGATGCTATGCAATGGTGAGGACATCTTCTGATCAGCTCCTTAAACCTTTCCCAGCTTTCATATAATGACTCTCCATCCACATACTGAAAAGGAGAGATCATATTTCTCAGTTTCACCATCTTCATGGGAGGAAAGTAGCGGGCTAAAAACTTCCTCACTAGATCTTCCCAGCTATTGATACATCCTGGTGGCAATGAGTATAACCAGGAGTGAACTTTGTTACTTAGTGAAAAGGGAAATAAACGAAGTTTAACTGCATCCTCTGAGACTCCATTGTGTCGAAATGTACTGCACAGATGCAGAAAGGTGTTCAGATCCTGATTAGGATCATCAGTAGCTCCTCCTCCAAACTTGTTCTGTTGAACCATTTGGATGGGTTCAGATCTCAATTCAAAGTTTTCAGTTGTTATTGCTGGTAAATTGATGGCCTGTGGCATGCCATCAACTGGTGGGATGGAATATTGTCGAAGAGTCATCTTCTCAGGATCTTCTCGTACATCATTATCGTTATTCCAGTTGTAGCGTTCCTCAGACATTATTACTCTTGACTCAGTTCTCGCTGCTGATGTTGTTCGTGATCTAAAGTGTCTAACAATTTTTTCTGGTTCAGGATCAAACTGCAAGTCTTGGAGCTTGACCCTTCTTCGTCTGGTCAGGAAGGACCGGCACTAACTTCTAGAGATTGTGAACGTCTAGATTGTAAGATAGAATTCGGTTGATAACGGCCTCACTATTCAATATGTACATATAGTTAGATTTTCCAATCTCTACTGCACAAGAAAAATAAACACAATTTAGAGTACAGAATCAAGAGTTAGATAGAAAAAGAAGACAGTCTAGGTCCTCAGTGGACCTTATACTTGGCTCCAGGTTCCACCAATACGGAATATCCTCATCTCCCTCCTCTCTCCAACGACCGAAGAAGAAGAAAAATCGTTCATTCCATTCCTTATCACATGTGGATGGATTTAGGACACTCTCGTTTGATCCAAATGACAGTGCAAGTACACTTGGGCCGAATCACCAACCACTTTTTGTACGAAATAGGCCGCATATATGTCCGTGACCTCACAAATTATCGTATTTTTCCTGGTCATCACGTCAAACAACCGCAAAAGCCTCATAGTATTCGGATTGACTTGGCTTGGAGCAATCTGTAATCTTTTTTAAAACTTTCAGAGTATTCCTCCAATCGAAAACTTGTGCCCTATGCTCAGCAGAAAGGTGTACATTTGGGGTCCAGCCATCGACGACCCAATTGACTCTTTCATCCCCCTCCGGGTCTCGGATCAAAATGTCCTCCCGAATGTTTTACGCCGCCCTAATGGCGTCCATATGATCCGGACGAATGATGGAAGGGCAATCCTTCGTTTCGATCCCTTAGGGACCAAAAGACCAAGGGTGTAGCACTAAACATCGGTGGTATCATCCACCACCTCCACCATAATTCCGCCGGAACATCAACATTATCGTTGTCTCCTCTTAATTCGGCGCGGAGTCTCTCAAGCGTCCTCGGGCTCATGTCCAAGCTGTTTGAACCTTCCGCGGATCCGGACGATTTAAGAGTATCGTTGTTTCCGGACAGATCATCCCCTAGCATCCTTTGGATGTCCGATTCAGTTGTCTAACTTGACATATGTGATCGGTAGTATTGTCAAAACAAACTCAAAGTCCGCGGATTACCCGAGTCTGCCCGTAATTTGTACGGATATGGACTTAGAAAATTAGTGTCCATTTTGATCGCGGGCTTTTTTATCTCCTCCATACGGATAACGGACTTTAGCGAACCGGAGCTAATATATCCGCGGATATCTGCTATTTTCAATATAAATTTTTTAAAAATTAAAAATTTCAAACTTCTCTACTTTAATAAATAAAAATTCAAGATTCACAACTAATAAACGCTAAAATTCACTGTGTCAATACCCACCTCTCTTAGACACCCACCGTTGATAACTAGTGTACGAATATGGACTAAAAAAACTAGTGTCAATCTACTCCAGTCCGCGTAAGAGTTTTTTTTCTGAAATATTTGATAACTGTTATTTTTATATTATGTGATAGTCTTTTGAGATGTGCAAGTTACAAATTTTTAGACCATAACTATGTCGTTTATTTCATGTGACATCTATAATTTTTACTAGTGTTTTAGTTTTAATTTTTTTTATTATGTCCAATTCTCTTTTACTTTGGTAGTTAAATCAATATGTGATAATATATATATATATATATATATATAAAATCGTAGTTGAACAAGATGGATGTAAAATACCTTATAAATTGAGTAACAAATGCCATAAAAAATATATAACTCTTCAACAAGGTGCATTAATAAAAAAAATTTGAAAATTAATGGACATGTCTGGGTCTGTTCGTACGGATCCGCGGGCGCACCTGGACTTGAGAAACAAATCCGTTTTAGAAAACGGACATCTCCGCTCCAGTCCGTTTTTTAAAAAATTCCGTATGGAACGGAGCGGACCGGACCGTACTGTCTGTTCTGACAGTGCTAGTGATTGGAAATGCCAATACTCAGATCAATGAACTACTCCGGTTAACCAAGGAACACAGTTTGAGTCCAAAATCGCCTGAAAAGGCTCAAAATGGTCGGAAAACCCCACTAAAGGCTTCTACTTAGTTCATCAAGCATTCTCACTCTTTCAAAACTAGTAACCTAACATCCCTATTCTCACCGGTTTACCAAAAACTCTCATCTTCTGCAAAAAAACAGAAAAAACAAAAATAAACAGCAAAAGCAAGCATTCATTAGAAAAATAAGAAAAAGAGTATCGAAGTATTCACCTTAGATTCGTGCGGAGATGACGAGATAAGAATTTGAAGGGTGAAGAGTGTTCTCTAGCAAAGTCTAATACTTTAGAGAGAGAAACAAACGGTCAAGAAATGCAAAAGTGAAAAAATGAAGAGGCTCGGACCTATTTATAGGCACAGGGTAGATGAAAAGGCGAAGCTTCGTGAGGAAGCTACCACACATATAACTCTCCTAATGGAGAGTTTTCTCTAATATGATGTATTTGACAGGTGACGTGACCTAGTGGAACCCAAGCGTTTCGTATTCCTATTTTATTCATCCTTTCGGAACCATTCTTATGGATGAATGAGGGAATCTGTAGTGACCCAAATCTTCAAAATCCGGTTTGGAACCAAGGCCCAAGCCCAAAATGACTAGCACGCTAAAGCCAAGCACAAGCCCAATGCTCCAAGAGGCCAAGGCCCAGAGTTTTTCTAGAGGCTTGTCAGCCCATAACCTTTCGAGATCGGTCACAACAGACCAAACCACCTGACCACTAAATCCTAGATCTTGTGGAGATTCTTCCGCAAGGATCTCGGCAAGATCCACCTAACGGTTCCTCGAACTTCTATAAATAGAAGCTCATTTGCTGTAGAGTGGACATTCTCTTCTTTACTGAAACGCTGCCAAAATCAATATTGACAGTGCTTTTAAGTTCCTATCACATTTAACCGTCTCCGATCATACCCCGGTGAATAACCCCAGACTCCGGTCACTCTCCTGATACTAATCAATCAAGCTCAGAGCTTCACAAAGTGTATGCCAACTCAATTCCGAGGCTTTTCATTCCGACAAGAACGTTTATCCCAGGAAGTCAATATTTACTTTACTACCTTCTTTAAGCTTATTATTTAAGTTCAAGTCTAACTTGAGTGTCAAAGTGCCTACAGTAGACACCACACGGTGTCCCCAGGTCCGCTCGGACGCTTCTCTTTCCATTTTGCAGGATCTATTAACACTTGGAATCAGTCTCAACCAAACTCTAATCTATCCAGTCAAGCCAGTCCAGATGACCTATATTTTTGAACCACTACAGTATAACATATTGAGATAAAAATAATATATTATTTGATTCAATCTACCTAGCATTCTTATATAAATGAAAAACTATTTATAAAAATCATATAAAATAAGAGAGTGATAAATTAAAATACTTCTGTAAATTAAAATAGAGTATAATATTGCTCATCCGGTATAGTATGATAATATCCACTTTAGATCTAGCCCGTAAGATTTAGTTCTTGGACTCCTTCCTCAAATGTAGTATATTATGGAGTTTGGTGTGGTGTGTATATACAAGTCATTCTTGATTTGCATTTTCAATGTGAAAATTAGAGATAACTCTCCAATAGTATCCACGTGCAAGTAATATGTAATAAATATATATATACATATATTTTGGAAGAAAATTTTAAATATATAAATTATAACGAAATAATAATTAAATCCAATAGAAAGGCCAAATAGGCCATAATCTCTAAACTTCTAAAATCCTTATACAAAAGCCTAAATATTCTTTATGTCCACCAATAGGTCTTCAGAGACTCTCACAAATAAAAGTGAATATTGCACTTCAAGCCATTCAAATTTAATATACTAAAACTAATTTGCTACTTAACTTTTATCTAGTATTTTTGCCAATTTTGACAATTAATAATCAACTTATGATTAATCTATTGGCTATGATAACTAATTTTTACATTTATTCAAGTTCTTATTTCTATTCTTTTAGTCATTTACGATCAATTTGGGCAAACAATACAGGGAGTATTCTTATTCTCATTTGTTTAACTCTTTTAAAGAACAAAACTGACCTGACTCCTGAATGCTAAAGTGCCTCTAATACTCACCCAAGTCAGTTTCTCAAGGTCTTTCTGTAACGTCCAGCCCTCGCTAGCTGGATGCCCTGAGCTCTCCCGTCCACAGGTACACCTCACGGTTGCAAGATTGCTCCGATACCATTTGTAACGTCTGGCCCCCGCCCCCGAATGACCTGAGGTGCGGTGGCTGGGCGCCACCTTGTCACATAACCATTCTTAAGGCTGATCACTAGCCCCACAGACCACCATTAAACTTTCCAGCATACTTTTTCCTCACTCGCATGCTTTTTGGATAAACTTCCCAAAAGGTCACCTATTTCAAGATTGTTTCAAGTCAAGCACGCTTAACTTTGGAGTTCTCAAGTTCAGGGCACCCGAAAATAATGTGCACATTAGTGAAACTATATGGTCACTTATTTTATTTTGCTGGTCAAACTAGTTAATTAAGTTCTACGTTATTTTCTGTTTCTTAAATTAGATTTAGGCCATTCAAATAAAATTTATAAACTATTTATTTTTATATGATATAAGTACAATATATGGAAGCTTTGCACCACATCCTCCTATTTATTTATTTATTTTTTACTTCTACTAAAAAATGTCAATAATTTATTTATAATTCTAATTCAGAAACCCTCTTTTACCTTCATTTTTCTTAACCTATTATAAAATTAATCATTTTAGATTTAAAATTATATTTTCACAAAAATATTGCTATTCTCATAAATTTATTTTAATAAAAATGTATTTAATATATATATATAAATTATATAAAATGAAAGTAATTTTACATGCAAACATGAACTATTTAGTTTTTTTTTTAAATATCAAATTATATATAGTTTCTAATATTAATCTAACTAAACTTATATGTAACATAATTAAATTAGCATTAAATAATATATTTAATGAATTTTGCATGTAAATAAATAATTATTTACATAGATCTTAAATGATAAAATAAATAAATTAATGATACATTAAATTTAATCTATTTCTATATTACTAAGGATATAATAGACAAAACTCAATAATATTAAATGGAAAAAGTCCATTGATCTGGATCAATCCATGAAGGGGTTTTGATTACTAAAATAAAATCGTTAAAAATAAAAACTAAAAAAAATCAATTTATAAAAATTACAATTAAAGTAATTAAACTGTATGGAATCATAAATATATAAAATACTAGCAAGTCGGTCAGAATTTCATCCTTATGCCATTGAATAGTACAAACATAGATTCTCAATTTATAACTACCATCAATCAAACGTAAATAAGAAACAAATTGTGGAGAAGAAAAACCTCTTCTTTATTTTTATAAAATTCTCTAACTTATTTAGAATATTTTTTAGTGTTTTTTCCTGTTTTGAATGTTTTAGAGAGTTTCAAATATGTTGAACGTATTTCATTCCACAGATCTCTCAAAATTATTTGAACGTGATTTATTCCATAATTTAAAAAAAAAAAAAAAACTCTCAAAATCACATACACATGATTCACATATGTCAGATAAGGTGGAAATTGAACCTTTTAAGTTATTGACTTTAAAAATGTGGATCAATAGTGTGGTCTTTTATAAAAAAATATTTTTTAAAAATTTCTAAAATCAAATAAAGTTTTTATGATTTATTTAATTATTTAAAATTTTAAATGTCTTAAAATGAAAATATCTTTATTCTTTTCGCTTAAAACTTAATAGAATTTAATTTAGATGTTTTGTGGAAAACTTTTAATGTATTAATATATATATATATATATATATATATATAATTATAATTTTCTTAACTACGAAGACAATTTGTCTTCCGACAATTTGAATATAATTTTAATCTATTGAAACATTTTATTAGTTTGTTTGTAAGGGATACCATTTTAAAATAAATGACAACCATGTCATTTTACAATTTTATCTTTTTAAGTTATCTTTATTTTTATAATTACTTTGCAACAGTGACATTTAAAAAGACTATTTTTCCATTTTACTAATTAAATATAAATTATTATAATACATATTTAATTTTTAAATATTTTCATAATGAATTTAGAGAGTAATAAAATATCAATAAAAGAATCATTAGCATATATAAATTAATATATATATTTTTTTAATGTGATATTCTAGAATAGAAATCAGATATATAATAAAATATCTACAATCATCAAAAATATATATATAAAGGTTTATTTTTAAAAATTTCAAATATTTATTATTTGTATTTATATTTGAAATCACATATTTAGAAATAATTTCATATAAATTTATATGTAATCAATATTTTTTAAAAAAAAATATTGTTCAAATTAAGTAAAACTTTTAGAATTAAAAATGAAGAATATGAAATTATGTGAGACTAAAAGGATCCCAGACCCATCATTTTATAAGAGCATGAAAATCATTTTTGTTATCATATTGCCATTTTTCCCTTTTACAACATAACTTACAAAAATATATAATCATTAGCTATTCGGTCAGAGAGCATCACCTGACTTACCTAATTGTAATTCGGTAAGCAATCCGGTACATAGCTCGGTCAGAGAGAAATTATACGAGTTCAATGCAAGTTTAAGTGACAATTCGGTTCCTATTTTGGTATGAAGCTCGGTCAGAGAGTATTCCTAACGGTCACAAGGCTGACCGAATTGTATTTCGGTAGCTAGCTCGGTAAAGAGCTCGGCCAGAGTTCATCATACGTCCTAAATTGGAGTTTTCAAGTGACAGTCCGGTATACTATTCGGTATCTAGTCCGGTTACGAACATACGGCACTTTTTCAATCTAGTTCAAATTATATCTTTCGCTATTCAAGTTCTAGCTATCAAATTGAGTCTATTCCTAACAGCTACAACCAGTTAGGAGTCAGAATTCAACTACCCAGATGTTAGAACCAAAAGTAAGTAACTAGCAACAACAAAAATCAAACCACCAAATATCAAACATTCATAATCAGAAACAGAACAAATTCATTACCACAGAGTTCAGATTACCAAATTATTTAATGGTGTTTAACTTACCAGGCCTGTCCTTAGTTTAATAATAGAAATCGGGAACAGAAAATAGACAGATAGGGTAAAACCCTCAGAGGTAGAACAAAAATCCCACAAGTGATGACGTCGCATCCAGACAATGAGCAAAGCTCCAGAAGTGATGCCGTCGCATCCAAAAAGTGATTGACAATCAAGGCTATATACGCTTTCGCGCATCGATGTATACATCCAGTTTTCCCTACAGCATGCTGGTCTTATCGTATTAATCTATGAACAGGACTTTTTAGCAGATTATAGAGTTCAATATTCAGATTAACAGACAGACACGGATACTAGCATTCATGTCCACATATAACAGCAGAATTCAATAGTTGCTTGTAGAATTTTATCCAGATAGAATACAAATATGATGGCAGCAATAATACCTTAATAGTTCATATTAAGATGCAACAGATTACACCAATCAAATCAGATTTCAACTTATACCAATTTAATCAATTACACACAAGTAAACAGACAGAAGCAAACAAACGGCGTAAACACGGCTACTAACCTTTCTCGCTAAATCCAAATCCACCGAAATTACCCCGGTCGACGATCCCAACTTGGTCTACACCAAATCAAGAATAGAACCCATCAATTCCCAAATTGAGCAAATTAGGGTTTACAATAATCAAAAATCAAAGTTTCAATTGAACCCCAAAATAACCAAATCATCTATATTACAAAGCTAGGGTTCAAAACCCAAATAAATTTTGGAATCAAACTTCAATTCATCAAAATCCTAGTTTAAAACAAAAACCCCAAATTGAGTAAAGATTAATTAAATAGAAGGGAATAGAAAAAACATTACCTAGATAAGGAGGAATCAAAACAACATAGTTCCCAATAGAAGTCTTGGAATATGGAGCTTAGAAATTCACGACTTGGGTTTTTTGGTTTGAGAGAAAAATAAGAACATGTGAAATCAATTTCTAGGTTTTGGTGACAAATGAATCCAAAAGACAACTTTTCATTTTTATATGGGTGGGAAATATCGTCAAAAAGCCACATGTTTATCAAATGGTGGTAGTAGTAGTAGTAGGAGTAGTAGTAGTAGCAGTAGTAGGAGTAGTAGTAGCAGTAGCAGGAGTAGTAGTAGTAGTAGGAGCAGGAGCAGTAGCAGCAGCAGGAGCAGCAGCAGCAGCAGCAGTAGTAGCAGTAGCAGCAGCAGCAGTAGCAGTAGCAGTAGTAGCAGCAGCAGCAGTAGCAGTAGCAGTAGCAGCAGCAGCAGCAATAGCAGCAGTAGTAGCAGTAGCAGTAGTAGCAGCAGCAGCAGTAGCAGCAGCAGTAGCAGTAGCAGTAGCAGCAGTAGCAGTAGCAGTAGCAGTAGCAGTAGCAGTAGTAATAGCAGTAGCAGTAGCAGCAGTAGTAGCAGCAGCAGTAGCAGTAGCAGTAGTAGCAGTAGCAGTAGTAGTAGCAGTAGCAGCAGTAGCAGTAGCAGTAGCAGTAGTAGCAGTAGCAGTAGCAGTAGCAGTAGCAGTAGCAGTAGCAGTAGCAGTAGCAGTAGTAGTAGCAGTAGCAGTAGCAGCAGTAGTAGTAGTAGATGTGACTTAGTTATCTTTCAATTAGGTCATATTCTTCAAGTTATGTCAAGTCATTCACGTTAGCCACATAATTAAATTATGACTTATAGAGGTGACTTAGTTATCTTTCAATTAGGTCATATTAACATCATTGTTATTTCAATTGCAATAATCAAATTATGAGCAATTATGGGTAGTGAGACACACACCAATCAAATAGCTATTTTTGTTTAAGTAATTAAGTAGTTATGCTAGGAACTGATCATGATAAAAACTGGGAAAATCTGGAAGACTAAATCAAATTAGCTACAGAATCTGTCATTAGAAGTTATAGCAAAACCGCTGTGTGCGCACGGCTTATATTTCGTTGGCCGGCATTGCATCACTTAGACTAGAACCTCTAGATAGTAACTTAAAGAACTCGATAATGAGAGTGAAATTATAAATGCATGTGATTAAACACTTAAATCAATAATTGGCTGGTTGGTAGGACTGTTTGGTAGGTTGTTTGCTTTAGCGGATTCTAGGGAGTCCGTAAAGACTTGCATTGTGTGATCACATGATTAGAGCCAAGTCTGAGGCATTGCATGTGTATGTTGGAACTTAAACTGTTAACTTAGGCTAGTTCATAGTCTAACTCTACTTTTATCTGTTTCTTTCTATTATGTAAATATGATATTAAAACTCCAGGTTAAGTACAAGTACATCGATCACTAGGTGTTATTTCACTACATAGACCACGACATCTATCAGCATGACCATCTTTTACCATTTTCCATTTAGATGTATTCTGAATCTTTTCTCTAAATTTGCGTTTCTGTATTTTAACTAGTAATTTTGCTATTGTTGGTTGTTGAACTTGTAAACACTTTTGGAATCGTTAATACTTTGGATATTGAGATGTTGGAATGTATTTACTTACCTTTGATTGATTCAGATTTATATAAGTGAAATGGTCTTGAAATTATAAACTGTTACTAGTTATAAATACAGCATTAGGTATGTAGCGTAAGGCACCTATCCTATGGTTCTACCAGGAAGGGGGTTTGTCGTTACATTAGATATTTACAAAATAGGTTAGGACTAACCCAAAATTCCTTAATTATTACCTAGGATCATCAATTATCAATATTCAACATTTAAGAACATAAAACCCATTTAGTCAAGTTAGAGATTTTGACAAAATAGACATTAGAAACATGATCGATCAAAGGTAGCAATTTAAAAATATTAGTTGACATCATTGGAATGTAAAAATATAATTCCTTATAACCATGTATATCAAAATCAAATATCAGCATTGTAGAGACATTAGAGCAAAAATCATTTTAACTAAATTGGAAGCTAATATAACTCTATTTAATCTCAAAACCATCTCAATAACAATCTATAGGTATTTAAGAATTAAAACCAATATACTATTTTATGAAATAAGATTTTCACAACCATGAAAAATTGAACCTTTCGATATCCAAGCTCCATGAAAGCTAAGAGCACATAATAACAATTCAAAATCGACCCATAAACATTATTAAAGCATTCAAGAACAAAAACTAAAACACTATTTTCGAATTCAATATTGTAAAGAGAAAAATGAAATTTCTACCTTAAAGAATATGCTCTAGAATGGTGAAACAACCTCCTTGAGAGTTAATGTAAGTAGAATTGGTGTAATTTTTGGTTTTTGTTTAAGTGGATGTAATGGGTGGTGGCTAAGGTTTGTGATGGTTGTGTAAAATATGTATTTTGGTTGTTATGTTGATGCAGTGAGAAAGTGAGTGTTGAAAGAGTGAATGAGTGTGTTGTGCGAATAAATAATAGTGAAATAAGGGGTTGTGTTTGGTGGACTTCATAAGTGTGTCATGACACATCTTTGGGTTTGGAAGTGGATTGGGCCAATTTGGGCCCAATCCAGTTTCAAGTCCATTTTTCTACTAAAATACTTTTCCGCCACTTTTATTTACTTTTCAAAATTTATTTTGACATTTCGCAATAAAAATAGCTACCAATTTTAAAATTCAGATTTTTCCGCTCAATAGGGGTAGTAAAATGGTAAATTTTCCGAAAATGGACATTTTGACCCAAATTCAATATTTTCTCAATTTTCAATATTATTAGACTAATAACATCCCATTGAATCATTTTTTGCCCTTAAAGATCGCTTTTCAACTTTGAAAGCAATTTTGTAATATTTAATTTTCAAATTAAATAAAATATTCGATGCTAAACTTTTTGTCTCAATTTTTTTCCTAATCTCATTATTACCGTTAATATTATTTTTGAGTTATTTCATTGTCGAATTTTAAAAAATCACATGCAAAATTAAACTCTCCCGAAATTTTAGGCCCAATCTGTGGACGTTACAAAGCATCTCACTCATCATTATCTTCTTCCCTGGGATTAGACCTGATCAAAACTGGGTCGGGCCGGATTACAGTCGGACCAAGTAGTGTATCTAGCCAAATTTTTTTTACCCTAGCCCGACCCGGCCCTGTACTAAAATAGGGAGGGTCTGACCCTGGCCCTAGCCCTGAATGATCAGGGCGGGCTTCGGGTCGGCCCTCACTCTAATATATTAGTAAATTTTATATAAAAAAACATAGTTCATTGATTAAAGTTCAACTATAAAATATAAATAAAAAAATTAAAATTAATCTAACAAACACATTAAAATAAATTCAAAATCTATTATAAATTATAACAAAAAGTATTAAAAACTAAAAGTATTAAAAACCATTTAAGTTTTAAATTTCAAATTATTCTAAATAAACTTGCATCTTCCCCATCAACATCTTCATATACATCATCATCATCACTTGAACTGCTGCTTTCTTCATTCTTTCCACTTCTATTACTATCATCATCTACATGAAACATGAATTTAAAATAATATATATATATATATATATATACACGAATGTAATATGTACATAATAATTTAATCGTTCATAATAATATAAACAAATATAATAATACAAAAATTATATACCTTCCACAAGTAGCCAATTACGAAGACAAACCAAAGCTTGTTTTTCCACCAATGCTAAATGCTGATTCAGAAGCTACTGTGGAGACAGGAATGGTCAAAAGGTCACGAGCCATAATTGCAAGAGTAGGATATCAGCTGAAGACTTAAACCAAAAATCTAAAATCTCTACATCATCATTTGCTGGTCTTCTCGGCTCTTCTAAATATAAATCTAATCATTCTTTCCAACTTCATTTTTCTCCCTTTCTTGTGCTGTAAACATTTCATAATCATCAAACTCACCTTGATCCCCTCCATCAGAGATACCACTAGATGCTTCAACATCTTGAGCTGTACTACTAGACACACCTCCACTATACTCATCAAACCATACTTTAAGAGTACTTACAATGCGATTAACACGATCACTACTATCTTCAGAACTATAAATCTTCCCAAAACAATATTTCGAGAAAGTCACCTTATACCGAGGGTCTAATAGTGTGGCACAACTCAATACAATGTTATAGTCCCTCCAATACTTATCAAACTTTTTTTTGCATATCACTAATCATGTCACTCAAGAAGTTATTAGGTTGCCTAGAAATTTCTATCAAAGCAAACTGAATTTTCCATACATTTTTAATAAAAATAAATAATAAATATAAAAGTGAATAGATTTTAATGTATAAATATTTTTTTAAAAAAATGTGAAAAGTAAATTAGTATGAAGTATATGAGTATAAAGTCAAAAAAGGTACGTTTAATATTACGAATGGTGAAAACAAATAACTAAATTCTTTACAATAAATTCAAATGATATATATATATATAATAACTTAATTAAAAAAACACTAAATTAAAATGATATATAATAACTCAACAAGGCAATTATTTCCATACATTTTCAATAGTCTAGTGGCTATATGCTGAGTTTGTAGGAAAAAAAATCGATGCAATTATAATTACAAGTGCTTCCTAGCACTTTGTAAAGATGCATTTCTCTATATCGTTTTTTATATTATTATTTTTGTTATTTTTACAGACCATTTCACCTTTAGTTTGTGATAGTTAGTGATGATGATATGAACACTTTTTTTTTAGTGTAAAAATGTACTAGTTTCTTTATCACTAACTATGTAAACGTTTAATCCGTGTGAGATAATTGTATTTAATTTGTGACAGATGTTTCAAAATTAATGTTAGCTTAATTGAATAAATTACTATGTCATACTGAAGTTCCTGATATCACATTTCAGTTTTCGGCACTAAGTGAAATCCACCAATTAAACCTAATAGACACAACAGATCCAGCCGGATCCTTATCGAAATTTGTTAGTCACTAACCAACTCATGATTACTCTTTGACCGCTCCCTATGAATATGGTTCATTGTCAACTGATACGTGGTGATCTCACACTCTTTGCCTAGCAGGTCATCAAAGACTCAAACGAAAGAGAGGATACCTCATATCCATAGGGGTTAACTGTCCTATCGAAGATTTACCCCAAGTGTTTAGCGCCCATTGTGGAGCCTCTTCTTCTCCAATCAGCATGTGATCACCAAACTCATTATCCTCTCTGATTAACCCTTTGATCGCAATCCTCTTTGTTCTTGATTCCCGCAAAAGCGCTATGAGGCGATCCGAGGGATACTCTCTCGTCATTGCCAACAATCAGTCAATGGAGAAATAAGGATCGGACAAGATCGAACTTGACAATATTATAAAAATAACCCAAGTAAGAAATATCATATTAATAAGGAGTATCTATTAGTTATATTACACTCTAAATTAATATAACTTGTTTTGCTATTGGTGTAATTATAAAAATATTATTTCAAAATTGGTGTCACTTGTCCTACTATTGGTGTAATTATAAAAACATATTTATAAAATTAGTATCACTTTCACTATTTTATATACCATTTTAAATAATTTTGTTTATTTATTTTACATTTACTCGTAGTCTATTGAAATTCTTCAAATAGTGGATTTTCCAATTTCATATAATTTTATTTAATAGGTCAATATAAAAATAGTTTCAAATAAAGAGCCTAAAAATTGAAAATTAAAATGTATTTAGTAATTATTTTTAGGGATAAGCCCAAAAAACCATTGCAGGTTTGGGGTTTTTCCCATGAAGCCAAACCAGTTTCATTTTACCACTATCAGGATGAAAAATGTTAAAATTTTTAAAAATGAATTTTCAAATTTGATGGAGCTCCAAGAGATGGGTCTAATGATGGTGGTCCATTGGCAATTGGTGGTTGGACAAAGGAGAAATCATAAAAAAAAAAAAAAAAAAAATCAATCTTCAATAATTTTTAACTTCATCGAATTTTCTTCGTTCAATCACTAATCGCCGAGAGACCACCACTATTAGACTCGTCTCTTAGAACTCTACTAAAGTAAGAAAATTCCTACAGAAAATGTTAACGTTTTTTTACTTGACAGTCATAAAATGAGGAAAAACGAAACTAGTATGATTTTTTGGGGAAAACCCCAAACATGTGTTGGGATTTTGGGATTAACTCTTGTTTTAACTATAAAGTATTACTTTTTGAAACCATAAATACGCTGCCAATACTATGTATATTTAGATTAAAAAAGACATTATATACTTAATTTTATAACAATATTTAAAAGATAAATATTTATATAATATTTGATTCTTGATAATTATTATGATGTTATAAAATATAAATAAAATATATAGCTAAATATCTACTATCTATAAGAAAATATAGATTTATTTATTTATTTAAATTCTAAGCATTCATTATTTTAATTCGAATTCACATGTTTAAAAATAAATTCATATCCAGTCATAAATAGGTCCATGTAGTCCAAATTTTTACGGAATTTTTAGAATTAAGCCATGAAAAATTATATATATCTTTTAATTCATATATATGCTAAATGATTAAAAAAATCACATGTTTTTTTAAAAAAAAAAAAAAAAACTTAATACTACTTATAATACAAATGTTAATAAATATTCAAAATATATTTTACAGAATACTATACTACTATAGTACTGAACATACCAAAATATATAAGTTAATATTAGATTCCACGTAATTCACATGATGCTATAAAATAGAAATATTAAAAAAATTCAAAAAAAAATCAAAAATATTGAGAATTTAAAAGGTAGACGAATTTGAAAATTTTAATGATTAAGGATAATAAAATAAAAACATTTGAATGAATTGACTACCTTTTAGGTGAAAGCTTAGACCAGAATATTCATCAATACAAATATTATATTGCCAATACGAGAATGAAATTTACTGAGCAGACTATACTGATAGACTTTTTTCATCATATTTGAATGAATTGAACTTTAAAAATATCCTAAAATATGCATGTTTTGTTTAGACTTATTTTATTTTTATTTTTTAAAAATTATATAATAAATTTATAATATTTAAGTGAGACATGCAGCCGTCATATGACCGTTATACACGAATAACAACTATTCACTCTGCCAATAAAAAATGTAGCTAGATAAACAATGTTACTGTATTGATATTTGATTGTAACAACTATTTGATATAATTTTTATTAAATCCAATCTAATTTATTTTAATACTAAATATTTTTGTTTCCTTATCCTAAAGTCTTATACAATTTTTATTTCTTTCATGAATTTGTTTCTTACTTATTTATAAAATACTTTTTAAATTTAATTATATTTCAAAATTTTATTAAATTTAATTTCCTTCAATGATTTATTAGACTATTTATACATGACTATATCACCATTAATTGACAACTTAAACTCGTTGAGATCAATTAACCTTCAAGAACTTATTCTGAGGAAGCCATACAGTCTAATTCTCTTTGTAAACAATTTTTAAGGTCAAATTTCAAGCATTTTGTGTCAATGGACTATGTAATTCTTGATCAATTAGATTATTTGAAAGAAGATTGAAATGTTAAAGTTTGTCGCATTCAAGTACGAGAATCTATCTGTAACGTCCGCAAATTGGGCCTAGAAGTTAGGGCCAATTTGAAATTCTTACATGTTTGATTTTCGATATATTCCACTTCGGAATAAGTCGAAATACTATAAAGGGCAATGATGAGATTAGAAAAATTATTTTGAAAAGAAAATACTAGGATCAAAAACCTTTATTTAATTTGAAATTAAATATTCAAAAACGGACTTTGAAATCAGAACTGGACTTTTAGGATAAAACTCGATTTAATTGGAAGCATGGAGTCAAAATTATTTTTGGACGTGGAAAAGTATGAATTTTGAATCTAAACGTCAAATTTTGGTAAAATTATAATTTTGCCCCTCTTAGCGGAAAAATTCGAATTTTTGAAATCGATGGTGATTTTTAATTCAAAACTTGAAAATAAATTTTGGACAAGTACAGAAAAGTCAGAATTGGATTGGGCCCAAACTTAGCCCAATCTAAAACTAAAGCCCACATGTGCGTGTATAAGAAAACACACCCACCACCACACTCACTCATTCTCCCCTATTCTTCTTCTTCCCCCTTCTCATACGTATCCTTCTATTCTCCATGGCCAAAATCCTAGCTTTTATTTCTCTCATTTAATCACTCCAACCACCATCAATTTTCCCATTAGTTTCATCAACAACATTCAAGGAGGTCATTGAATGCTATTTGGAAGTTTTGAAAGCTATATTTTTCATGGGTAAAAATCTCTTCTCTCTCTACACTTGATGGTTTTTGAATTAATGATATGGGTTTTGTTTCATGATGCTTATAATTTGTTTTTGAGTTGATTTTAAGTGTTAAACATATGCCCTAACTTCCATTAGAGTTTAGATGTTAAAGCCCTAATTTTCACTATTGTTGTTTTGTTATTGCTTGAGGAGAAATGATTTTTGTTGGATAAATATTGTTAAATAATGATCCTAGGTTGTTAATAAATGATTTTGGATTATTTCCAACCCATTTGTAGAACCCTAATCTCATCTATTTGTGTTAATGCCCTTAATAGCTATGTTATGTGATGATTCAATTGTGTTGGAGTCTTGTGATTATGATTGTGATGATATTATGGTTGTAGTGTGATAGTTATATATTGGTGATGGCTTAGAACAAGTAGAAACCCTCACGGGAGCGGCTTTCTAACTTGTGGATCGACGGATGGGAGGTTCGTATTCCGTTTTTAGCCCTATACACTTGTTTGTTATTGGTTGATGCATTGAATATATGTTTACTTGTAATTATGCCATGAAATTGGTTAAATAAGATAACCAACCAAAAGTTGATATGATGAGCATACTTGCATGTTAAGACACTAGAGTATGTATGTAATGCATGTAGAATCATGCTATGCGCTGCTTTGGGAATTGAAGTTTTGGGTGGACCAAATCCACATTGTTTGCGGATATTGAAGGGCATAGGTTAGAGACTTATCTTTCCGCTCTTGATTGTGGATGCTTGAAATGGTGTTGACATGTGTTTGGTAAGACATGTTGGTTGTTACATGACTTGATAATTATGAACATATTGCATTTATGACTATGTGAAAGTGCATATGTGTCCGCCTTGTGGCTAAACGATTTCAAATGACAATGTTGTCTTGGTACCTCTAAGAGGTCAAATGTGCAAACGAAAGTTATAAAAGAAAGGATAAATGTGTGATTGTGGTTGAATCACTAAAACGGATAATTGCCCTTATTATAGCTAGTTAGCGAATGTAGTGGCATGCCATAGGGAAAAATGAGAATTCTCAACATGTGTATACATGAACGATAAATTGGCATTAGGGCCAAAAACGAACAAATTGAGTGACGACTCCTAACGGGTGTGACGGCACCACAGCCTTTTGGCCTAACGAACGAATCCAAAGGTAGATGACCGACTCGAGGGAGAGTAAATCGGCTCTACGGATTATTGGACTTCGGACCCCAACGAGAGCCTGGCTCTAAAACGATGGCTTCGGCCCTAACGTCCCGTTTTCACTAATCAAGCTAGAATCAAGGGCGATTACTTAAAAATGGAGTAATGTGTCTATTGAACTTGATTGTTGAGTATTTGAAATTGGTTGGTCATATATTATGGAAACTTAACTTGTCAAATGTTTTTGAACTAGAAATATTTCGACTTGGATTGTTTGAACTTGAATGTTGAACTTCAAATGTTTCGGAACTTGAATTGTTTAGAACTTGCAATATTTTAAACTTGCTTCATATTGAACTTGAAATGTCGTTGATGATGATCTTGATGATGTATTGATATTGTCTTGCTAATGAACTTGAAAGGTTCTTAAACTTGAACTTGAACTTGATGATAACTTGATGAGGAAATTGGTTAGGTAGTAGGAAAGACTTCCTAATGAACTTCATAACAAAATGACATTGTTATGGATATTGGAAATTTGGAATTGATATGAACATGCTTGGTAATCAAGATGACTAATGAACTTGACTAAGAGATCATGACATGTCTTGTGCATAATCTTGATGCTTTGGAATGTTTGTTTAGTGAGCCAACCCTTAGTCCAATACTGTTGTCTAGTGGTGTGATCTTAATATGTTTTTGTCAAGTTTAAATGTGTCTTTGTTATCTTAATTGGCTAAATTATGAATTGGGGAATCATATTGAATGTCTAATAATCAACTTGTTGTTAACTTGGTTGGTAAGTGTTGGTTTTACTTGAATTGGTATTGAAATGGTGGAATAAGTAGGAACTTGAAAATTGGAAATTGTTGTCTTGTGTTGCTGCTGCAACAAGTTGACCAAATAGGCAACTTGTTCAGTTTCGTTTGCCCAAATGGTTGGGTCTCTTGAAAAATGGATTGTTTGTATGTATTGTTTGATATGCATAGATGATGTATTTAAAATTTGATTGCATTCCGATGTCGTTTGGTCGGGTTTTGAAACTGAGCAAATCACTCAGATGGTGACCTGAGAAGTGTCACTATTCTGCCCAAGACAGGGCACGTCCGCTGCCAAGTTTTCCTTGTCCGCTGCCAGCAGATGGTGGCAGCCAACGAGACAGCGAGCGCCGCGTCATTCGCTGCCAAATTTTCCTTCGTCCGCTGCCAGCCAACACTGCCCGCGGATGGACTCCTGGAGCGCCACAATATTACCTTTCCAACTTGTCGGTCTTCGTTCTCCCTCATCCGAACTTCGATTTAGGTGCCGTTTGCGGCTATGAATTCGTCTTCAAGTCTATTTTCCAAATATGTCTTCAGATTTTAAAAATATGATCATATTTATATCCAGATTTTAAATCTCCTTCAAGTATTCGTAAATTTCAGCTTTTGGAAAAATACGTGTAACTAGTATAAGTTTTGTATCCGGACTCCAAATTGAGTCCCGTTTGTTGCTATGAATTTGTTATGATGTTATTTAATTGCTATATATTTTGGAATTATAGAAATAAATCAATGATATTGCAAAGATTTCAATCTTCTTTAAATGTACGAAACATCCTATATTTAGGAATCGAAATTCTTGATTTAAAAACCTCTTGATTGAATCATTTCCAAAACTTTTTTAATCTTTCACGAGTATATTTAACTGCTAGTAAACTCACCTACTTGTGACCATTTTTGAAAAGTTATTTTGTTATCAAATATCTTGTCGACGAAGTATCTTTAAAGATATTTAAAAACCATAAAGTCTTGTAACATGAGAACTTGCAATGTGGTCAATTTGTTGATTGCTTCTTGTTCAAGAAATGACCTTGTATCTTTTAATTGTTAGTTGATACTGAACTGTAGTTCGGTGTCTAGTTCGGTATCGAGTTCGGTTAGAGAGCATATTTGTCATCTTCATGGGTTACCGAATTATAATTTAGTAGGGAGCTCGGTATGTAGCTCGGTCAGAGGGTTTGTCTTTAAATTGTGTATTACCGAATTGTAATTCTGTATATAATTTGTTAGTGAGCTCGGACAGAGGCGTTTTGAGTCATGCATTAGAGTCACTGAACTGTAATTCGGCACACAGGTCGGTATTGAATTCGGTCAGGGGCGTACTATTGCATTTCATGTGTTTCCGAATTGTAATTCGATATATAAATCGGTAGGCAATTCGACATAGTTTGGTAATGTGTTTAAAACCTGAAAATTGAATATAATCGTGGCTTGGTTAAACCCCATTGATTAAAGATTGAAATCTTTGATTGTTGGATTGATTGGTGATCTCCTTAAGCCGAGTTGTTTGGACTAAGCGGAGTTTGGCTCACAAGTCTTTTGTCATGATTAGTCGTCATGAGGTAATTGTATTGATTCACTTAATCGAATTGATCGTCTTGATGACATAATTGAAATGATTGTCTTGATTGACTCGATTGTCTTGATTGTCATATTGATCGCATTATTGATGGATGGATACATATGGTTAACGTTAAGGAGAAATGAGATTAATCTTAATGATTGGTAAACCATAGAATGAGCATGAATGTGTGACATAGCATGCCTCGAATAATACACTAGCATGATTGATTGCTAGGAATTGGTTGTGTTTGACTTCTATGAGTTAAGGTGAGCTTAGAGATGCTCACATTAGAATTTCATTGTGTGTTAAAGCATTGCATATTGATAGAAAGGTAAGAGCATTTGCGTGTGCTTGTTTGGGACATGGGATGCGAACTAGGCGTGTGCCTGACCCTTTCTTCTTTTTCTTTTTCCCCGTAAATTGTGTTAAAGCATTGCATATTGACACCTATTTTGTATTATTTGGATAGGAAAATAATATACATTTTGTCATGTGGAAAATTCAAATAAGCATATGTTTTCCGAGGAAAATATATATGCATTAAAAAATTCAAAGTGGTACCCCATGAGATTGGATAATACCAACCTATCTTTAGTGACGGTAATATATATATATATATTATTAGTGACGCTTATCTTAAAATGTTAGATAATGAAATTGTACATATTGTCAAGTATAATTTTGAAGTGATAGACTATGATGCTCTTCTATTGCGTGGAGAAAAAAATAATTATATCAAGTGATCATATATTATCCCGACAATTATTTTTATTGATGAGAATATTTTATGATATTTCAATAACTCAAGTAATAATTTTATAAATTTTCTGTGTCAAATGTGATCAGTTATTTATTAAGAGAGGGAGATGTGATAGATGGAAAGAAGAAAATAGGTGTCTAAATTGTGATGGAAAAATATGTTTATATATATAAATATATATATATATATTATATTTCGTCATTGTGGTTTTTTGGTAATTTTATTAATTTAAGATTTTTTTTCTCCTACATCCTTATGTAGGAGAATAACTTTATTGGAAACATTTGCTAAACTATTGAGTGAATGTCTTATATTACTAAACATCAATGGACTTAGCTATTATTTTAATCATTAGATAGTTGTTCCAACAACTATCTATCAAGGTGGAATCTAAGAGGTTGAAGGCTGGGATAATACTTTTGAAATTGGTATTTAAAACATACTTTAAATAACTATTAAACAAATGATATATTTTTAGATAACTGCTATGTCTATATTATCTAAAATAGAATTTTAATGTAAATTATGAAAAACCGGTATATAAACTTGCTCCTTTTTAATATCAATTATTTATTTATTTATTTATAATAATTGTTATCTATAATATACCTTTAGACAACTGCTATATCAATATTATCTAAAATAAAGTTTTAGATATTAATTATGAAAAGTTGATATCTATGATTGCTCCATTTTAATCACTATTGTTAAATAGTCGTTATCTCTCTCTATATATATATTGAAAAAAATATATTTATTCAAATTAATATATGATGTAACAAATAATTTCATGTATCACAAGCATTAAATAATAAGTTTAATATCGACAAGTTAATTTTCAACAATCTAAAAATAGAAATCATAGATAACTTCGTTCATAATATTGCTAATTTATTGACAACATGTATTGCGTGCTAGTAAATTACTAAAGTAATAATGAAATCAAATAGTTAAAATAAGATAAAGCTACACATAATATTTGTGTGCGACGTCATATTATCCTTTTACGTCACTTTATATCTAACAGCTACTTCAACATCTCATTATTGTTACTAAACACTCATCTCAAACAGCTAATTCAACTGTTAGTTTAATAGCTAATCACTACTTTAGCAACTAACTTGATCGCTTATTTAACATTTAGTGCCAAGCACACTCTAAGTCTACATAAAGAAATGAATGAAAAACGAGCCCAATTGGATCAAATGTAATCTAATGCATTCTGATTATACGAAAGTTGACCATGGTTGTTATACCACTATAAAAAAAATGCAATAAAAATTACCATCCATGTATGTATAAACTATTACACATTATTATATGCTTGTGTTATATTGAAAATATATAAACACTTATCGTAATAGGAATATCATTTTGACCATTTAATAATGTCGCTTTGATCATTAAGGTTCCTTTATAAACTCATCTACCCCATCTTCATATTCTTTCGATAATCATTTAACTTGTACTAAACTTTGATAAATAATATCTAGTTAAGCTCAACAAATCAGTTTCATTATAAAAAATCGACTAATATTAAAGAAATTGCTAGATTAAAATCAACAATCTAACTTCTACAAAAACTTCATATATCAAGTAGAAATATCAAAGTTAATACTTGGAAGCTAAGTAAACCAAGTGATGTTTACTATATAAGTAGTTAAGTGAGGACCAATTCACCACAGAAGACCGAAATTAGTAGAAAATTGAAGTTAGAAATAACACTAAAATTCAAAAACACAAAGTCTGAATACATAGAATGTAATCTAAGCAACAAAATTCCTCTACTCCTCCAATACACCCGGATAAAAAAAAAATAATACTAATGTTTGGTGAACAATAGAAAATCTATTGCAAAGTTAATTAAAATAGAATATCAATTTATATTAACAAAAGAATAAATAGTTACAGTCCATCAAATAATTTAATATATTCACTCAAGACAAAGTTTCAGATTCAACTTTTTGATCCTCGATTCACATCACTTTAATATTCACCTAGTCACTTTCCATTAGAGCTGTAAAACGGGTCGGGCTGGGCCAATTCGTTGCGGACTAATACGGATAAGGCTTAAAGAGATTATACAGCCCGCATATTATATGGATCAAAAAATTTCCAGCCCTAATCCAGCCCATGCGGGCCAAGCTGGCCCATAGGCTAGCCCACTAACCAAGTAATAAGATAATAAAATAAACCAATCTATTTTGGTTAATAACTTGACATTATTAATAACGCATCACGTGAATATTGTTAACATAAAGTTGCTTTATATCCTGTCACGTACATGAATTATTATCAACAAGATTAGTTTGGAAACCAACATCAAATTTAATATCCACATACTTAACTAAACAAAAATCTCCAGCAACAACCATATATTATCCAGCAGTATAAAAATTTTAAAAATAAACTTGTCATGGACAGATTTTGGGTCTAGTTGGCTTAGGGGTTAACTTGACATATTTCTAGATCATTTTGAGGCAACTTGTGTAAGGCCCAAAGAATTCGTTTATTGTTCGTTTGGGGCATGCAATAGCTTTTTGGAAAGGGAATTGTGAGATGGACAATTTTTAGTTTGCAACAGGATGCCGAAGGCAGTGTTGCCAATTTTCTGACTTTTTTTGTTTTTGCCAATTTTCGAGTCCCTGATTCCTGCAGGATTTCAATTTTATTTTGGTTTCCTTTGCACTACAGAAATGTCTTACGTTATTCTTAACCTTGACAAGCAATAATATTATATCTTTCTCTCAATTTGAGATTTGTCCTTTCCATTCCCTTGGATTAGGGCTATCAGAGTTCCAGTCAAACATTATAGGGGGGTTTTACGTCATTTTACCTTCTAGTGTCAGTTATTGAAATTTCCTAATACTATAGGGAGGTATTGGGATATTTTCGTGAGTATAAACTAAGTTGTAACCCTAGGCAATCAGATTTATGCCTTTATACAATTAGAGAGGAATTTCGAGAGAGAGGATTTTGAGAGCAAAGTCGTCAGTTTAGGGTTTTCCAAATTGTCTCTGATTGGTCGAGAAATACTCTTAAAATCAGGGTTCAAGTATTGAAAAAATTCTCTAACTCTCCTGTATTCAACAAATGAGAATGGAATATCATGCTCAATAATGCACATAGCAATCATACCTCTAAAAGTTTTTTTATCAATTTTTTTTCTCTTAATTTACCTGCAATGTTCAATAAGAAGACCACTAATATCTGATTTAGGAGCTCTTGGAATAGCACGACAAGAATCGAGATGACGCTTCAATGTTGAAGTACCATATTTGTTTCCACCACAAATGAATTTTTGCTCACAAGCTTGGCATGCAGCCCTTTCTTTTTGATCTGGTCTTTTACCAATCATTTTAAAATAGTCCCAAACCTTTGATGTTCGGCCTCTACCTCTTTTTTTTCTCATTAGTGGTGGGATCTGTGTTGTCCTCATTGAATGGTGATACATTACTAGTATCAGTAGGAACGGAGCTTTCAGTTTGACTTTCATCTGATGCTTGATTACTATAACCATCCCCCACATGTATAGTTTCCATTTCAATAATTCAACCTGCAAAAATAAACCAGTAAATAAATATATTAGAAACAAAAAAAATTCAAATATTCTATTATACTTTACAATTAATTGAAAAAGACATATTAGATATCAATTGAATTTTTGGATTAAATATACGAGTAAACAGATATATTAGAAACAAACCAATTAAAATTTTCTAGACAACCACAGTCCACATCCATAGAGAAAAATGTGAATACATACAATTTCAAACTACTTTTTAAAGTGAATAATTATCTTCATCGACTTCATGTTCTTCATCGAAGTACTAGCCACAGATTGGTGATTATATTTTATCTATTTTTTATTTTATTTTATTTAGTTAAAAAATTAATTTGCAATATTAAATTTGTATAAACTTCATATAGGTTGAAACTAAATATTTGCTAAATTAATAAGAAAAAAGAAGAATGTGAGAAAAATATTTTTAAAAACGATCAATTGTTGTCTCTGATTTTTGTAGGATTATTAAGTAAAATAATTAAATAAGATAATTTTGTCTATTTGTGTATTCATATTTTTGTATGTGAAATTGTGTGTACGTGGATAGTGTGTCCCCTTTATTTGTCCATCTACATCAATTTGTTTCAATGTTAAGTGAATGCTTGGTTTGATTTTCAAAAACTAAAAAGTCATTGAAAAATGGATAAATAAGTCATTGAAAAATGGGCAAATAAAGCATTCACTTAACATCACTTTGTCCAATATCACTTATGCAAAATTTAACCAACCAATGAATGATTCAAAAATGGAAAAATAAAGCATTCATCATTTAATATCACTTATGCAAATCTCAATCAACCATTCACTTAACATCCATTTGTCCTATTAACCTTTATTTGTCTATCTGCATCTATGGAAAAACAAATTTGTTTTCGAAGAAATCCTCAATATCCGAACCAATAACCTTCACAAACAAATCAATGAAACATAAAAACCTCATAGAGAATATTTGACAACTTATCACTCTAATCCCCACAAAATCCACACCAACATTATTCTATCAAGAAAAAATTAGATTGAAACACAAGAGTTAAGACTCTAAAATCATTATGCAGTACACAAATTATATATGAAATTTAAAGGTAATTGATGACTCATTATTATAGTGGTGAATACTGATATTGATGATGACGTGAGGAATCAATTGAGTTATCGTGGATGAAGTTGTGTGAACGGCAGCGAATTTTGGGTGTAAATGTCGAGACATGAGCATCGCCGTCGAGCGAGAGAGAGAAAGAAACATTAGGTCGAGTTGACATGGAACTCATATGCGGGTTGTGGGCTGGCCCACTATTAAACCCGGCCCAACCCATTTAACCCACGGGTTCAACGGACCGAGTCAAAAAGCCCGTATTTTAAACTGACTGTTAAATTTCTGGCCCAAACATTTCAACCCGTGGGTTAAAGGGCCGGTCCTGACCTGCATGCTAAATTCCAGCTCTACTTTCCATGAAGTATTAGCCCATACAAGTGATATCTTTATAAAACCTATTAGATTAACATGTATACCACCAATTACTACTCTTGAAGAATATAATAGATATCAAACTTGTGACGACATGATAAATAATTTCCAATTATTTATCATTATCTGTGTAAGATGAGCCTATGCCTCAATCAAATTTTGATCTAAGTTGAAAATTTTTTTTTTTCAAATGTACCTTTGATTCACTAATCGAACATAACGCTGAACATTATTAAAAATAAAATCGAGCAATTAAGTGTTGAGAAAGAAATAATGTTTGTATTAGGATTAATAAGAACATGTGGTCCTCTGTCAAAATTATCCTACATCCACCAACACACAGGCAAATTGATATAAATACAAAGAAGGAAGGTCAAATATAATCGAGAGAAAATTAAAGTTAATCTCTATTATAATAAAATTAGAAATTTAATCAAGTAAATTAACCAAGTGATGAAAAGTGGTGCTTTAAAAATTCAACACGTCATATTTTTCTATTAAATTACTTTTTTTGTCTTTAATTTTAAATAACTAAATTGGTTATTTCGACTTTTTAACAGGCAAGTTTAATCCACCCAATAGAAGGAAAGATAAAAATTTCTCACTCTTTTTGCACAGATTCTGTAATAAATTATAACATTCAAATTTTCCTATTTTAAAAAATATATATATTCCAGTTATATATTATATTTACATCTAATTGTTATACCGCATTGAAAATATAACTTTCTAATTATTTTCTCCACCACTATATAAAGAGATTTTTGTTCAATTAGTTCTCATGTTGACCTTTAAGGCATTGCTGCTCTTTATAAATTAAATAAAGCTACTTGTCACTAGAGGTTTAAATATAAGGTTATATTATTTCAGTTTTTTCGATTCAATTTTAAAATTGACACGAATTCAAAATCTATACTAATATATTATATATAATAATAGTTTATATATATATATATATATATATATATATAACCAGTATATGCTTGGTTAAACTTAAAATTTACTTATCATCTTCTTAAAAGAAGAAGTTCAACCAAACATGTTTTATAATTTTTTTATTAAATTAAAAATGTGAATAACTAAATTATTTTATACTGGCAATCATATCATCTAAAAAATCAAATCAATTCATTCTTAAAAATCGAATAAATTTAATCTGTTTAAAATATTTGTAGGTTTTAATAAACGTTTAAAATATTTTATATTTTTTATTCAATTTTAAAATTTTAAAATTGATATAAATCACAAATCAATATTATAATATCTCTATTTTAATAAAAGAAGAAACCTAACTAAACAAATTAATCACGTGCTAACAAGTAGGGTTCTAAAAAAACAACACATAACCATTTTTATATTAAATTACATAGTAACACTTAAGTATTAATTAATTCATGAGTTGTTTTTTGTCATTTAAAGTATATACAATTTTCTTTTATATGTTATACTTCAACTAATTGTTATCCCACATCGGAAGCGTAATTCACTCATTATTTTCGTCACCACTATATAAATGATAATTTTTATTGAATTATTTTTCATATCGAATTTTAAGGCATTGGTGCCATTTGTACAATTAAAAGATACTTTCCAACTATAAGTTTTGATAAAAGTTTAAAATATTTTATATTTTGGATTAAGATATTTTCATCACTTTTACGTGCAATCCAAAATGGCCAGAGATTATTCGGTTATGTGATAAGCTCAAAATGAAGCTAGACGATAGACCCGATATACTATGTAGGGTTTTCAAGGTTAAGCTAGATCAGATGATCAAAGATATAAAGGAAAATAAAATTTTCGAAAGAGTCAAGTCATGTAAGTTTACTAAAAAATCTCACGTTGCATTTGTGAAAATATTTTCTTATATACAACATATAGCCACCTGAAATAAATCATAAATTACTTCCATGTTATTTATAGTTATATACACCGTTGAGTTCCAAAAAAGAGGACTTCCTCACGCGCATATATTGGTATTTTTGCAAAAGGAAGACAAGTATGAAATTGGAGACGCAATAGATCGAGTGATTTCTGTAGAGATACCTGATGAGAGCATGGATCATGAATATTACAAAGCTGTGAAGAACTTCATGATACATGGACCATGTGGTTAGGGGTATGAGAGGTGTCCGTGCATGGATAATGGTAGATGAACAAAGCGATTTCCAAAATCGTTAGTGGAGACAACGACTATAGATGAGGAAGGATACCCGAAGTATATTAGGACAGAGTCGAATAGAGTTCTAGAGAAAGGTGGTGCTTTGCTGGATAACGAATGAGTTATGCCTCATAATAAAGAGCTTTTGCTAAAGTATGGAGCTCATGTCAATGTCAAATGGTGTAACCAGTCAAGGTCTATTAAGTATCTATTCAAGTACGTGAACAAAGGAAATGATCGAATAACTGCAGCATTCTACGAAAGTAGATCGAGAGGAAGCTCTGAAAAAGCTATTGATGAAATGAAGTCTTTCTATGACTGTAGGTACATATCTTCTTGCGAGGCATTCTGGAGATTAATATCATACGATATACATCATCGTGAACCCTCTATCGAGCACCTTAGTTTTCACCCGAAAGGACAGCAGGGGATAGTATGGCGCGAAGGTCGCGACCTTGAAGATGTCATTGAAGAGGTCGAGGATAAAAAAATTCCTCGGATGGATGGAGACCTATAAACAATACGAAGAAGCTAGACAATTGACCAACAGCGATTTCCTGCAAAATTTTGTCTAGAACCAGAAGGAAAAGATATGAACGCCGAGGAAGAGAGAATTTTCGATTGGAAGGGTAAATTACGCCACACCAGGGTATGGAGAGTACTTTACTTGAGAATCCCATTGAATTGGGTACATGGTCCAAATAATTATGAAGAAATAAGGACAGTGGATGATGGAATTGTTCAGAAAACCTTTAGGGATGCATGCTACGAATGAGGACTTCTAGATGATGACAGGGAATACATTGACGCTATTACTGAAGCCAGCTTATGGGCAAGTTTGAATTACCTGAGGATATTGTTTGCTACGTTGCGAATGACAGGATCTATGGAAAGACCAGAACACGTGTGGAGTAAGTGTTGGAAGCATATATCTGACAACATATTGTACAACGAACGAAGGAGGATGAATCATCCGGGTAATATGGTCATTTATACATAATGTCTAATACATTTGGTGTTTCAAATATTATATTTATAGACTTTTGTGGATCATTTTTGTGTGATGATTAACTATTTGACAATTGTAAATTGTTTTACATACACGTAGGCTTAGAGCTCTCTGAAGATGAAATTATAAATCAAGCACTTTCGGAGTTAGATGATGTATTACGTCCATGCGGCATGTCCCTTCATGATTTCGAGACTATGCCTATACCGACTTTATAATCATGTGGGGCCACATATAATAGGCTATTACGAGCACAACTATACACTCGCCGACCTTAAATTTGATCATGATAACTTTGTCAAAAACGCGATGGATGAGCAAAAACTTGCATACAATACGATCATGGATGACGTGATGAAGTGACATCTTCTGTAGAGTCTTATGCTCTTAAAAAAAAATTACAAACTGGATTTTAAGCATCAGTTATGGTATAATGGGAGAAGAAAATACATGAATTACCGAAATCGATATGCCTGAAGATCTGTTGATAGAAGAATCTACTAATCCGCTTGGTTCCATAGTGGAAGCAACATATCCAGCTTTTCATCGACACTCTAACAATCCTACATACTTGCAGGAGTGCGCTATACTTTCTCCGACACTTGACTTGGTGGAAGAGGTTAATAATTACATGATGTTGATGAACCCTAATGATGAAATGATTTATCGCAGTTCAGATTCGGCGTGCCAATAGGATACGGTCACTGATATTTTTACAGACCTCCACACTCCAGAATTCTTGAATAGCATCAAGTGCACAGGTTTACCTCTTCACGAACTTAAACTAAAGGTCGGTATACCGTTGATGCTATTGAGAAATATCGATCACTCGACGGGTTTATGCAATGGTACGAGGTTGATCCTAACAAGGTTAGGAAGAAGAGTCTTGGAAGCTAAGGTCATTCAAGGTTCTTCTGTTGGACAGAAGGTGTTGAAACCGCGACTTACTTTGACGCCGTTGGATTCTAAATTACCATTCAAATTTAAGAGGAGACAGTTCCCTATCTCAGTGTCATTCGTAATGACTATTAATAAAAGTTAGGGTTAGTCTTTAAATAATGTAGGTCTCTATCTCAGGAGACCTGTTTTTAGTCGCAGTCAACTATATGCTGCTGTATCTAGGGTAACTAACCATGAAGGTCTAAAAATATTGATTTTAGACGAGCACGATGTGTTACAAAAAACGACGATCAATGTTGTATTTAAAGAAGTCTTCCAAAGTATTTCATAAAGGTAAGAACGGTTATGCTATCCAATTTGACATTCGTGTCATTTATTTGATAAGTTAAATAGTTTGAATTTTATTTTATTATTTATTCATTTAAATATTATTATTTTTATTATATATTCGTTTAGATATGGTATTTGATTTGTGATAAAATTTACGCATCATTATTTATTGATTGCGAATATTTATTAAAAAAATACACATTTAATGAACATCTTGATATCCGTGCGTTCCGCACGGGTCCATAATTCTAGTTGGCATTAAGATGGCTAAAGAAGGATATTCCTCAAATATTCTCCGAACATTTTCATCAATCCCCTAATTTTAAGACCATATTGGTTTTATTTTTATTGTATAAATGGTTATGTTCTTTCCCTTATATAAATCAGTATCAATAAAATCTAGAGCCTAATCCTTTTCATGCATACTTTCTTCTTTCTTTCTTAATTTTTCTTTTTAGATGTCACTATCATTGGTATTAGAGCCTACGATGGTGTCTAATTACACTGTTAACCCTTGACCAAAACAGCCACAACAAAAAAATCATTAAACCCATCCCAAAATCAAACAAATGAGGCTATTTTACAATAGCTGACCCTACTCACATCCAAGATGGAGGCCATGTATGCTACTATGAAAGTCCACTCTAACGACAGAATAGAATCGCATGTTATCAACTATCACCATAAATCTTGGGGAGAAAATGGTGTTGTTGAGCCAGATGGACCATGAGAATACAAATACTCCTACCAACATCCTAACACGAATATGAAATTCTCTCGCTTTGAGGAGGTGACCCTCGCGGCTTGATTTTAAAGGCAATGAATTATTTTTTAATAATTACCAAACCGCAGAGGAATTGAAGGTCGAGATTGTTGCCATATATCTCGAATGAGATGTACTTGATCTTTTTGCGTGGATTAATAGTGAAAAATAATTAGTATACTAGGGAGAATTGGTCAGAGCTCTGCAAGAAAATTTTGGACCTGCTAAATTCTAAAATCCCAACGAACATCTATGTAGCATAATACAAACCCGAGAATCCAAAAATATCAGCGGGAGTTTTTTAAAAGATCTACTCGCATATCTAGTTGGCTAGAACACTGTCTCCTTGATGTTTTCCTTAATGGCTTGAGAGAATATCTTAAAGCAGTCATTATAATTCATAAGCCACGAACCGTTTATCAAGCTATGAGTGTATGAAAAAAAATTAGGCTAAGCTTATAAATTTAAAACTAAAAAGTGGAATGCATCACAAACTTAGATGCTACTCAAATGCCAAATTCAATATCATTACTACCATTTCCCCATGTTGTAGTATGACAAGCCTCTTCAAAGCTATAGGAGGTTGATCGGCAGAACAAAATTGCTAGAGGTTTGAGTTTTTTTTTGTGAAATAAAATATATGCACGTGGTAATCGTTCCAGGATGACTATTCTAACATTGCTAGACTTAGGACCCATTTGTTTTTTCGGCTTAACACTGAATAGGTCTAAAGTCTTAAATTCAGTGATTTAAACAATTTGTTTTTTTTTTTCGAAAAAATATTTGAAATTAAGTGATTTTCATCTGGATTGTTCAGATATAATTTTTGACTGAATTTGAATGGATTCAGTTTCTATATATGTTTAGATAAATACCCTTTCATTAATATTGCTAAAAAATGTATTCTTCCTTTAGCACAAATATTAATAGACGAATTATTATTTTTAATTATACATTTATTGAAATTTATTAGTTGTGGATTTCAATAAAAATAATAAATTTTATTGTTGGTCATAGGATTGATTATAGATATGTGCATATTGAATAAACATAATAAATATTATATAATTGAAAACAATAAATATTATCATTGTTAATTTCAACGAAAATAATAAATATGGGCATTCTAAATTTAAACAAAAAACTAAAATAAAATAAAATAAACGTTGTTATATTTTTAATGAAAATAATAAATGTTCACATAGTAAATTTCAATAAAAATATCATTCCAAATTTCACAAAAAAAAAATAATAAATGTTGTAGTGTTCTTCTATTTTATATTTATATTTTTCAATATGGTAAACTATTAACATTAAGGGCCTATTTGTTTTTTCCAACTTAACACTTAATGGGTTTTAATGCTTAAAATAAGTGATTTAATCCATTTGTTTTTTTTTAAGAAATTGTTTGAAATTAAGTGATTTCCATCTGAATTGTTTACATATTTTTTTCCACTTAAATCGATTCGCTTTTCTACGTATATTTACATAACTATCCTTGCATTAATATCTCTCGGTAATTGTATTCTTTCTTAGCATAAACATTAATATAGTGAAATATTATTTTTTAATTACACATTTATTTGTGAACTTCAATGAAAATAATAAATGTTCACATGCTAAATTTTAATGAAAACAATAAATGTTGTCATTTAATGCAAATAATTAATATTGTCATTTAAATTTAAAAAAAAAAATTTCTTATATCATTTTAAATTTCAATAAAGTAATAAATATTATCATTACAAATTTCAACGAAAATAATAAATATTTTAGATTTTTTTAGTGGGTGGTTTGTTTATTTTATATTTCTATTTCTATTCTGTTGTATTGTAAATTATTAACATTGACTAAAACTTATTAATGAATTTAACAATAATTTATAAATGATAATTGGTTATTGATACTTATTTTATTTAATTCAAAAAATATTAAAATATTTATAATATAAATATTCATATGAATTATAATTATTTATTTTAAATATTATAAATTAAAAATTAAATAAAAGTATTAAACTAGAAAAATATTTAAAAAATTAAAAATTGATAAAATGATAAAATTATAAATTAACAAACATTCAATTGTTTTAAGTTGATTTAAAAAAAAAGTCAATAACAATATTTTAATAATTAGTAATATATCATAAATAATTATTAGCAAAATAAAAAATTATATCGAATAAGTTATTTTTATTATATTTATTATATATTTTAAATTTTAAATTATAAAAATATGGTGGATATTTTATATTAAGAAATAATGAACAAAAAAGAAATTATTACTAAAAAAATATAATAGGAGATGCTATAGGGATAAAATGGTCAAATTAAAAAAAATGACTTAAAATAAGTTACGTAAAATATTAAAAAACAAATAGCCAAAGATCTTAATTGAATTAAGACTTTTTACATTTAGCACTTAATTTAAGTGCTAATAAGTTTTAAACGAAAAAAACGAACGGCCCCAAACTATAATTCATTGTAAATTTAACAAGTTGATTATTATTATTATTTATTTTATTTTATTCCATAATTATTAAAATATTAAAAATATAAACATTTATATGGATTATTATTATTTATTTTAAATAATATAAATTAAAAATTAAATAAAATCATTAAACTATCAAATATTAAAAATGTGATAAAATGACAAAATTATAAATTAACAAGCAATCACTAATAACTTATTTTAACTTGATTATCAAATAAAAAAATCAATAAAACTATCTTAATAAATTAGTAATATATCACAAATAATTTTTTATTTAGAAAATATAAATTAAAAAAAAATCATTACTAAAAATAATATATAAAAATTTTATAAAAACACTAGTAGGTGTTTTAGAGGTAAAACTTTTATAAATACATGAAAGGTATTTTAGAGATAAAAGAGTCAAAATACAAAAAGATAACTTATTTTAAATTACATTAAATTTAGAAAAAACAAATAAATACATATCTTAATTGAATTAATTTTTTTTTTATAATTAACACTTAATTTAGGTACTGTTAATTTTAATTAGAAAAAACAAACGGAACTATTTCACGAGAACTATTTACTTACGCTGAAATCTTATTCAAACTTGTTTCTCTCCTTTCACATTTCTTTAGCACTGGATCCATCCATTTAATCTCTTTATCAACAAACTCCGCTGTTAAGATCCTTTATCTTGAAAAAAAATCAATAAATTATTCAAAATCCTAACTTTATAAACCTTTCTAGGTTCTCAAATATAGCATTTGAAATTCCATTTATTGTTGTTTGAGGAAAGCAGTGTAAGTTGACCTCTATAGAAAGAGATAACCAATCAGATTTAAAAATTTATTCTGATAACACTTTAAAGAATATGGTTATTCCAATTGATTTTTCATTTTCAAGGGAGGTGATTAGTTAATTTTATTTTATTTTTTTAAATTTTGATTAGATGGGGAGTCTTTGAGATCTAGATTAATGAAAGAAGAAGAAAAAAGAACACAGAAAAAAGAAAAAGAGTAGAGAAAGTTTAACGTAAATTCTTATGTAATGGACAATCTTTTAACTTTTAAAATACCATTCAAATAATTACTATTATTATTTTTTTCCAGTTTTCAACTTAAACCTAACTCTTATTAGCATATATATATATATATATATATATATATATATATATATATATATATTTGGTGGATTATAAAATGGGGACATAATAAATATTTATATTGAATTTGTTTTTTGTCAATATATGATGTTTATATTTTTAAATATAAATAATTAATATAATTTTTTATTTTAATAAAATTTATATTTAAATTTTAATGGAATGATAAAAAAATATAAATTAATTTACCTTTTTATGAATTTTAGTATTACATATATAAAAGTTATATAATCATATATTTTAATATATTTGATAATATTTTATATGGTTAATGTTATGAATTGTGTTTTACAAAATATATTTATAATTCTATTTCATCTAAATTTATAATAAATTATAATATAAATAATATGAAACATAATTTGTTAATAGTATATAAGTTATGTTTGGCAGGAGAGTTTTGCACAGAGTTTACTGTTTTGACTCAATCAAAACTCTAAAAGTATTTAAAATCTGTGTTTGGTGGCCAACTTATAATCTTATTATTAGAGTTTTTTTAAAGAGTTTGTAAAACGCTGTTCTGAGCAACGTTTAGAGTTTCAATCCAAGAGTTTAAAATTATTTTTCCAAAATTATCCTAATCCACATAAAATCATTCTCTTTATCAAATTTTTTATAATAATTATTTCTTAACTTATTATTTTAATCTTGGTTTCAATAAATTAAATATTTTTTTATAAAGACATAGAAAAAAATTAATTTTTATAAATATATTATTCACTTTTTGTTACTTATTGAAAATTAATTAATTAATTAATTCTAAAATTATATTTTAAATTTAAAATTAATTATCATTTTTATATGTCCTTTTACGTCATTTAAACTTTATTAGATAATTAAAACGCTAGTTTACCAAACAGTATTTATTAAAACCACTAATTAAAACGCTAAACACTATTTAAAAAATGCTAAACTATATTAAAAACGCTAAACACTATCAAAAACGCTAAACGCTATTAAAAACGCTAATGTGACCAAACAGCTATGGAGTTATTAATTTTGGTTATTCACCATTACCAATGATATTATTATAAATAGAATTTGAATTAAAGAGTGCTTGAAAGCTTTGTTTGATTATTAGTTGAAACTTATTTTATTATTCAAATTTAATAAATAGTATTGGAATTTGAAAAATGGAAGTGATGGATGGAAACTATTAAAATCAAATCTTTTCATTGTGGTTTTTAAAGAATCTAAATAAATAAAATAATATTTTAAAATTTTATATAATTAAAATAAAATAAAATAACGTATTTTTATAATTATTACATATTCACTTTATTGATATTATATATAAATTATTTTTTTTAATAAATAATGGGGACATTTTGTCCCCATTTGATAATCTCTCTATATATATACACACACGCGATTACAATTTTTTAAAAAATATCATGTAAGTAAAAATTTATAAATTTGAAAATCTGTGAAATATAAAATATTTTAAAATCACTTATTAAATATGGTATAATTTAATAAATTTATAAAGTGTTAAATAATTTATATATATTATAATTATAATAAATTATATAATAAATATCTATATCATCTTTTATTTATTATTTATATTACTAAATTTATTAAAATATACAAATTTTAATTAAAATATATAATTTAAACTATAAATATTATACTTTTAATAATAGTAGTTTATAGTAATATCCTATAATAATATATATATATATATATTTTGTGGTGCCAAATAAACCACAGCCAAATATCAGACTAAGATTGCTTGAGAAAATAGCTAAACAACTTACAATTACGATTTCACAGAGTTTAGCTCTAATGAGTAAAAAATCGGATGCCTTACAATTGTCTCTACCCCATATTTATAGGGATTAGTTTCTTTTCTAGGAGGATTAGGACTCCTCTTTCCCTTGGGGCTTGGTCCTTCTCTTTCAATAAAAAAGGTTTTCCTTTGTTGATTGGGCTTCCGGAATCCTTGATTCAGTGGGATAGATTTTCCTTTGTCAATTGGGCTTCAAGAATCCTTGTTCGGTTAGGTCATAGGTCGGCGAATTGATGTACCATGGTTGGGACTTTGCTGAGCTCGGCCGAGTTAGACCGTCTTTGGGCCTTTGGCCCTTTCGGCCGAGCCTAGTCTTTGGACGTCTTTGGCCTTTTGGCTTTTTGGTCCGTTGGCCCTTTCGGCCGAGCATAACCTTTGGGCTTGTCTTCTGGGCTTTTGGCCGTTTCGGACGAGTCATACTCGGTCGAGCTTGTTATGGACGTTGACCCCCCATTTACCCGTTCCTTCTTTCACCTCTGACACCTTATGGTTATCTTCCCACCACACTAATCCCCCATTGCCATTACTTGAATCTTTCGAGAATGACAATAAGTTGACAATTTATTCGATCGAGTTGGTCTATTTATGTCTTTAGCGTCGGTCGATCAGTCTGTGATCATTATGTTTGTGTCCTCCTGGCCACGTCAGCCCTTGCTTGTCGAGTCAGTATTAATTTTGGCGGCTCCCGACTGCTGTGCTAAAAAGGGGGTAATCATTAGTATTGCCTTATTTAATGGTTGGTAGCTCTCTCTCTCTTCACTTTCAAATTTTCAAATCTTCTCTCTTCGTCTTCGAGCTTCTCTGAGCCGTTTGTCTCCCTTGTTGATTTCTTCAACTTTTCGGCGAGGTTTTGGAGCTTTTTTCCTCCACGACTGGCCAAGGTTAGTCTCTGTTGGTTGTCGCTGGTTTCTTTCACTTGCATTTCTGATTTCTGATGAGTTTTTGGGTTTGAGTTTGTGTTTGCTTTTGAGTGTCTATTCGTCTTACCTGCTGAGTTTTAATGAATTTTTTTTTTGTTTTGCTTTGATCTTCTTTGTTTGCCTTTGCTTCTTCCTTTTTGTTTATGCTAACCTCGGTTGAAGGCCACTAACCTTCTGCTTATTCTCGGTCGATTGTATATGTCTAGTGATTCTTTGGGCACATATCATTCTGCCTCTTTTCTTTAATATTAGGAGCACCATGACTATGGATGAATTGGAGTCGGCCTTTTTCGCTTATAAGTTTCCTAGTTAGGCTCGAGCTAGGTTGCCCGAGCCTGAGGAGAAGGTGAATGACATTTTGGCCAACGACTGGAAGCCCTTTTACCTTCGTCATTTCAAAATAGGGCTTAGGTTTTCGGTCATGGGTCTAGTTGAGGAGTTGTGTACGTTGTGTCAGATTCATCCAAGTCAATTGACTCCCATGGCTATTAGGCTTCTTCTGTGTGTCGATTGTTTGAAGAAGAAGCATAACTTAGATTTTCGGCCAAGGATTTCTTCTACTCGTATTTCTTGAAGCGCGAGAATCCTTAGTTCGATCGATATGTATTGAATGCTTGGGCGAATGCCCAGCTCTTAGTCTTGAGCTTTTCTTCTAATGAAACTCGATGGAAGGACAAGTACTTTTTCGTCAAAGGAACGACTCGTTTGGCGAAAGGGTTGAGTTATCCTCCCTATTGGCGGGATTCTTGTAGGCTTTTTTTATACCTTTTGTTTCCTTTGTCTCGGTCGATTTTGTCTATTTTAACATGCCTGTTTCCTTTTTCAGCGAATTACGAAACGAAGAATTGCAAATCTTCTCCTCCGGCGCGTATTAGGAGTCAGGCTATATTTGTCTTGCCGGCTGAGTCTCGTGACTACAAGAAGCTTTTAGGTGAGCTGCCTATCAGCCGTCTTTGGGCTTTTACTAGGGCAAGTGAGTTGCATTTGTTTTTCGTGTATTACGTTTGTTCGGCCGAGTTTGCTGATGTTGACATTTTTTCTTCAGAACTTTCCAATTATGTGATGTCTAAGCCCGAGGGTCAAAGAGCATTGGCCATGCGGGCCATCATGCGCGAGATCCAAGCCGACCAGGAGAAAGCTCATGTGTCGGGTTCGGCTGGGGATGGGGGCTCGGTCGACGAACGGGCCGAGGCTGCGGCCAACCCTATTCGGCCTCTAAGTCCCGTTCCTTCGAATGTGGAGGTTGCTGAGGCCTCTCGCTCGGTTGCTCCTGAGGTGGCTCCCAAGCCTTCTCGTTCTTTGGTCGCAAAGGAGAAGCGACTGATAGAGGGTGGTGTGACTTCTGCCAAGAAACGTACTAAACACATTGGTCAGAAGCCTCGTGGTGAGGGCGAGAGCCTTCATGTGATCACTTTTCCTGGTAATTCTTCCACCAGGGACGTCTCGGCCGAGATGATTTCGGCCACGGAGGGCTTTTTCTTTCCCCAAGACGAGGAGTGGCTGCAGTCCTTGTCTTTCACCAAGTTTTATGAGATGACTATCTCAAGTCTTTACAAGGTGAGTCTGTTGTTGTTACTTTCCTTCTTGGGAGTCGCTTTGTTTACCTTTTATCTAATTTTCAGGGGCTTCAAGACTCGATCGGCATGCGTAAGCACTTCATGCCTATTCTGAGGGAGAGACGGTCTTTTGAGGCAAAGTTCAAGTCTGCTTCGACCGAGCTGAAGGTGGCCCAGAAAGACTTGGGGAGGACGGTGGCCCAATGCGCTGAGGCCGTCAGCCAGGTCGAGAGTGTGGAGGCCCAGAATGCTAGGCTTGAGGCCTCGATTGCTCTGAAGGAGGCGGAGCTGAATGTGGAGGAGTTAAGGGCAGTGAAACGCGCCTCTCTCGGTTGAATAGAAGAGCTCGAGGGTTGGGTTGAGAGTCTCACCGTTGAGGCGGCCCAGACCGAGGTTGTGACCAGGTCGTTCGCTTTGGAGCGAGTTATTAAGGGGTTTTTGATTCCTGAGTCTGATCAGAAGGAGTTAGATGCATTGGCCGCCCTTCGCAATAAGGTTGAGCGAGTGATATGTATCTTCTTTTTCCAATCTTTTATGTACTCGCTGTAATTTTTATTTTGGATCAATGAAGTTTAACTTTTTGTTGCATTTGTGTTTGAGTTTGCTTGGGTTTTAATCCTCCAATTTTTGTTTGCGACCGAATGGATTATTTCTGTATGCGCTTATGCTTGGTTTACTCAATTTCTCTGGATTGTTGTGAGGTTGATTTTGGCCGATATATGTTTTTCGGGGTTTTCCTTGTCTTCCAGGAACGTCGTATCGGCCGAAACCCTCTGGTTTTACCGGGGATTCTCCTTAGGCAGCATTCAAATTGCCCTTTGGGTCGTTTGTGTGTTGCCCTTTAGGCTGTTTGTCATCGCCCGAGACAGTCTGGATTTACCAGAGATTTGCCTTTGGCAATTTTCGAGTTGCCCTTTAGGCAGTTTTTGTTGCCCTTTAGGCTGTTGGTCTTTACCCGAGACCTCCTGGATTTACCAAAGGTTTGGCATTGGCAATTTTCGGGTTACCATTTGGGCAGTTGGTCTTCGCCTGAGACCTCCTGGATTTACCAGAGGTTTGCCTTTGGCAATTTACGAGTTGCCCTTTGGGGAGTTAGTCTTCGCCCGAGACCTCTTGGATTTACCAGAGGTTTGCCTTTGGCAATTTTCCGGTTGCCCTTTGGAGCAGTTGGTCTTCGCCCGAGACCTCTTGGATTTACTAGAGGTTTGCCTTTGGTAATTTTTGGGTTGCCTTTTAGAACGTTGATCTTCGCCCGAGACCTCTTGGATATACCAGAGGTTTGCTATTGGCAATTTTCAGGTTGCCCTTTGGGCAGTTGGTCTTCGCCCGAGACCTCCTGGATTATCCAGAGGTTTGCCTTTGAAAATTTTTAAGTTGCCCTTTGGGCAGTTGGTCTTCGCCCGAGACTCCTGGATTTACCAGAGGTTTGCCTTTGGTAATTTTCTAGTTCCCCTTAGGGCAGTTTATCTTCGCCCGAGACCTCTTGGATTTACCAGAGGTTTGCCTTTGGCAATTTTCGGGTTGCCCTTTGGGGCAGTTGGTCTTCGCCCGAGACCTCCTGTGGGCAGTTGGTCTTCGCCCGAGACCTCCTGGATTTACCAAAGGTTTGTCTTTAGCAAATTTCAGGTTGCCCTTTGGGCAGTTGGTCTTCGCCCGAGACCTCCTGGATTTACCAGAGGTTTGCCTTTGACAATTTTCGGGTTGCCCTTTAAACAGTTTGTCTTCGCCCGAGACCTCCTGGATATACCAGAGGTTTGCTATTGGTAATTTTCAGGTTGCCTTTTGGGCAGTTGGTCTTCGCCCGAGACCTCTTGGATTTTCCAGAGGTTTGCCTTTGGCAATTTTCGGGTTGCCCTTTGGGCAGTTGGTCTTCGCCCGAGACCTCCTGGATTTACCAGAGGTTTGCCTTTGGCAATTTTCGGGTTGCCCTTTGGGCAGTTTATCTTCGCCGGAGACCTCTTGGATTTACCAGAGGTTTGCCTTTGGCAATTTTCAGGTTGCCCTTTGGGGCAGTTGGTCTTCTCCCGAGACCTCCTGTGGGCAGTTGGTCTTCGCCCGAGACCTTCTTGATTTACCAAAGGTTTGTCTTTAGGAATTTTCGGGTTGCCCTTTGGGCAGTTGGTCTTCCCCCGAGACCTCCTGGATTTACCAGAGGTTTGCCTTTGGCAATTTTCGGATTGCCTTTTGGACAGTTGGTCTTCGTCCGAGACCTCCTGGATATACCAGAGGTTTGCTATTAGCAATTTTTGGGTTGCCCTTTGGGCAGTTGGTCTTCGCTCGAGACCTCCTGGATTTTCCAGAGGTTTGCCTTTGGGAATTTTCGGGTTGCCCTTTGGGCAGTTGGTCTTCGCCCGAGATCTCCTGGATTTACCAGAGGTTTGCCTTTGGCAATTTTCGGATTGCCCTTTGGGCAGTTTATCTTCGCCCGAGACCTCTTGGAATAACCAGACGTTTGCCTTTGGCAATTTTCGGGTTGCCCTTTGGGGCAATTGGTCTTCGCCCGAGAACTCCAGTGGGCAGTTGGTCTTCGCCCGAGACCTCTTGGATTTACTTGAGGTTTGTCTTTGGTAATTTTTGGGTTGCCCTTTGGGTAGTTGGTCTTCGCCCGAGACCTACTGGATTTACCAGAGGTTTGCCTTTTGCAATTTTGGGGTTGCCCTTTAGGGTAGTTGGTCTTCGCCCGAGACCTCCTGGATTAACAAGAGGTTTGCCTTTGGCAAATTTTGAGTTGCCCTTTGGAAAGTTAGTCTTCGCCCGAGACCTCCTGGATTTACCAGAGGTTTGCCTTTGGCAATTTTGGGGTTGCCCTTTGGACAGTTGGTCTTCGCCCGAGACCTCCTAGATATACCATAGGTTTGCTATTAGCAATTTTCAGGTTGCCCTTTGGGCAGTTGGACTTCGCCCGAGACCTCTTGGAATTACCAGAGGTTTGCCTTTGGCAATTTTCGGGTTGCCCTTTGGGCACTTAGTCTTCGCCCGAGACCTCTTGGAGTTTACCAGAGGTTTGCCTTTGGCAATTTTCGTGTTGCCCTTTGGGCAGTTTATCTTCGCCCGAGACCTCTTGGATTTACCAGAGGTTTGCCTTTGGCAATTTTTGGGTTGCCCTTTCGGGCAGTTGGTCTTCACCCGAGAACTCCAGTGGGCAGTTGGTCTTCCCTCGAGACCTCCTGGATTTACCAGAGGTTTGTCTTTGGCAATTTTTGGGTTGCCCTTTGGGCAGTTGGTCTTCGCCCGAGACCTCCTGCATGTACCAGAGGTTTGCCTTTGGCAATTTTCGGGTTGCCCTTTGGGGCAGTTGGTCTTCGCCCGAGACCTCCTGGATTAACCAGAGGTTTGCCTTTGGCAATTTTTGAGTTGCCCTTTGGAAAGTTGGTCTTCGCCCGAGACCTCCTGGATTTACCAGAGGTTTGCTATAGGCAATTTTCGGGTTGCCCTTTGGGCAGTTGGTCTTCGCCCAAGATCTCTTGGATTTTTCAGAGGTTTGCCTTTAGCCATTTACGGGTTGCCCTTTGGGTAGTTGGTCTTCGCCCGAGACCTCCTGGATTTACCAGAGGTTTGCTATTGGAAATTTTCAGGTTGCCCTTTGGGCAGTTTGTCTTCGCCCGAGACCTCCAGGATTTTCTAGAGGTTTGCCTTTGGCAATTTTCGGGTAACCTTTTGGGGCAGTTGGTCTTCACCGGAGACCTTCTGGATTTACTAGAGATTTGCCTTTGGCAATTTACGGGTTGCCCTTTGGGCAGTTGGTCTTCGCCCGAGACCTTCTGAATGTACCAGAGGTTTGCCTTTGGCAATTTTCGGGCTGGCCTTTGGGCAGTTGGTTTTTGCCCGAGACCTGCTGGATTTACCAGAGGTTTGCCTTTGGCAATTTTTTGGTTGCCCTTTATGCAGTTTTTGTGTTGCCCTTTGGGCTATTGGCGCTTGAATCGAGAGTATTTGAGAAAAAATGGACTATTTTATTGCTTTGAGGTGGGGCCTCGTCAAAAACCCTGCTTAGGGAAAAGAGTACGCGTTATTACAGATAAAATGTTATAGTATAATTGATACCTCTTCAGGTGGTGGATGTTCCAGCTCTGTTCCACCTATTTCCCTTCCTTGGTGAGCAATTTGTAGGACCCTTTCCCGGATGCTCGCTCTATCTGGTATGGTCCTTCCTAGCTTTCGGCCAATTTACCGTGAGTTTGGTTCTTTGTGTTCTGGAAGACCTTCCTGAGTACCCTGTCTCCAGGTTGAAAAGCTCGGGCCTTGACCTTTTTGTTGTATTGTCTTGTTATCCCCATTTGGTATTCTGCGATCCTTCGTTGTGCACTTTCCCTCTTTTCGTCTGAAGTATCCATTTCGAAGGCTAGTATTTGTTGGTTGGGTTGGCTAGCTAGCCTTTCTTGTGGTGATTGGATCTCGGTTGGGAGCACTGCTTCTGTCCTATAGACCATCGAAAATGGCGTTTGCAATGTTGATATTCTGGGAGTCGTTCGGAACGCCCAGAGGACTTCGGGGAGGGCTTCGGGCCACAGTTCTTTGGCTCCTTCTAGCTTTTTCTTGAGTGAATCAACTAATGCTTTATTGGATGCTTCTGCTTGTCCGTTGGCTTGAGGGTACCTTAGGGTCGAATATGTGAGTTTAATGTTCATTTGGCGGCAGAAATCTTTCAGAGTTTGTGCTATGAATTGAGGCCCGTTGTCCGTAATGATTTCCCGTGGTATGCCAAATCTGCAGATGATTTGCTTCCAGATGAATTTTTGCACTTCTTGTTCCCTGACCCTTTCTAATGCTTCAGCTTCTATCCATTTCGTGAAGTAGTCGGTCACCATCAGGATGTATCTTTTTCAACCATGGGTAGACATTGGGAAGGGTCCGATGATGTCCATCCCCCATTTGTCGAATGACCATGGTGAAGTTATGTTGTGTAGAGTTCCAACAGGGAGGTTGGAGTAGTTGGCGTGCCTTTGGCATTTGTCGCATTTCTTGACTAACTCGGCCGCATCCGTTTTCATGGTTAGCCAGTAATACCCGGCCCTATGCGTTCAGAAGGCCAGGCTTCTTCCTTCGAAGTGGTTCCCGGCTGGTCCTTCATGAAGTTCCTTTAGCACTGATTTTGCTTTCAAAGCGGAGATGCAGTTTAGAAAGGGACCGACTATGGACCTTTTGAAGAGGATTCCCCCAATGATACAGAATCTTACGGCTTGGGCTCGTAATTTTCTGGCTTCAGCCTTGTCTTCAGGGACCTGTCCATGATTGATGTAAGTGAGGATGAGTGTTCTCCAATCACCTTGCTCTAGGACTATGGTTTCTTCATATTCAATGGCTGTTTTTGGGAGGAAGGCGTACACAATCGGCCCGATTGGTTCGTCTTTTTGCATCGATGCTCCGAGATTTTCCATGGCATCTGCCCTTTAATTCTCTTCCCTTGGGAATTGCTTTATTTTGGCCCTTTGAAAACGTTTCATGAGATCTTCGGCTATTTTGAGGTACTTGGCCATTTTTTCATTTTCTGGCCTGATATGTGCCTTTGATCTGGTTGACTACCAGTTGGGAGTCGCATCTGATAGTAAGATTGTGTGCCCCACTTTCCTTTGCTACCCTTAGTCCAGCAATTAGGGCTTCATATTCGATTTCATTATTGGTGGCAGAGAATTTGCATCGAATGGCCTCGAGAATTGGAGATAGGTTTGGAGGTTGGAGATTCATGCCTAGGCCGCTGCCACTCTGTCTGTTGGCCCCATTTACTTCTAGTACCCATTCCTCGGTTGAGGATGTTATTAGCTGGTTGATGTCGACCGAGGTCGTTTCAGCCGACAGGGTTTCTTCGAAGTCAGCCATGAAATCTGCCAGAGCTTGTGACTTGATCGTCTTTTTTCCCTAGAATGATATATCGTACTCGCTGAGTCTAGGGCTCATTTCATCAGTCTCCCTGATCTGTCGGGGGAGTGGATTGCGCTAGGGATAGCGCGGTTATGACCGAAATTGGGTGCCCTTGGAAGTATGCTCGAAGTTTTCTTGCCGCAAATATGAGACTTAGAATGGCTTTTTCCAGCGTAGGATATCTGGTTTCGGCCGGTGTCAGAGTCTTGCTTGCGAAGTACACTGGTTGCTGTTTTCGCCCAATTTCTTTGACCAGGACAGCGCTTACTGCAATGTCTAAATGCGCCAGGTACAAGTATAGCTTTTCGCCATCTTCAGGTTTCGCCAAGAGTGGGGGGCTGGTCAAGAAATCCTTAACATCTGCCAGGGCTTTGCTACATTTTTCGGTCCACTCAAATTCTTTGGATTTTTTAAGAGCTTCAAAGAAAGGCTGAAATTTTTCTGAGGCCTTGGGAATGAACCGAGTCAATGCTGCTAGCCTTCCCGTGAGTTTTTGTACATCCTTCTTACTTCGAGGTTTTGCTATATTTAGGATGGGTTTGATTTGGTTAGGGTTAGCCTCGATTCCCTTCTTCATGACTAACTAGCCTAAAAATTTCCCGGCTTTGACCCCAAATTGACATTTGGTGGGGGTTGAGCTTCATGTTATATTTCCGGAGTGTTTCTAACGTTTGGCTTAGATGATGCACGTGGTGGCTCACATCTTCGGATTTAACCAGCATGCCGTCAATATAGACCTCCATGGTTTTCCCCAGCGTATCAGCAAACATCTTGTTCATGAGCCTTTGGTATGTGGAGCCTGCATTTTTTAGGTCGAAAGGCATCACCTTGTAGCAGTAAATCCCCCTCTCCGTGATGAAGACGGTTTTTTCTTGATTGTTGGGGTGCATCAATATTTTGTTGTAGTCTGAGTATGCGTCCATAAAGCTCAACATCTCGTAGTCAGCAGTTGCGTCGATGTGAGATCGATGTGCGGTAATGGGAAGGGATCTTTCGGACAAGATTTGTTTAGATCTGTGAAGTCAATACACACCCTCCATTTCCCGTTCTTCTTTTTGACGACCACTACATTAGCAAATCAATCTGGATACTGGACTTCTTTGATGGACTCGTTCGCGAGGACTTTTTCGACCTCTTCGTTGATTATTTTATTTCTTTCGGGGGCAAACCTTCTGCGTTTCTGCTTGACTGGTTTCGCACCTTCTTTTACATTCAGCTTATGGGTTATGATTGTTGGGTCGATTCCAGTCATATCCTCGTGTGACCAGGCAAAGCAGTCCTGGTTGGCTTTGAGGAAGCTTATTAGTTTTTCCCGTTCCAAGCCTTCTACCGCGGCTACAATCTGTACCATTTTCGCCCCTTCTTGGTCCAGGGGGACTTCATCGACTTTATCTTCGGCCGGCCTTTGAATTATCTTCGGCCGAGACAATGATTGCTACTCTTCAGCCCCCTTTTTCTTTAGGCAGTTAGCATTCCTTGGAGGAACTCTGCTCACTTTTTATTTTTTTAATGCCTAGCGGGGTTGGAAACTTGATGAGTTGGTGATACGTGGATGGGATTACTTTCATTTCATGTATCCAGGGCCTTCTGAGTATCACGTTGTATGCAGATCTTGAACTTATCACTAGGAAGGTTGTGTGCAGATTAATCCCTTCCGCGAATAGTGGCAGTTCGATCTCTCCAATGGTTGAGGTGGTCTTTCCATTGAAGCCAATAAGGGATACGGTCTTCCTGCGCATCATCCTCTCATCCAGTTACATATTTTTAAATGTCTCGAGGAATAGTATGTTGGTCGAGCTCCCGTTATCTACCAGTACTCTCTTCACTGTTAGATTCGCTATCGATATTTTGATCACCAATGCGTCATGGTGTGGCGCATTGACCCCCTTAGCCTCTTCTTCGGTGAAGGTGATAGAGTAGTTATCGGTTGCGGGTCCGTTTCTGATGCCGTAAATACTGAGAGAATCTCTCAGCTTTCTTTTCGCCGCCGAGCTGGTCAGTCCACACATCTCGGATCCCCCTGCGATCATGTTGATTACCCTTTCTTCTTCCGCGTTAGCAACTGGAACCGCTTTTGGTGATCGCCGATTTTTGTCGGCTTCGGCTGCGATCTCTCGCCCCTTTTCGGATAAATATTCCCGCAAGTGGCCCACCTTTATTAATTCGGCGACTTCTCTCTTAAGAATCCAACAGTCGTCGGTATTGTGGTCATGGTCTCCGTGAAACTGGCAATATCGGGATTTGTCTTTCCAAGTTCCTGCGGGGTTCAACAGCTTGTCGGGCCATCTGACTCTATCCCCCATTCCCTTGAGGATTACAAGGGTTTCTCTCACAGGAATGGTGAGTGGGTAAGGTAATAGCTACTTTCGCCTCCGACCGTGGTCGGAGTAATCCAGCCTCGAAGAGTTATTGTGGCGGGCGGATTCTGGCTTTGATGAACCACTGTGACCAGACTCTTTCAGGTTACTCCTCGGTCCTTCAGCTCGGCCGAAACTTCTGGTATTGTTTCGGCTTCGGGAGTTCGATGTATTCTGGGAGCTTTTATGATTTCTGGGTCGGAGCTCCTCCTCATACTCCATTGCATCCTCGGCCCTCTCCAGGACATCTTCGAAAGTGCGGGGTTTGATTAATTTCAAACTTTCGTAGAACTTGGAGGTCTTCAGTAACTCTTTAATGAAAGCTTTGGTGGCGCTCTTGTCTCGACAGTCTGGAATGGCCATTTTGGTTTTTTTGAATCTTCTAACATATTGCCTGAGACTCTCATTGCTTCCTTGTTTTAGGTCATATAAATCATCTACATCTTTTTCCTTCCTTCTGCTGTCTGAGAAGTGGTTCACGAATTTGGTGACCAAGGAGGAGTATGATCTGATGCTTTTCTCTAGGATGGCGGAATACCACCTTTGTGTCGTTCTTGTCAGGGTAGAGCCAAAACTCTTACACATAATCGCCTTCATATCTTCTTCTGGGATATTGCAGGTTCCCATTTGATTTTTGTACCCGGCAATATGATCTTCAGGGTTCGTCGTCACGTCATAAGGCTTCATGTTAGGAATCGAAAACCTTTTGGGCATCTTCGTTTCTAGGATCCATGATGCGAAGAGCATGTCGGAGTATCGCATTGTTGACGACCTCATTGTGATCCTCTTTCCCAAAGTTTTGGCTCCCGGTCTTTGAGCTTTTATGATTTCTAGCTGTTTTGGCTCCTCATCTTTGAGTCAAAACTGACGACCTCATTGTGATCCTCAGGCGCCGTAACGTGACCGGGAGATCAAAGAGCTCTGTCCAGATTGCTAGCTGTTCTTCTGGCGTTTTTGGAACTTGATCTTCTATATTGACGGTATTGGGATTCATCGGAGCCATGACTGATGAGAATTCAGACGGAGAATATGTAAAGACAGTTGGAGATGGAATTCGGACTTTCAAGAAACCTTAACCTTGTGTGTGAGGTTCGTAGCCCCATAGTGGACGCCAAACTGTGGTGCCAAATAAACCACAGCCAAATATCAGGATAAGATTGCTTGAGAAAATAGCTAAACAACTTACAAATACGATTTCACAGAGTTTAACTCTAATGAGTAAAAAATAGGATGCCTTACAATTGTCTCTACCCCCTATTTATAGGGGTTGTTAGTTTCTTTTCTAGGAGGATTAAGACTCCTCTTTCCCTTGGGGCTTGGTGTTTCTCTTTCAATGAAAAAGGTCTTCCTTTGTTGATTGGGCTTCCGAAATCCTTGATTCAGTGGGATAGGTTTTCCTTTGTCAATTGGGCTTCAAGAATTCTTGTTCGGTTAGGTCATAGGTCGGCGAATTGAAATACCATGGTTGGGACTTTGCTGAGCTCGGCTGAGTTGGACCGTCTTTAGGCCTTTGGCCCTTTTGGCCGAGCCTAGTCTTTAGACGTCTTTGGCCTTTTGGCTTTTTGGTCCGTTGGCCCTTTCGGCCGAGCATAACCTTTGGGCTTGTCTTCTGGGCTTTTGGCCGTTTCGGCCAAGTCATACTCAGTCGAGCTTGGTTATGGACGTTGACCCCCTTTTTACCCGTTTCTTCTTTCACCTCTGATGCCTTATGGTTATCTTCCCACCATATATATATATATATATATATATATATATATTAAATTTAATACTTTATTTTTTTTTTAATTTTTTATGAGATTATTAGATATTATAATTATTATCTTAATATATTTTAAAAAATTATTAAAATATATTATATCGACATTCTATTTATTTTTCTAAATTAAAATTTTTATTTTTTATTTCAAATAATTTTTATAAATAATATTTTAAATACAATTTTAATATTTATTATTATAATAAATATTTTCTATTGTTTGAAATAATATTATTATTATAAACACTAAGAATTAATTTAAATTTTAAATAAAATTATAAATTTTAATAAAAAATTTAAGAAATGATACATATAGTTGAAGTTACGTCAAAATATTTTAACTAATTAAATATCACTTTTATTTTCAATTTCTCCTAAATCTAATTATATATATATATATATATATCCATTTTGTAATCCGGAGCCGCTGCATCACATTTTCTCATCGAACTTTTGTTCCATTGATGGTAAAGTGGGACATTTGTTATCCCAAAATAGGGATATAACATATCTGACCCCCTGTATTTGGAATGCTTTTCCAGTTAGCCCTTTCTATTTTTTTTTTTTAATTGGCCCCTTCAACTTACCATTTTTCTCAATTGGCCCCTTCAAATTGTCATTTTAGTATTTTTTTGCCCCCTCAATCCAATGTGGCACGATACGTGAATACAAGTATTGAACCGTGCGCGTGATTGAAAATTCTTAATTATATTATTGGTGACTCAACTGGTGTATACACGTCATGCGCGTGTATAATATGCCATTTTTATAGTTGATTGAGGGGGCAAAAAAATGCTAAAATGACAAGTTGAAGGGGCCAATTGAGAAAAAAAAATAAGTTAAAGGGGCCAGTTGAGAAAAAAAGAAGTAAAAGGGACTAACTGGGAAAGCATTCCAAGTACAGGGGGCCAGATATGTTATATCCCCCAAAATATTTTACATTGTGGCGTTATTTTAATTTTGAAATATTTTAATTTTTATATCAATTTTATAAATTTATATTAAATCATCCGAAATTCATCCAACTACAAAATTATTAGTGGTTTTGATGAGGTACGGTGGTTTATATTTTTGAATGGTTTTGTTAATTATTCAGTTTACTAATTATTAAATTTATAGTTTAATAATTTTAATTTAATTTAAATATTTTTTTTATAATTAATTTTTTTTAAAAGAATTTAAAATTTCACTAAAATAAAATAAAATATTATAGATTTTAGTATTTTCTTAATATCTGGTTTAATAATTTTTAAAAACTTTTGTTTTAGTTTTTATTATTAAAATATACTAAATTTAAAAAAATTATTTTGTAGATTTAATAAATTTAAATTTTTGGATAAATAATTTTAAATAATTGTTATTTTAATTTTAATTTTTTTAATTTACTAAAACTTACAGTAAGAGATTATTCAATTTTTTTATATTATTATTGTATTATAATTTTATAGAATTTTTAAAATAAATATTTATAAATAAAAATGTTTGAAACTGGAAAAGTTTCTGATATATTTAATAGTTATTTTATTTTTGTAAAAATAAATATAAAAATAAAACTCAAATTGTCAAAAAAAAAATATTTAAATTACATAATTTTTGGTTGTATGTATAAAGTTAAAAACTAAAGATTAAAAATAAAAATTATTCAAATGATTAAATAAAAAATTATAGTTTTAAAAAATTATTCATACTTATAGTTTAATAAAATTAAAAATTAAAACTAAGAAGTTATTAATTTTTTCTAAAAATAATAAGCTAAAAGAATTAAAAATATTTAAAACATTATATATTTATTTAAGTAAAAAGTAAAAGTTAGAAGTTAAAATTATAAATTACTGAAATTAATGAATTAAAATTTTTTAAAACTATAAAAATTTTGTTAAGATAAAACTAATAGTAAAAAATTTAAAACTATTTTAATTGTTTATAAAATATTTAAAATTTACCAAAATTATTAAATTAAAAATATAAAAATAATTAAAACTAAAAATAATTAAGAAAAACTACTTTAAAACCACAAAAATCATTTACACCTTATTAAACTACTTTTAGTTATGGATAGTTTCGGGTAGTTGGATAGAAATTTACAAAATTAAATATAAAAATAAAATGTTTTAATAATTAGATGATTTTTAGAATTTATTCATAATTTTAAAGTTATAAATTTGTGTTTTTAATAGATTTATATAAATATATGTATCCATGACATGAAATAAAAAACAAATAAAATATAACTAAACACAAAAATAGAGAAGAGGGAGAATGAGCATTACTTCAATAAACTAAAGCAAGCCAATCTTTATTATGGCCATGGAAGTCTTATTTATAGGCAAACAAGATGAGTATGTGTTGAACAATTACACGTGAACAAACATCCATATGACACATTATATACTTGCGTGTCTTTAATGTGAACAAAGTAGTGGTGAGTGGATGCCAACTATCTCTAAGTGGAAAGCCAATATTGGTATTTCATAATATTCCCCCTTTGGATTTCCACCAATTAACTACCTCGTTAACAACCTTACCAGAAAAACCTAGTGGGACAAAAATTGGATAAGGAAAAAAGAGTACAGTTGAACCCAGACATTTACAAAACTCCCCCTGATAGAAATACCCATAAATTAATCACCTAAAGTGGAGAGTCTTCGCATTCCGATTCCGTGAAGCAGCATTTCGAAAGTGGATGTTGGTAATGTCTTTCTTAGTAGATCAGCTAGATTGTTTGAAGATCGAATCCGCTTCACGTTGATTTTTCTGGATTCTTGGTGTAGCGTCGAACCCCCGCCCCGGTTGAAAACGTAGCGGGTGCCCGAACCGCCACATTAACGATGCAGTTGCGATTTACCATTTAGAAACATTTCAAAAGTCTATCACTTTACATGATATTTGTGCGGAAAACAAATAAAGATGTTACTTTCTTGAACATATGATACGTGGTTTAAATCATACATAGATGATATTTAGAAATTCCAAATGAATAAAACATCTTTTACAACTATACTTCAAATATATTATAAGCTCATTTACAAATATGACAAAATTCTAAAATGCATGTATGGGTGATTATAACATTAGTGAACTTCACCATGAGAGCTCAAATACCACATGCCGTGCTCGATCGAACTTGAAAACACAATTTACGGGGAAAAAGAAAAAGAAGAAAGGGTCAGGCATACGCCTGGTTCGCATCCCATGTCCCAAACGAGCACACACAAATGCTCTTACCTTTCTGTCAATATGCAATGCTTTAACACACAATGCAATTCTAATGTGAGCATCTCTAAGCTCACCTTAACTCATAAAAGTCAAACACAATCAATTCCTAGCAATCATTCATGCTAGTGTATCATTCGAGGCATGCTATGTCACACATTCATGCTCATTCTATGGTTTACCAATCATTAAGATTAATCTCATTTCTCCTTAACGTTAACCATATGTATCCATCAATCAATAATGCAATCAATACGACAATCAAGACAATCAAGTCAATCAAGACAATCATTTCAATTAAGTCATCAAGACGATCAATTCGATTAAGTGAATCAATACAATTACCTCATGACGACCAATCATGACAAAAGACTTGTGAGCCAAACTCCGCTTAGTCCAAACAACTCGGCTTAAGGAGATCACCAATCAATCTAACAATCGAAGATTTCAATCTTTAATCAATGGGGTTTAACCAAGCCACGATTATATTCAATTTTCAGGTTTTAAACACATTACCAAACTATGTCGAATTGCCTACCGATTTATATATCGAATTACAATTCGGAAACACATGAAATGCAATAGTACGCCCCTGACCGAATTCAATACCGAACTGTATGCCGAATTACAGTTCAGTGACTCTAATGCATGACTCAAAACGCCTCTGTCCGAGCTCACTAACAAATTATATACAGAATTATAATTCGGTAACACACAATTTAAAGACAAACCCTCTGACCGAGCTACATACCGAGCTCCCTACCGAATTATAATTCGGTAACCCATGAAGATGACAAATATGCTCCTAACCGAACTCGATACCGAACTAGACACCGAATTACAGTTCAGTATCAAATAACAATTAAAAGATACAAGGTCATTTCTTGAACAAAAAGCAATCAACAAATTGACCACATTGCAAGTTCTCATGTTACAAGACTTTATGGTTTTTAAATATCTTTAAAGATACTTCGTCGACAAGATATTTGATAACAAAATAACTTTTCAAAAATGGTCACAAGTAGGTGAGTTTACTAGTAGTTAAATATACTCATGAAATATTCAAAAAGTTTTGGAAACGATTCAATCAAGAGGTTTTTAATTCAAGAATTTCGATTCCTAAATATAGGATGTTTCGTACATTTAAAGAAGATTGAAATCCTTGCAATATCATTGATTTATTTCTATAATTTAAAAATATATAGCAATTAAAGTACATCATCACCAATTCATAGCAACAAACGGGACTCAATTTGGAGTCCGGATACAAAACTTATACTAGTTACACGTATTTTTCCAAAAGCTGAAATTTACGAACACTTGAAGGAGATTTAAAATCTGGATATAAATATGATCATATTTTCAAAATCTGAAGACATATTTGGAAAATAGACTTGAAGAAGAATTCATAGCCGCAAACGGCACCTAAATCAAAGTTCGGATGAGGGAGAACGAAGACCGACAAGTTGGAAAGGTAATATTGTGGCGCTCCAGGAGTCCATCCGCGGGCAGCGTTGGCTGGCAGCGGACGAAGGAAAATTTGGCAGCGAATGACGCGGTGCTCGCTGTCTCGTTGGCTGCCACCATCCGCTGGCAGCGGACTTGGCAGCGGACGTGCCCTGTCTTGGGCAGAATAGTGACACTTCTCAGGTCACCATCTGAGTGATTTGCTCAGTTTCAAAACCCGACCAAACGACATCGGAATGCAATCAAATTTTAAACACATCATCTATGCATATCAAACAATACATACAAACAATCCATTTGTCAAGAGACCCAACTATTTGGGCAAACGAAACTGAACAAGTTGCCTATTTGGTCAACTTGTTGCAGCAGCAACACAAGACAACAATTTCCAATTTTCAAGTTCCTACTTATTCCACCATTTCAATACCAATTCAAGTAAAACCAACACTTACCAACCAAGTTAACAACAAGTTGATTATTAGACATTCAATATGATTCCCCAATTCATAATTTAGCCAATTAAGCTAACAAAGACCCATTTAAACTTGACAAAAAACATATTAGGATCACACCACTAGACAAGAGTATTGGACTAAGGGTTGGCTCACTAAACAAACATTCCAAAGCATCAAGATTATGCACAAGACATGTCATGATCTCTTAGTCAAGTTCATTAGTCATCTTGATTACCAAGCATGTTCATATCAATTCCAAATTTCCAATATCCATAACAATGTCATTTTGTTATGAAGTTCATTAGGAAGTCTTTTCTACTACCTAACCAATTTCCTCATCAAGTTATCATCAAGTTCAAGTTCAAGTTTAAGAACCTTTTCAAGTTCATTAGCAAGACAATATCAATACATCATCAAGATCATCATCAACGACATTTCAAGTTCAATATGAAGCAAGTTTAAAATATTGCAAGTTCTAAACAATTCAAGTTCCGAAACATTTGAAGTTCAACATTCAAGTTCAAACAATCCAAGTCAAAATATTTCTAGTTCAAAAACATTCGACAAGTTAAGTTTCCATAATATATGACCAACCAATTTCAAATACTCAAAAATCAAGTTTAATAGACACATTACTCCATTTTTAAGTAATCGCCCTTAATTCTAGCTTGATTAGTGAAAACAGGACGTTAGGGCCGAAGCCATCGTTTTAGAGCCAGGCTCTCGTTGGGGTCCGAAGACCAATAATCCGTAGAGCCGATTTACTCTCCCTCGAGTCGGTCATCTACCTTTGGATTCGTTCGTTAGGCCAAAAGGCTGTGGTGCCGTCACACCCGTTAGGAGTCGTCACTCAATTCGTTCGTTTTTTACCCCAATGCCAATTTATCGTTCATGTATACACATGTTGAGAATTCTCATTTTTCCCTATGGCATGCCACTACATTCGCTAACTAGCTATAATAAGGGCAATTATCCGTCTTAGTGATTCAACCACAATCACACATTTATCCTTTCTTTTATAACTTTCGTTTGCACATTTGACCTCTTAGAGGTACCAAGACAACATTGTCATTTGAAATCGTTTATCCACACGGCGAACACATATGCACTTTCACATAGTCATAAATGCAATATGTTCATAATTATCAAGTCATGTAACAACCAACATGTCTTACCAAACACATGTTAACACCATTTCAAGCATCCACAATCAAGAGCGGAAAGATAAGTCTCTAACCTATGCCCTTCAATATCCGCAAACAATGTGGACTCGGTCCACCCAAAACTTCAATTCCCAAAGCAGCGCCTAGCATGATTCTATAAGCATTACATACATGCTCTAGCGTCTTAACATGCAAGTATGCTCATCATATCAACTTTTGGTTGGTTATCTTATTTAACCAATTTCATGGCATAATTACAAGTAAACATATATTCAATGCATCAACCAATAACAAACAAGTGTATAGGGCTAAAACGGAAATACGAACCTCCCATCCGTCGATCCACAAGTTAGAAAGCCGCTCCCGTGAAGGTTTCCACTTGTTCTAAGCCATCACCAATATACAACTATCACATTACAACCATAACATCATCACCATTATAATCACAAGACTCCAACACAATTCAATCATCACATAACATAGCTATTAAGGGCATTAACACAAATAGATGAGATTAGGGTTCTACAAATGGGTTGGAAATAATCCAAAATCATTTATTAACAACCTAGGATCATTATTTAACAATATTTATCCAACAAAAATCATTTCTCCTCATGCAATAACAAAACAACAATAGTGAAAATTAGGGCTTTTAACATCTAAACTCTAATAGAAGCTAGGGCATATGTTTAACACTTAAAATCAACTTAAAAACAATTTATAAGCATCATAAAACAAAACCCATACCATTAATTCAAAAACCATCAAGTGTAGAGAGAGAAAAGATTTTTACCCATGAAAAATATAGCTTTCAAAACTTCCAAATAGCATTCAATGACCTCCTTGAATGTTGTTAATGAAAATAATAGGAAAATTGATGGTGGTTGGAGTGATTAAATGAGAGAAATAAAAGCTAGGGTTTTGGCCATGGAGAATAAAAGGATACGTATGAGAAGGGGGAAGAAGAAGAATAGAGGAGAATGAGTGAGTGTGGTGGTGGGTGTGTATTCTTATACACACACATGTGGGCTTTAGTTTTAGATTAGGCCAAGTTTGGGCCCAATCCAATTCCGAGCCCGTTTTCCACCAAAACCCAATTTCGATTTTTCCGTACTTCTCCAAAAATTTATTTTCAAGTTTTGAATTAAAAACCACCATCGATTTCAAAATTTCGAATTTTTCCGCTAAGAGGGGCAAAATTGTAATTTTGCCAAAATTTTAATTTTGCCAAAATTTGACGTTTAGATTCAAAATTCATATTTTTCCAAGTCCAAAAATAATTTTGACTCCGTGCTTCCGGTTAAATCGAGTTTTATCCTAAAAGCCCAATTCTGATTTCAAAGTCCGTTTTTGAATATTTAATTTCAAATTAAATAAAGGTTTTTGATCCTAGTATTTTCTTTTCAAAATAATTTTTCTAATCTCATCATTGCCCTTTATAGTATTTCGACTTATTCCGAAGTGGAATATATCGAAAATCAAACATGTAAAAATTTTAAATTGGCCCTAACTTCTAGGCCCAATTTGCGGACATTACACTTGGAGCTCGTGGGTGTAGAAAATTTTGGGAGATATGTGCTTCGTTCTATCTCCTTTGATGTACCCACCTCTCACTTGGGCTATACAAGCAGCATTATCTACATAAAGAATTGTTGGCTCGTTTGATGTTTGTGGGATACCACATGAACTTTGGATGTGATGTATAACCGATCTTAACCAGACACATTCACGACTGGCTTCATGCAATGCCAAAATTTCGGCATGATTTGAAGAAGTAGCAACCAAAGTTTTCTTTATGGATCTCCAAGAGATAGTTGTGCCATTATATGTAAAATAATATCCAGATTGAGAACGAGCTTTATGTGGATCTGAAAGATAACCAGCATCAGCATAACCAACTAACTCAGCAGAATTATCTAAATTCGAATAAAAAAGTCCTATATCAACAGTTCCCCAAAGATATCTGAGAATATGTTTAATTTCATTCCAGTGACGACGAGTCGGGGCAGAACTGTATCTAGCCAACAAATTTACAGCAAAGCAATGTCTGGTCTTGTACACTGGGCTAGATATAGGAGGGAACCAATTGCGCTCAAGTATGGTGTTCCAGAATCCAAAATATTTTCATCATCATCTTTGGGTCTGAATGGATCCTTTTTGGGATCAAGAGAATGAATGACCATTGGGGTGCTTAATGGATGGCATTTTTCCAAATTAAATCTTTTTAAGATCTTTTCTGTATAAGCTTTCTGATGGATCAGAATTCCATTATTTCTATGTTCAATTTCTAATCCCAGACAATATTTTGTTTTCCCCAAGTCTTTCATTTCAAATTCTCTTTTCAAATATTCAGCAGTCTCTTGGATTTCATTTTGGGTTCCAATCAAGTTCATATCATCAACATAGACTGCTACTATTGCAAATCCAGATCCCGATTTTCTAATGAACACACATGGATAAATAACATCATTAATGTACCCTTCCTTAACTAAATATTCACTCAGACGATTGTACCACATTCGTCCAGACTGTTTTAATCCATATAGTGACCTTTGTAATTTCACTAAGTATAACCCTCGAGGTTTATTAATTTCAGGAATTTTAATCCTTCTGGAACTTTCATGAAGATTCTGTATCCAGGGAACCATACAGATATGCAGTTACCACATCCATTAATCTCATTTCCATATTTCTTTATTTCACCAATCCAATCAAAAATCGGAAAGTAATTGTATCCATCACAGGTGAATATGTTTCGTCAAAATCAATCCCATGCCTTTTTGAGAAACCCTGGGCAACCAATCGGGCTTTATATCTCACAATTTCATTTTTCTCATTTCGCTTTCTAACAACTGCCCATTTATAACCAACTGGATTAACATTTTTTGCTGTTTCAATAATGAGTCCAAAAATGTTCCGTTTATTCAATGAACTTAATTCTGCATGGATTGCTTCTTTCTATTTTGACCAGTCATTTCGTTCCCTACAATCATTTATGGATTGAGGTTCATAATCATCATTCATCACATCAATAGCTACTGCATATGAAAATATATTATCAACAACAAAGTTTTCACGGTTCTAAATTTCTTTTGTATAATTAATAGATATTTCTTCATTCTTGGATACATTTACCTCCTCAGAGGTCTTTTTCTCAGTTGGATTTTTCAACTTCCACAATTTGTAAATTTTGATTAGTATCTTTCGGAGGTATTATATCAATAGAATTCTCGATTCTAACTTTTCGTTTTCATGGTACAATATCTTTGGACCCAACAGGTCTACCACGTTTTCTCTGGATTTCAGATGCCTCACCAGTTACCATCTGTTTTGATTTCTCAGTAGGCACATTCAGTCGAGCTGGTGCATTACATGCTGGTATATGAGATTTCGTAACTTTAGTTGTATCAACAAAACTATCTGGTAAACGGTTCACAACCATTTGTAAATGAATTATCCTACGTACTTCATTTTCACTTTAACTAGTACGTGGATCTAGATAATGCATCCTTTCACTTTTCCAAACGAGTTCATTTTTACCAGCATTAGAAGATTTATCCTTTCCAAGTCGTGGGAATAATTCTTCATTAAAATGGCAATCTGCAAATCTTGCAGTAAATATATCACCCGTCATGGGTTCCAGATATCTAATTATAGACGATGAATTATATCCAACATAAATTCTCAAACGACGTTGTGGTCCTATTTTGGTTCTTTGAGGGGGTGTTATGGGAACATATACAGCACACCCAAATGTTTTCAAATGAGATATATCTGGTTTATTTCCAGTTACTAATTGTAACGGAGAATATTCATGATATGCAGTGGGTCTTAGGCGTATCAGTGTGGCTGCATGTAATATTGCATGTCCCCAAGCGGAAATTGGTAATTGAGTTCGTAACAACAATGTTCGGGCAATCATTTGAAGCCTTTTAATAAAAGATTCTGCTAATCCATTATGGGTATGAACATGGGGTACTGAATGTTCAACACTTATACCAATTGACATGCGATAATCATCAAAAGCCTTTGATGCAAATTCACCAGCATTATCCAAACAAATATTTTTAATTTGATAATCTGGGAATTGTGCTCTCAACCTTATTATCTGAGCAAGTAACTTAGCAAATGCCACATTTCGTGTTGATAATAAACATACGTGTGACCATCTCGCAGATGCGTCAATCAACACCATAAAATATTTAAATGACCCACTTGGTGGATGAATTGGTCCACAAATATCCCCTTGAATTCTTTCCAAAAACGATGGACACTCAACATATATTTTTAATGGGGATGGTTTAACTATCAATTTCCCCTAGGTGCAAGCAGTACAAAAACTATCCTTTGATATCAATATTTTCAAATCATTCAATGGATGTCCATTAGAATTCTCAACAATTCTATGCATCATCGTGGACCCAGGATGACCAAGTCTATCATGCCATATTTGAAAAACTTTAGGGTTATTTATTTTCTTGTTCATTACAGCGTAGGCTTCTATTGGAGATATTTTCGTAAAATATAAACCAGATGATAATGTATGGAGTTTTTCCAGAACAATTTTCTGTCCAAAAACAATGGACGTAATATAAAAATACTCCATATTTTGTTCATTCGCTGTTTCAATATGGTATCCATTTTTTCTTATATCTTTAAAACTCAACAAATTTCGTTTCGAATTACTCAAATATAATGCATTATGGATACATATTTTCGTTCCCTTTTCTAACAGCATTATATCTTTTCCATATGCCTCAATTAAATCAGCAGAACCAGATATGGGATTTACTCGAGCCTTATATTCAGATATGTTCAAGAAATATTTTTTATCTCGAAGGATAGAATGAGTTGTAGCACTATCAATCAAACATATTTCTGAAATATTTCCTTAATTTCCATATCTTTTTCTGTTCAAATAAACACAATATTTACATTAGAAAATATATCCATTGATATTTCTGACTTTAATTACAAAATGGATGTATATACAACAAAATTCCAAAATACAGTAAGAAAATATTTACATAACTTCTATTTACATTTCTACATTTTCAAGCATCATTTTTGTTTATATTTTCAATACTATTCAGGATATTTTCAATATCCAGATCATCAAAAAAATCCGAAGTATGAAAGTTTGAAACATTTCCCTGAGATGTTCCTTCTCCATTCTCCACATTTGCAGCATTTGTTTCAACAACTTTCAGTTTTCCTTTCTGGGAAGCTTGATACAAATCAACCAAATGTTGTAGAGTTCGACATTGGCGGAGAAAATATTCAGTGCTCCCACATTTGTAACATACACTTCGGGAATTGTTATTTCCAAAATTTCCATTTGGGTTCTGGGATCCATCTCTTGTCCAGACCAGATTTCCACGATTATATGGGTGAGAACGATTTCCACCTCTCCTTTGATTTCGGCCTCTACCACGGCCCCCAGTATTGTTATCGTGGCCTTGTCCACGACCCCCATTGTTGTTATTATGGCCACGACCCCGGCCACGTCTAAAACCACGACCCCTACCACGATTCGGGTTTCCATTACCCAATATACATTATTGTTTATTTCTGGTGGTGCCATCGCACCAGGAGGTCGTAACTCATGGTTTCTCAACAATATTTGATTTTGTTCTTCCATTCTTGTCAGATCGGTAAGCAACTCACCAAAGGTATTAACTTTATTTTGTCTGATCGTTAATTGTAATGTTATTTGATCAGCATGGAAGGTGGATAATGTTTTTTCAATTTTCTCCCCTTCAGTTTTCTTTTCTCCACAAAATTCTAATATCACCGCAATCCGATGAAGTTCAGAACTATATTCACTAACTGTTTTAAAATCTTGGAACCTTAAATGGATCCATTCATGTTGAGCCTTTGGAAGATCTATATCTCTCATTCGTTCAAATCTATTTTTCAGGGATTTTCACAAAATCAGTGGATCCTCAGTATTCATATATTCAGCTTTCAAATTCCCATTTATATGATGTCTGATAATTTCCATTGCTTGAGCCTTCTGTTTGATAGAAGTTGCATTATTTTCACATATAGTATCTTGCAATTCCTTGGCTTGCAAATGGACTTTCAGATCCGATATTCATGTTATGTAATTTTTTCCAAAAAGTTCCAGGGCATCGAAATCCAATTGTTTCAGTTCTGACATTTTTCTTTTCTCAAATTTTTACAAAAATAATATATTCACAATTAATAATAAATTAAAACAAAGTAAACATAACAAATATAAAAATAAAAACAATAAAAAAAAAATCTACAATTTAAACAATAATATAATTCGTCTTCTTTTTTCTCTCAGAATACTCTTCTCTTATCAATTCTTTTTATCTTTTCATTTCCTCCTTTTTTTTTTTTCATTTTTCCATTTCTTATTTTATCAATTCCTTCATTTTTTCTTTTATGATTCCAGCCGGTTTTCCATTTTTCTCCTTTTCTTTTATGGTTCCAAACCAATATCTCAAATTCTTTTTCAATACGATTCTGGCAGCATCTCAGTATAACCAAAACATCGTTACCATCACTTTCTGATCTGGAGGATCCGTTTGGGCGACAACCAAAGGGCATACTCGTGCTGATAACGTATTATGAAATCAAAAACAAATAATATATAACTAAACACAGAAATAGAGAAGAGGGAGAATGAGCATTACTTTTGTAAACCAAAGCAAGCCAATCTTTATTATGGCCATGGAAGTCTTATTTATAGGCAAACAAGATGAGTACGTGTTGTACAATTACACATGAACAAACATCCACATGACACATTATATACTTGCGTGTCTTCAATGTGAACAAAGTAGTGGTGAGGGGATGCCAACTATCTCTAAGTGGAAAGCCAATATCGGTGTTTCATAATAATCCAAAAATAGATTTGGAAATCCAATTGCAAAGCAAACCAAGTAATGTTAAATTATGTGGTTTTTGGGCGGAGATCATCCACGGTTTATTTTCCACTCAGAAATAATTATATATGGTTATTTCCAAAACCCTCTATATTTTATATATGTTTCGCTTTAAATTATTGATTTCAAGAAGTTTTTTAAAATCACTTATAAAATTAGAGTAATACGGGATTTTGTCGTTGGAAGAGTGATTTTAGGGTATAAATGGATAGTTTTAAAATATTATGATGTTTTAATAATTTAAAATAAATAATTAAAAATATTAAATACAAATTTAAAAATAATTAAAATATCATAATTATCCAAAATTACCGATACAATAGCAAAAACCATTAGTCCCTTGTTTGGATAATAGCAAAAACCATTAGTCCCTTGTTTGGATGATTTCCATGATGGTTTTATAAAGTATGGTTTCTTAAGATACAGTTGTATATGGTACGGTTATGATTTATCATTATATTTGATAGATGGTTTCCAAAATAAATAATAGTAAATTTACCAAAATATCAATTTCTCTTTCTCTCTTTATTTTATTTATTTATTTTTATCATCTTAATTGTTATGTTTCCCATTTAGAATTAGAGGAGAATGAAAAACAAAATAAAAAATACTTATAGGATAAGTAAAAATGAATGAAGAAATATAGATTCCATCAAATAATAAGAATCATACAGATAATATGGTGAAGTTTTTAAAAATTATTTATAATAAATAAAAGGTATTTTTAATAAAATTAGTAAATGAAAATATGAGTTAAGAAAAAATAAAATAAAATAAACTTAATGAGAGAGAAAGTAAAAAATGTTATTTAAAATAAAATAAAAAAAAGATAAAATTTTTTTAAAATAAAAGTAATTTTGTTGTAAAAATAAATTATGAAGAATAATTTTAAAATAAAAATATCGAACTATCCCACCATCAATTTCATAATTAAAAAAAATGAAACAAATTGAAATAAGGAGAACCCTACACAACAACTATGCATTAATCCATGGAAATAGAAATAAATATGGTGGGGTTTGATGGTAACAAAACCATATCATTAAGAACTATATCCAAACCAGGGGTGGGCAGGTGTGTTGATTTGGGGTGTCTTTACAACACTTTCCCAAATTAGTAAATTAAAATAAAATATATGAAAAATATGGGGTTTTCGGAAATAACTCATGATAATAATTGGAGTATATAGTCTTTGAGCGTTGAAACCAACTACCAACCCAGATTTGGCAATATCCTGTGTCTACATCGATTGAATTTACCCTATAAAACTGTCAAGAGACAGAGTCAGTGTACCAATTAAAGAGAGAAAAAAAAAATCGAATATCAATGGCGCAAGAGAAGCTCCACATAGCTATGTTTCCATGGTTAGCATTCGGTCACATGATTCCATGGCTAGAGCTAGCGAAACTCATAGCTCAAAAGGGTCACAAAGTCTCCTTCATCTCCACACCGAGAAACATCGATCGCCTCCCTAAAATTCCTCCAAACTTATCTTCTTCACTCCAATTCGTCAAAATCCCACTTCCTCAACTCCCCGGTCTCCCCCCAAACGCCGAAGCCACCACAGACCTTCCTTACAACAAAGTACAATACCTTAAAAAAGCATACGACATGCTTCAAACCCCTATGCTTCCACTTCTCACTTCGCTCCAACCCGATTGGATCCTCTACGATTTCACCGCTTTTTGGATCGCTCCGATTTCATCTCAGTTGGACATAGGAAACGTCTTCTTCAGTATCTTCATCGCTGCTTTTTTAGCTTTTCTCGGTCCTCCAACTTCTCTGCTTGGTCAAGATGGAGATCGTACCAAACCGGAGGATTTCACCGTACCGCCTAACTGGGTCCACTTTAACACTACTGCTGCTTATCGCTATTTCGAGATCAAACAAATTTTCGATAGCGTCACTGGTGATGTTTCCGGTGTCAACGATCTTTTCCGTTTCGGGTCGGTTATACGAGACTGTGATCTAGTCGCGGTTCGGTCATGTTCCGACTTTGAACCCGAATGGATTCGGGTTCTTGAGAATATATACCGGAAACCGGTTTTGCCGGTTGGTCAGTTGCCGACTACGGGATTAGATGAGGGAGAGGGGACTGACACGTGGAGGTGGATTAAAGAGTGGTTAGATAAACAAAAGAAAGGCAGTGTCGTGTATGTGGCGTTTGGAAGTGAAGCGAAGCCGAGTCAAACTCAACTCACTGAGTTGGCTATGGGATTGGAGATTTCAAAGTTGCCGTTCTTCTGGGTGCTGAGAACGCAACGCGGGTCGGAGGATACTGAGTTGGTTGAGTTACCAGATGGGTTCGAGGAGAGAAACAAAGATCGTGGAGTGGTGTGCACGAGTTGGGTGCCTCAGTTAAGAATACTGAGTCATGACTCGGTGGGTGGAATGCTGACCCACTCCGGGTGGAGCTCAGTAGTTGAGGCGATACAGTGTGAGAGACCACTTGTGTTGTTGACGTTCTTGGCTGATCAAGGGATAAATGCTAGGATTCTGGAGGAGAAGAAAATTGGATATTCGATTCCGAGGGAAGAGATGGATGGGTCGTTCACGAGAGAGGCGGTGGCTGAGTCGTTGAAGGTGGTTATGGTGAAAGAAGAAGGTCGAGTTTACAGAGACAAGGTGAAAGAAACGAAGGAGTTGTTTGGGGACAGGGTTAGGCAAGATAAATATGTAGATGATTTTCTTTGTCAGTTAAAGGACAAGTCTACAAGAAGGTTGCCTAATCTAGTAAATACTAGTATGTACTAATAAATTGCATTACATGGGGTGTACATCTACGGATTCATCGTAAGAGTATCAGCCATAAGCAAGAGTAAGAGGCTTATCAGGCCTTCTCCAATAGAGATCTCCATATCTTCAAATTCATGAGGGAATACATATTCCAATGAAACATGAGAGAAGATGTGAACAACTATCTCTACCATTGAAGCAACACTGTTGCTCCTTCATTTGTTTCCTTTATTATTTTTCATGCACGTCAATGTTATCATATTGTTTTTTTTTTTTTTTAATTTTTATTATTTTATAGTAGTTGTTAACTTTTTTTATATTAAATTAACTTATTTATAAAATAATATTAACTTCAAAGAGCATGCCTTGAGACAGGAAAAATGAAATGGGAAATTATGTCCTGGGACACGTGGTATTATACTATATTAATAAAAAAAAAATCAATTAATGCTCTTTTAAAACCAGATCTCCTTCTTCCTCCCATTATTCATGATTTTATTATTATTATTATTATTATTATTATTATTATTATTATTATTTTTTACATTGATTTATCCCATTATTCATGATTTTATTATTATTATACTCTCTTAGTAAAAGAACAATTCTGAACTCCACAAGAAGCAATTTTTAATAAAAACATAAACAACTAATTAAATAAACGGAAAAAACTTTTCAAAAAAAAATACAAAGTTTCAACTTTTAACAACTTCCACTGACACAATTATTTTCAACAAGATGAAAAATTAAAAAAACATGTCAATTCCATTAGAAACCAACACCAATCTTTACGAAGGAGAAGAGAGAAAAACAATTAACATTCACTACTAAAATAAAATAGAGAAAAAAACAATTAACATTAAAATAAAATAAAAATTAATATATTTTTATTTTGTTAAATTTCTAAAATTTAACAAAATAAAAATATATTAATTTTTTTAAAAATTAAGTAATTATAAATTTATAAAATATATTTATAAATTTGAGTGTAATTGAATATATTATTTTAATTTACCCTACCATGTAAGAAATATTCTTATAATTTACTAGATTAGAATATATAATTATATTTTATAAATTTAATCACTTAATTTTTGAAAGATCTAGTATTATTTTATTTTTAATTTAATTTTTTTAATAATATTAATTTAACTTTATATTATTTAACAATGATTTAAATATTATAAAATTAGATAGTCAAATTATAATAAATATAAAAAAATATTTTTATTTATAATAATGTATTATTTGGAGTAGTAATTAAATAAGTAATTTGATTATTTCAAATTAAAAGAGTAAAGAATGTATAATTTTGCAACTCATTTTTAACTAGTTTGGTTGCAATTTACTGTAAAGTAAAAATAAATAAATAAAAAAAGTAGAAAGTGGGAAGATTAAATGCGTGAGTTCCAAAAACCACCCCATTTAAAAAGTATTTAACTTGTGATAGTTGTTTTTACAAACTTTCGTCAAATCACCTCTGAAACCACCCAAAATAAAATCACCATCCATTTTGATGAGTTGTGGGTGGTTTTTGTATTTTTTTTTAGTGGTTTTGCTAATTGTTTAGTTTTAATAACTTTTAAATTTTAAATTTAATAATTTTACTAAATTTTAAATAATTTACTTAATAGTTTAAATAATATTTTTTTATCTTTACTTTTTTCTTTACTAAACAAAAAGTTTTATAGTTTTAGAAATTTTAAATTTTTAATTCATTAATTTTAGTATAGATTTAATTTCTAACTTTTATTTTGACTAAACTAAATAAATTATGTTTTAAATATTTTTAATTATTTTAGTTTAATATATAAATTTTTAAAATTAATAACATCTTAGTTTTAATTTTTAATTTTACTAAAACACAAATAGTATTAATAATTTTTAAAAATTTAATTTTTTTATTTACTTATTTGAATAATTTTTATTTTTAACCATTATTTTTTTATTTTATACATACTGTTGGAGCCGAATTCCGATGGGACTTCAAACCCCCTAAAGGTGAGGGCAATGATCTCTAATGTTCGTATCCTGTTCTTTCGTAAGCTCTTGTGTTTTTAATTCCGTGTATTTGCATTGTTTATATAGGATTCCTCTACGCTCCAGAAAATCCTAACTGATTCTTAGCTGGAGCCCCTAGATTTGCGGAAGCTAAATCTCCGCTCCAGCTCATCCTTCTAGAAGATTATTTCTGAAATTAGTTAGAGCGGCCGAAGCTAGGGGCTATATTTCGGCCGCTCCAATCCATGAGCTAAGAATAATAGTTCCCAACGTTTAGCCAAATTTGGAGCCCATCTATTTTTACTTCGGGCGAAAATATGAGAGGCCCCATGGGCCCAAACTTTCAAACCCATTAAAAAAGGAGTTTCGGCCGAAACCAATGAGGAATTTTGTGGGTTTCCTTATAATTGAGCGGCCGAAAACCTTAAGGATTTTATGTGTTCCATCAGTAACTCCCCCCACTCCTGAATTTATCGAAGTCTGATAAATTCAGGAGTTGATTAAATTTCGGCCAGAATAATAAATCGATCGAAACGTAAAGCTATTTCAGATTATCCTAGGTCCTTTCTTGGAGGGAAAACGCAACTAACTGACGCCATCTTAACCATCATTACTTTCTCAAAAACTACGCCGTCATTATAAGAAACAAACCTTCAGTTCACAGAACCTCTTATTTCAAAAGCAAACGCAGAGCTTCTCACTATTCCCTTTCTCTCTCTAACATTCGCAAGCACCAAAAATTGGTTTCAGGTGCAAAGGGACTGTGAAGACCAGGTAGGTTACCGTTTTCGATACTCTAGCTTGAACCACTGCTAGTTGCTGAGTCTATTTCAGCCATTTTTAGGTCCGTTTGAGCCTTATTTCAGCAAGAATCGACTACCCCTCTTAGCGCTGTTCATCTTCTTCAAGAAAACCAGGTAGGTTTTTCTAAAGAAACCCCCTTATTTGATCTATTTTGACCTAAATAAGCAGGAATTTTCTGTTTGTCCTAAGTTACATTATTTTATATGTAAAAAATTGAGCCTTCGGACGCAAATAGGTGGTCTACACAAGGCTGATTATAAATTGAGTTTTCGGCCGCAAAGAGATTGACTATACAAGGCTGATTACCTCTAGTATTAGTTCTACTACGGCCGAAACTAGTTTTAGTACCCTTAGCTACTAACTTTAACTTAAGTAGAACCTACGTAATCAACCAATGTTCAGCGACCGCATAAAAGCGATATTCGATTGCAGCATGGATTGATTGAAAAGAAGTACATCGATCGCGCAATTACTCATATCTATTAACCTTACTAACAACAATCTTTTGGATTCAGGAGCTAAATGGAGGATCCAAATCAAGCGCAGTCTAGCAAAGGCACGCTGCGATCGGACGAGGCCGTTTTAGGATTACCCATACAGACGTTAAGTGGAGAATACAGCCCAAGCGGCCGTAGTGTAAGAACAGCTTCGTCATCTTCTAGCCCTAGTACTTCAGACAATAATAATAGAAGAGAATCGGCCAAAGAGTTGGGTGTGACCTTGGCTAGTTCAGAACCTCACATACGTCTGCCTTTCGGAATGGCGGAGACGATGGTAATCTCGCGGCCGTATGGTCAAGGCATTCCGGTGGTGGACTTGGAAAATCTGTAGCTGCCACTCCGGGACATCGATCGAAGCATTAGGCCTTGTACAAGTTTATGCCATCATTCACGAACGAATCTTACCGAAGCAACCTTGAGGCTGATGAGAATAAAATACGATATTGCGGACGATGTAGAACTAGCATTGCCGGCTGACCATGAGCATCCCGGTTGGATGGTGCCAGGATGACATTTCTTCTACCTGGACCCATTGGCGAATGGGATCCGATTCCCAATTAAGGGGTTGGCAAAGACGATCCTAGACCATTATGGTATTGCTCCAAGTCAATTGTGCCCTAGCGGTTGGAAGATAATGCTAGCGCTCGATATGCTAGGTTTGGCACAAGGGCTTCAGCCACTATCAATTGACGATTTCTCGCTGAGTTACTACTTGAGAGACCATGACCGAGATAGGGTCGCTATAGCGTCTATGCGTGCTCGAAACCGACCGCCCCTATCGTTAAGCTACCTACCAGGGATGACACAACTTGGAAACTTTCGTATTTTCTCGTTAGAGGAAACATATCGGCCGAGAGTTCCCCTTTGGTTCCTCAATGGCACCTCATAGGTACTCATCGAATTTTTATGGCAAACTTTCGATCGCTATATTAACGAGGTTTGTTTTTTTTCTCTTTTTTATTTTACAGATCCAAGTGAACTCTGCAGGAAGAGGGATTTCAACCGCATTAGACAGAGAACTGCCAGATTATTAGCGGCCGAAGAAAAAGATAGACTCTGGAAAACACTCTCTGATTCTTCCAGAATATATCCTTCCTTTCTTTGGTCTGGCATAAAGTCTCGGATCGAAGGTAGGCCCTACCCTCGACCTAAATTCGTATTCGGCTGGACACTTGCAAGAGTGTCCACCGAACAACTATTTAAGCACCGATTTCTTGACCCTGTTACGTCATTGGAGCGTATGGTTGTAGGCGAATCGATGGAGGACGCAAGGAGGAGAGCACAAGACATCTCATTCCTCGACTTGGAAGAAACAATGAGAGACCGAAAAAACAAGGGAAAGAAAACCAAGTCGAAGAAGAAGACTGCAGTCAAAAAAAGAGAAAGCACCTAAGGTCACCGTGAGTCCTACTCCAGTTTCTACTCCGAAGCGGCCGAAGAGGCCTCCAAGGGATGATTTGACTCATTCTGTGGAATCCATCTCCTTAATTGACCACCCTGAATCTGGACTCCAGCTGCTGATGGGAAACCATCTAGATTCAGATCGCCAGGCTATCTCTAATTGGGGTGATGATAGATTAGTTGAGTTCGCAGCCTCTCGAGCGCAACAGGTATATTGACTTGTTATATATTTCGTTCACTTATTTTCTTTTACTTATAGTTTGTCACTTTTTGCAGGCAGTGTTCGTTGCATACGAGACTGGCCATAGGTTGCGCTGGGTACGGAACCTGTACGACATAGTCAAGGGCGAACTAGTGACCACTCGGTCGAAGCTAGAACAAAGTCAAGATCGCCTGAAATCTGCGACCACAGAAATGGAAGCCCAGGATGCCACTATTTCGGATCTCAACGCAAAGTACAATGATCTCCTAACCGAAAAAACTAGTTTAGAAGACCGTGTCCGCACGCTCGAGGAGGACGTTAAAGTGATGAAAGCGGCCGCTCACCTGAAGATAAAACATGACTTGTTCAAAGAATTTGAACAACATGGTGGTTCTGAATGGGACCTTCAGGCGGCCTACGATGCCTGGGAAGCTTTCATCTCTTGCGAGGATGAGGCCGAAGAGGAGGGTGAAGGTGACGACGAAGGGCCAAATGATATGGAGGGACCGTCAAGCCGAAACCATGAAAAGGATGATGGTGGCTCATGATTTGCTTGTATTTTGTTGCCGGCCGCTTTTGTTAGGCCTTTTGGATTTAAGTTAGTCTTCGTTTGAACTTATTGACTTGTTTTCGACCGCTTTAAATGCCGGCCTAGAATTTCCTATCTTTATTGTTTCTAATACACAATAAAATCAACACTCGAATTTTATTTTATACGTGTTTTTGCGATTCATCGTAACCCAAATCATCAAGTTCAAATTGAACACTAATGTATTCATACAATAGGCAAACAATAGTACTAGTAATCATGCAGATGTCGACGTGGCTGTTGGCAAACAAAACAGCGAAAATACTATTCCAACCAACAATTAATAACTTCGCTTTGACCGTCAGTCTGCGGATGATTAGATGAACTCATCTTGAGCTAAGTACCTGAAAGAGCAAAATATTATTGCCAAAATCGACTAACAAAAATTGGATCACGATCACTAACAATGGTTTGTGACGTTCCATGTAATTTGACAACACCCTATACAAACTGCTCGGCCACCATCTTAGCTATATATGGGTAAGTTAAAGCCATTTACTCAATTTGTCCCCTACCACCATAATTGAAGATTTTCCAAAAGATGAAGGCAAGCCATCAATGAAATCAAGAGTTATGTCTTCCCATACCTGATATAGAATAGGTAGTGGCTAAAGAAGACCAGCTAGAGATAAAGTAGATGACTTTGCTCATTGATAAGTATCACATGATTCCACATAAGTCTTCATTACACGAAACATGGATGGGCAATATAACTACTGCGCCAATCATTTATAAGTTTGTAAAACTCCCGAATAACCACCCATCATAATATCATGGGATTCATGAAGTAATTTGGAAACAATTGATGAATGCGGAGGAGTTACCACTATATTATTGTAGCAAATCATCCCATTATGATGACTATATGGCTTACCCAGTTTATCCTCAATTAATTTGGAAAGTTTTTTCATGTAGGAATTATGAACAGACTTAGCTTTAATAACATCCATATTGATGTATGTGGTGCCAATAATGTTACAAGTACTGGACTTCTAGCTACTCTAGATAACGCATCAGTAACATTATTTTCTTTGCCTGGTTTATACTGAATCTTATAATCATAGCCCAACAATTCGGTAATCCATCGTTGCTATTCCCGAGCGCCAATTCGTTACCCTAACCAATGTTTGAGGCTATGCTGGTCAGTATGAATATAGAATTTCTGACCTAACATAAAAGGTCTCTAAATCTGAATTGCATGAATAATTGCAAACATTTCCTTTGCATAAATGGACCACGATTTCTTTGTAACTCCTAAAGCACGACTCATGAATGCAATAGGCCTATGATTTTGTGCCAACACTGCGTCGATGCCTTCTCCAGATGGATCAGTTTCAATAGTGAATGGTTGAAAGGAATCTGGCATTGCAAGGGTTGATGTGGTAGTCATCGCCTGTTTAAGCTCTTGGAATGCTTCTACTACTTCTCGTGACCATTTGAAACTTCCCTTTTTTTTAACAAATTTGTCAACGGTTAGGCAATGATGCTATAGCTGCAAATAAAATTTTTGTCATACCATGTAAGGCCTAATAATCCACGAAGCTTAGATATATTAGTAGGTTCAGGCCAACTCAACATAGTTATGACTTTTCTCTAATCCACCTTAACCCTATTAGAAGTCACAATATGCCCCAAGTATTCCAGCTCTTGAAGTCCAAATGCACATTTGTTGTATTTGACAAATAAATTATGTTGTCAAAAAATGTCAAATACTATCTTGACTTGTTCAAGGTGAGCTTCTCAATTTCAACTATATATCAAGATATCATCAAAGAAAACTAGAATAAACTTATGAAGTTATGGTCGAAATATAACATTCATAAGCGCTTGAAAAGTGGATGACGCATTGCATAGGCCAAATAGCATAACCAAATATTCATAATGGCCTTATGGGTTCTAAAAGCAGTTTTATGAACGTCCACTTGGTGAACTCGTACTTGATGATATCCTGCCCGTAAGTCTAGTTTTGTGATGTAGGCAGCTTCATGAAGTTTGTCAAGCATATCATCAACGGTAGGACTAGGGAAGCGGTCTTTGACACTAACTACATTCAGTGCTTGATAATTAGTGCAAAATTGCCATGAACCGTCTTTCTTTTTAACCAACAATACTGGGGAAGAGAAGTAACTGGTGCTAGAACGGATTAAACCCATTTGCAACATGTTATGAATTTACTTTTCAATTTTTGCCTTTTGGAAGTAGGTGTAGCGATAAGGGCTAGGATCAACACCTTCTTTTAGAATAATGCGGTGATCTACCTCTTTGAATGGTGGCAGTTGGGTTAGTTTATTAAACAGATCTATATAACGTCCCAATTTTAGGGCTAAACGTTTTCTAGTTTTTAAACTAATTTGATTATTGGGTTATTAAACTTTTCTTGTAATCCTTGAAATGTTTTGATTATTGAAATGGTATTCTTCTACACTGGGTTGCATTGAGAATGTCTATTGGTGTTACATTGATTATATTTTAAAAACTGAAGTAAAAACGAAGTCAAACAAAGGAAGCATAAAAAGTGCTCAGCACTAGTCGTGCTGGCGATATAAGCTTTATGTCGCCAAGTATGTCGCCAGCACTGGCAACAAGGGCTCTATGTTGCCAGCGACCAATTTTAGGCAAACCTTTGGACGAGTTGCTGTAGCAATTGATGATAAGGGCTCTATGTCGCCAACCACTGTAATCGAGGTCTTAAAACCATTTTGGCAGAATCTTTTTCATTCTCTCCCACTCTCTCAAACCCTCTCTTCTCACAACCGATTTCTTTCTCGATTCCTCCATTTGGGTGTTTCTGGTAAGTGTCTATCTACCCTAGAATGATTCTCCATTGGTCTTAATCTTGATTATTAGGGTGTAAGGGTTATTGTTGTTGAATTGGGGATTCTTGATTATAGATTGGTTAGGATTTTGATTGGGTGGAATGCCTAACTTGTTGAAAGGATTGAATCATGTAATTGAAGTAGGATATGGTCTTTTCGTGTTAACGTTATTATTTATCGTTCGACCGTTTGTTGTTTCTTTGCAATTAGAATATGTTTCGTGATTTGCGCGCTACGTATTTGATCTATTGTCTAAACGAAATCCATTCCTTATTATTGTTATGCGAAGCATACGGTGCCGAGGATCACGTCGGCGATGCTTAGCTTAGCTTATCATCGGAAGAAAGGTTAGAAATGTCATCTAATACTCTATATTGGTTGTTGTATATTTATGAATGTGCATTAATATGGTTAAATAAGATAACTACATGAATCGTAAATTGTTACTGATAGATAGTGAATGATAGATAGTGAATGTTATGAATGGGTATTGACTGCTGCTATTGTGGTATATTTTTGTTATAGATATGCTAGTAAGTCTATTGCAAGTTAGACTTAGGTTTTTGTTAGTTAGACCTGGAAATAAATGGATAAGGCACTAGTAAAGTACCCGACAAATGATTGATTGGAAGCCAATGGATTGCTATAATGAAATTATTGATTGTTAAACGGAATTGTGTGTTTGAACACCTAATTAAACAGTTAATGATTGCCCTAGTCATGGTTGAAAATAGTGATGGAATGACATTTCATTAGGGATAACCGAGATATCTCAACCTATTGGAACATAGGACTTTTTAGCTAACCACCATTGAAAAACAGAGTGACGACTCCTATTGGGTGTGACGGCACCAGCGCCTGCGGTCATATTGTTATTAATTGATGGGATCCTATGGTAGTAGTTTGTCCCGAGGGGGAATAAACGGCTCTACGGATTTTAGTTTTTGGACCATATTGTTGGCTTCGGCCTAATAGGCCCCGTTTCATTATTGATTCTATATTAGTGGCAGTCTAAACAAATTGGAACTTAAATGTGAATATTACTTTATGATGGTTGCCTAGAGTATAATTGATCATTTTGGGGGTTTAAAATGAAAATAGAGGAACTAATTGGACATATAATAATGTCAATGTAATTAAAGAATATAACTGGAACTAGAGGATTATTTCACCTTATTAAACTTGTGAATTATACTAAAACCGGGTGGGTTTGTATTTCTCCATCCTTGATTGATAGTTTAGGTGCATTTGTGTGCCTCATTATTATTGTATAAATTAATAGACGCATTGTGTGTGAATGTTGGAGTGTGACTTGCTAACTGGATATCGATAGTCCGACGTTGTTTATATCCTTATTTTCTTATCTCTCTATTGGAAATATGAAACAAGTAATCGAGCAGCTTAGATCGTCAAGCATTCTACATCGAAGCATGTCTTTTTCTAGCATTTTGAACTATTCATGTTATCATTTAGAAATCGATGTTTAGAAAGGATTTGTATTTGTTGTGGACTATTTTGAAAGATATGTATACTTTAATGTTACTTTAAGACCTTATGTTTTGGTCATGATATTTTGTAAACTGTAAACTGTTATCCAAATGCTTGTTATGTTTTGCGAGTAGGTTATATTTTCAAATGAGTTACATAAATTATGTTAATGTTTTCGAAACAGGTTCAGGTTATTAATTTTATAACAGGTAATTATAATATTAATGTATATTTTCCGCAATAATTGTATTGAACGACTGATTGTAATGTGACGTTCCGGTCTCCGTTTATGGTTCCATCGTGGCCGAGGGTTGGGTGTTACAATCTGAGTATTGTTATATTAGTTATTCCATGTTTGGATGCATGTGAGAAAATGGGAAGTTTGTTTGTGGTCGAATTCACAATGGAAACAAGATTCCTCCTAGTTTAACATGTTTAGATAGAACTTGAATAAATATTGATTGAATGCCGCAAGCATCAATTCCTTGTAACCGAAATGTTTGATTAGCCCATTGGAATTCCATGGTAAGCTTTTTCCAGTTGCAGGTCATCGTTCTTAGCTTAGTGAGCCACTGCATTCCTAGTACCATATCCAGTCCTTTTAAAGCAGAGGCGAATAACGTGAGTTCAAATAAATTACCTTGGAGCATAATAGAAACTTTAGAGAATTTTCCTTGACATGTCATTGGCTTTCCATCTGCTACTTTGACATTGAACGACTTTGTGGGTGTGATTGGTAGGTGGAGAATATTTGCCATTCGATCATTGATAAAGTTGTGAGTTGATCCACTATCAATTAGAATGGTCACTTTATGTTGCCCATTTGTACCTTTCACCCGCATAATGTGATAACTAGACCAACCAGAGAGTGCATGAATAGTGATTTAAGGAGAGACCTCATGCTCATCGTGATCGATCTCTTCTGCATTTCCGTCTTAAATCAACAACGAAGGTCTTTTGCATCGATGTCCCGATGTGAATTTATCGTCACAGTTGAAAAACAATCTCTGAGCACGTCGTCTCTGCATTTCATCCCATGTTTATTTTTTTATGATCGGAGAGTTGCGAAATTTTATTAGTGACATTACATCCATGGTTCGAGCTAAAGTGATGGTTTCCTTTTGAGATTGAGACTTAAATATGAGAATTCCATCACTAATTTCAGACTTTAATCCTCCCATAAATGTTCCGATAAGTGTTTTCTTTGTCAATTTGATTGGTTGCATTCGGTTGCCTAAGCGTTCGAACTCTTTTCGATAATCTCGCAATGAGCCAATTTGTTTGATTTTTGCTAATGCTTCATCAAAATCTTCCCCATCAGGAGGCCCAAATCATACCCAAAGCTCGTCATGAAAAACTTTCCACATCACGTTCACTTCCTCCTCCCGATATGTCTGTAGAAGCTACTGCCACCATTGATCGGCTTCCCCTTCCAAGTGAAAGGATGCTAAAGCCACCTTCAGAGCTTTGTTTGTGCCTTGATATTCAAAAAATTATTATACACAAGTGAACCATTCTATTGGGTCATCTCCAAAAAATTTAAGAAACTCAAGTTTTGCGAGTTTAGAAGTAAACAAGGGTCGAGAAGTGTCTATTCGGATGTCATCGGTTGAATTCCAACTGCCCCCTCGTGTAGGAGTGGTTGCGACCTATAGCTTAGGGCCACTTCCAAAAGATGAAGTGTTGCGAGACAAGATGAAATCTGAAATTTTGCCGATAGTCTCTTCCAAGTGGTGGAGCTTATCGGTAACACCTTTCTCCATAACATAGAGACTATTCTGGAGTCCTCCAATGCTAGCTTAAAGGTTCTCAATCCGCTCCTTGTTGGTAGTCATAGCTCTGATACCAATGTTAGGTCCCAATCAAAGCTAGTGGATTCTATTTGTGACAAGAATAAACCAATAGAGATTTTTCATTGAAATAGCTTGCTTTTTATTGATACTTCAATGAGTTTAAATAGATAGTGAATGAATGAACTAAATAAAAACTATTCTTACAGAACAGAAATCATAAATCCTAATTTTTAGGAAAGGAAGGAAAGTAAGCTTTGACCAAATAAAAACACCTTATTTGCTGCTCTATTTGAACGTCATGGCTTATCAGTATACATTTTTAGTATCCATTAGAAGATGCAAGTTGTTGTCTTTATACATTCTATTCCGTGTGCCTGGTTGTTTTTGGTCATATCTATTTTTGTCTTGCATTTTATCTTTTCATTTGGTTTAGTTTCCTAATGATGTTTCTGTTTTAACTTTTCATTTGGCTTAGTTTTCTAATGATATTTCTGTAATATGACTATAATAAATTTAATTATAAATTAGTCCAAAATTTTTATTAATTATAATTTTATTATTATTTTTTTTTAAAAAATCAGAATTCGGAGACGAGTTTTTCGATAGAGATTTCATCTGAAAATTGGTTTGCATTTAAGGGAATGATCTTTCGCACCCTAAGTGAGAATCTCCTTCCACCTTTGATGATAATTGACCTTGATTCTTAGAGAGGAAAGCAATTGAATAAATGAAGTCTGTCAAAACAGTGAAGACATAAAGTATTTATGTGGTTAATATACCAATTATAATTAATGTATATTAAAAATTGAAAGTAAAGTTGATGCCAAAATTAATTTTAGTTGTTAAATTTATATTTGAATGATTCTAATCACAACCATCAAACATAATTAAAGAAAATAAAATAAATGAGTTTCATTTCATGATAAATCAACAATTTTTTTATTAAAATAATTTATAATTTTGACACTCTTAATACATATTATTTTAAATTAAAAATTTTGTTAAAAATTATTAAAATATTCAAAATAAATTTAAATTAAAATTATATTAATAGATTGAATAATTTATTTTTTTAATATTTACATTTAATAATTAATTGAAAATTCAGAATTCAGATTAAACGTTTAATTCCATAGTTAATCTAATTTATATTTAAATCTAAAAAATTGATAATAAGGTAAAGATTTATGAAAAAAGAGAAACTAAATTTGAAGAATTGAGTCATTTTAATAGGTAAATCATTTGTTACATTTTCTATGTTACAAAATATTAGTATTAAATAAATGTTGATAAATATTATTATAAGTGAATAAGAAATTTTGTTTAATATACTGGGTTATTATAAAATTTTTTTAGCTTATTTAGATAATATTTTTAAATATATTTTTTTATGATTTCATAATTTTAAAATTCTAATAAAATGTAATAAATTATCAAATTAAAAAATTACATATAAATTTAATGAAAAGAATTAAAAAATATTAAAAAATTTATTCAATTATATTTTTTTAATTTTTAAAGTTTTAAAATTATAAGTTTTTTTTTAAAAAATAACTTGAAAGTAAAATCAATTTAACAAATTAGATTAGATTATTTAAATTTTGATTATATTTACAAGTAAATATTTTATTAATTTATTAAATTGAAAAAAATAAAATAAATGAAGGTCACATGCCTTGGAGGTGGCACAATCCTAGTACATAAAAAAAAGGATATAAACACCACAACACAGGTGCTTCACTGTATTCTTCCCCATTTCAACCTTAGCAGCTTTTATATATTGTATATGTTTGGGGCTGCTTGTGATTGTAAAATAATCACTTATGAGGTAGTGAAATTCCAAGTACATCCTTCATTCCTCCTAAATTTACATATAGATTCATAATGCATGAATGTAAATTTGGGATGGATGAAGGACATATTTGAAATTTCACTATTCAATAAGCGATTATTTCATAATCACTGGAAACCCCAAACATATACATTGTATATGTTTGGAGCAGCTTCTGATTGTAAAATTATCGCTTATGGGGTGGTGAAATGTTAAACATAACCTTCATCCATCCCAAATTTACATTCATGCATTATCGTTCTATGTTTAAATTTAGGATGCATGAATGTAAATTTGGGATGGATGAAGACTATGTTTCACATTTCACCACCCAATAAGTGATTATTTGATAATCACAAGCAGCTCCAAACATATACATTATCTCTTTTACATCTGCAAAGTCAAAGTCATAATATTAAATGTACTTTGTGCTTATCCATCAGGGGTCGAATGAAGTTGTGCATTTGGGTCGGATGTTAATTCCTTCTAGTAAGTTCTTTCACCTTCAATGTTCAGGCACGTTGTATATTCCTGTTTGATTTTGAAATTTTGAATTTTATTATTTTATAACTTCACCATCATTGTTTACTGTTTGTTTGTCGAAGGCACAAATTGAAGTTCAAAAGTTTTCTCAATTAATCCCTCAGTGAAGAGGCCTACAACACATATACATGTAATGTTTACTGGTTTTGCAAAATTTAATAGATGCCTATTTCTACCGATGTCAGTATGATGCAAGTTAGACAATTTGGTGATTCAATCTCAAATCTCTATTTTTCAGATCGAAATAAGATTGTCGACTTTCGGTGAGTGTTTGACATCAATTATTTTTGTGTGTATATTATTGGGTTTTGCGAATTCAATCGGAAGAAAGTTGTTAGATGCTTATAATGATACAAATTAGATGTAGGTTTTGATTCTGTAGGTATTATATCTTAATACTTTAGGTGGTTGAGTTTACTTTCTTAACTTTCTGATTTTTGTTTCATCTGTTTGAAATTCAAAATTGCATAAGTTAGAGGTGGCGCACAGATCATTTGACTGAGAAGTGGATATTGTTGTCATTATGTTCTCTGACTGGCTGATTGGTAGTGTATTTGTATGTTATTACTACTTTGAGTTCTTATTTTGTTGTTTATATTAGGTATTTACTATATTATCCGTTGGTTATGTGTCTGTTTAGCTCCTGTTTATTTATTTATTTTATTTAGATCTCATATATATTTTGTTTTGTTTTTTTAAGTAACTATATTGATGATTAAGACTCTTATGTTCAAGAGTTGATTGTTTTACTCATTGAATACTGGAATTCAGTCTCCTTTGTTTCTTGACTAACCATCTTTTGAAGTTAACTCTATTTATAATTTTAAAATAATAAGTAACTACATGTGTCTACTAACTCTTTTAATAGATTCGAAATAAGTTAGTAGTTCTATGATTAAGTAGTTACCTTTTCTAATATTTAGAGATTTTCTGGAAGCTTTTTCTGTGGTATATTCATATGCGTCTTATGTGTATGTTGACTGCATTGTATAATTTTCAAATGTGCATTTTTATGCTGAGTAGAATAGTGAATATTGATGTGCATATTATACCTTTACTTCATGCTTTTTTTTTTTTTGTTAGAATTTAGTTAGATGTCGAGATTTATGGAAAAAAAAAAACCAATTTTGCTTTGCATAGTTTCCTGAAATTTGTATACGTTGGTTATGCTCTAATTTGTGTTTTTGATAGTTCAATTCAATTGAGAGGAATTAAAGTCACAAAATTTTACTTTCATTGCGGATGATTTGCGAATATGATCATATGGTATTATGATTGTAGTGCTTTTTAGATAATTGTAGTTAGCTATTGTTTAAATAAATGTTTAAATCAAGTCAGCTCAGCTATATACACGCTTCAGTTGTCTAATTTTGTTTCATAAACATGACCTCATTTTGATGTTCCTTTGCTGTAAGTATCATACATAAGAGCATCCACAATAGAGGGACACCTTAGGTCCTAGTTCTGAAAATTTGTTTAAAAAAATATTAAACAAAATCACATCAAGCAATTTTATCTCTCCTGAGTTCCTCTTACTTGGTGGTACGCTGGACAACTCTCCTCCTCCAATGATGTATTTACATGTCATTTCTATCTCTTTCTCTTTCTATACAACTTTATCAATATTTTTTAATTATTTAATAATAAATTTTATTGGGAATTTTTTTTATAGGCCATAAAAAGTTTACTGTACAATTATAGGCCACTTTCTGAAAAGTTTGCAAAACTAAAGTTTGATTTTCACTCCATAGGCCATTCACAGACTGCGACCGTAATTCACAAACTGTGAGCGTAATTCACAACATCTGTGAATTGTAAAGATTCAGGGGTATTTTGGGAAACTTGGCCTATGGAGTGAAAACTAAACTTTTAAAAAAAAAATTTTGTATATTTATCAAAACAGGCCTATAATTATATTTTAAACTTTAAAAAGTCCATTTAAAAGAATTTTCACAATTTTTTATTTTATAATATAATATATCCCCACATAGAGAAGAGGAACTCAAATTGTCCCGAGTTACTGTGGATGCTCTAAGTTCTTTTGAGTCAATGGAAAAGGTGGTTTCCACCTTGTCACTTATGCTTTCGTTCCGATAGATATCATTTCACTTCTCAATCTGCCAAAGGTTGAATTATTTTCTATTGCTTTGTGTGCTTCTATAACTTATCAATGTTTGCTATTTTAATACTAGCTTGATGAATTCTTTTTGGAGTAAAAAAAGAGTCTTCTTGTTTTATTAGTTCAAAAGATCAATTCAATCTTTTATATCTTATTTATTATGGTGTTTCATATATATGGTTCTATTACCTTATGATTAAGGTCTGTGAATAAATAATTGACATTTCAGGTGGTTAAGGATGAGACAGTGAACAGTGATTAAAAAGACTTTCTTACTGTATTGTTGTTTGTTGTTTGGTTTTGGGTCAAACCAAAGTGACTTTTATGTATGTAAAACATATATAGCTTTGTAGATATTATTTTTATACTTCTTATAATTTTCTGCTTTGCTCAAATTCAAAGATGTTTCTTTCATATATGCCTTTATTTAACTCATCTATTTACAAAAGTAGAATCCATTGTGTATGGAGCTTTCGGACTTTAAATGTTAAAAGCGGTTGTTTAATGTGAAAGAAACAATAAAAGCTATTCAGCTACTATTACATTCTAGGATATTATATCACTCATTTGACATTTTTTTTCTTTATATAGATAGATTCAAAGATCAATGGGCTATTTTGATGAATTATATGAGTACCTTTTAGTATTAAATTAGCTGCATTTTGTATTATATACGAGTCAGTCATTTTAAGAATATTAAGGGTTTTAAATTCCATTGATGCATATAAAAAGGTTATAATAAATACATGCATCTGGGTGGTGTAGTATTTCTTTGACGAGAAAGATGGTAATGAATTGGAGGAAAAGCGCAAATAATATAAGTGATTGGTCAACTCTTCCAATGAAAACACATCATTAATTATAGAAGTTGACTTCCAACCAATAGGATAAAGGGAAATGTTTATTGTACAGAAAATATACATTCAGAATGTATAGAAACTCGTAAATTAATATTCACTTCCACATTTACCCTTTTATTTTCTCTCATATTGTAAAAATAAAATAGAAGTGGGGTAGAAGAAGACAGTTTAATATGAACTGAAAATAAATTGGGATCAGAAAGTAACTTGGTAATCTTGAATGGATCTTGAACAATTAACTAAACAAGTACAGAAAGAAGAAGATGTAGAAGGGAAGCAAAACGAGACAATCACCAAAATCTGTGTGTATATTCATTATGTGAACATTTACATATTTATAGAACAATAAACACAGTACGTGTCGAACATGCAAGATGGAAATGCATGCAAAAGGACATTTGTGCATGAGGTGGAATCCACCATATGCTTTGATTTACAACACTCCCCCTTGAATTCCACCATATGGCTGCCTCGTTAAAACCTTGCCAGAAAAACCCAACTGCGGATAAAAACTCGGCGAAGGAAAAAGAGTACAGTTGGTGAATCCAATTTTACAAAATTCTCCCCCTGTTTACAACACCCATAAACCTAATTTTCTAATTTGGAGAGCTTTCGCATTTCGATCTCGTAAACCAACTTTTCGAACGTTGATGTCGGTAACGATTTCGTTAGTAGATCAGCTAGATTATTGGAATACCGGATTTGCTTCACGTCAATTTGTCCAGTATTCTGAAGCTCATGGGTGTAGAAGAATTTTGGGAAAATATGTTTAGTTCGATCTCCTTTGATGTAACCTCCCCGAACTTGGGCGATGCATGCAACATTATCTTCAAAAATGACAGTTGGCCCATTCACAGTTTGGGAGATACCACAAGAATTCTGGATATGTTGGATCATCGATCTCAACCAAATACACTCTCTACTGGATTCATGTAATGCCAGTATTTCAGCATGATTCGAGGACGTGGCTACTAAAGTTTATTTCGTAGATCTCCAAGAGATCGCAGTACCATTATACGTGAAAATATAGCTAGTTTGAGAACGTCCTTTATGCGGATCCGAAAGGTATCCAGCATCGGCATAACCAGTCAAACCCAGAAATTTATCAGAATTCGTATAAAATAATCCCAAATCTTTCGTACCCTTCAGGTAACGCAAAATATGTTTGATTCCATTCCAATGACAACGGGTTGGTGCAGAACTATATCTCGCTAATAAATTTACAGCAAACGAGATATCTGGTCTCGTACATTGAGCCAAATATAATAGTGCACCTATTGCATTCAGATATGGTACTTCAGGACCAAGTATTTGTTCGTCATCATCCTTCGGTCGGAATGGATCTTTTTTGGGATCAAGTGTTCTTACAACTAGGGGTGTACTCAATGGATGGGCATTATCCATATTAAACCTTTTTAGGACTTTTTCAATGTATGCTGATTGATAAACCAATATCCCATTTGGTTTATGTTTAATTTTCAGACCAAGACAATATTTTGTTTTTCCCAAATCTTTCATTTCAAACTCCTATTTTAGATATTCATCAGTTTGTTGGATCTCTTCTGAAGTCCCAATGATATTCATATCATCGACATAAACTGCTATAATTGCAAACCCAGACCCTGATTTCTTTATGAAGATACACGAACATATCATATTATTCTGGTATCCTTCCTTACCCAAATACTCGCTCAGGCGGCTATACCATATTCTCCCAGATTGTTTTAATCCATACAAGGATTTTTGTAACTTTATGGAATACAAATTTTGAGATTTTGATCGATGAGATTCAGGTAATTTCAGTCCTTTTGGGAGCTTCATGTAAATATCAGAATCAAGTGATCCTTACAGATATGCAGTAACTACATCCATTAAACACATTTCAAGTTTTTCAGCAATTGTAAGACTTAACAGAAATCGAAATGTGATTGTATCCATGACTGGGGAATACATTTCATTGTAATCAATTCCAGGTCTTTGTGAGAATCCTTGTGCAACCAAACGTGCTTTGTATCTCACAATTTTATTTCTTTCATTTCGTTTCTGAACGAATACCCATTTGTAACCAATTGGTTGAACATCTTCAGGTGTTCGAACTATGGGTCCAAAAAATTTTCGTTTATTCAACTAATTTAATTCTGCCTGGATTTCTTCTTCCCATTTTATCCAGTCATGCCTACTTTTACATTCTTGGATATCACGTGGCTCATAATCATCACATGAAATACTAATTGCCACTGAATATGAAAATAAATTATCAATGATTGTTTCATTTTGATTCCAAGTCTCTTGGATGAAGTCTATGGAAATTTCTTCATTTTTTGATTCTGGTATTTCTGTATTATTTTCTCCTCCTAGGAGGCTATTTTAGGAATCTCACCAACTTTTGGGATTTCGTCAGATGTGGTTTTAGGATCCAAATCATTTTTATTTCATTTTTGTGGGATTGTATCTTTTGAACCAGGGGGTCTACCACGCTTTTGGCGGGGAATTAGAGTTTCGCTTGCTATTGTCTTTTGAGATTGTCCTTCTGGGACAATTACCCTTACTGGTATATTAGCAGCTTCAATATAAGACTTGATTATTTTCAAAGTATCATTGAATGCATCAGGCATTCGATTAGCTATAATTTGTAAATGTAGGATCCTTCGAACTTCGAGTTCACATTGCGGGGTACGCGGATCCATATGTGCCAAAGTTGGAACCTTCCAAGTTAATTTAGATTTCTCTTCAGGAGAATTATTTCCTTTTCCAAGCGATGGAAAATTACTTTCATCGAAATGACAATCAATGAATCTAGCTGTTAATAAATCTCCTGTCATTGGTTCCAAATATCTGATAATTGACGGGGAATCAAAACCCACATAAATTCCTATATGTCTTTGCGACCCATTTTTGTTCTTTTAGTTGGGGTAATGGGTACATATACAACACACCCAAATGTTCTCAAATGTGAGACGTTAAGAGGATTCCCAGATACCAATTGTAATGGGGAATATTGATTATAAGCAGTTGGACGAATACGAATCAAAACTGCAGCATGCAATATAGCATGTCCCCAAACAGAAATGGGTAATCTTGAGCGCATTAACAATGTTCGCGCAATTAATTGAAGGCACTTAATTAATGATTCAGCTAATCCATTTTGGGTATGAACATGTAGAACTGGATGTTCAATATCAATCCCAGATACTTGACAGTATTCATCAAATGCTTTCGACGTAAATTCACCAGCATTATCAAGTCTTATACTCTTAATAGGGTAATCTGGAAAATGAGCTCGTAATCGAGTAATTTGTGCTAGAAATTTTGCAAAAGCAACATTAGTAGTGGATAACAAACATACATGGGACCATCTTGCAGATGCGTCTATCAATACTATAAAGTAGCGAAAGGGTCCACTAGGTGGATGAATCGGTCCACATATATCCCCTTTAATTCTTTGTAAAAACGATGGAGATTGAAAACCTACTTTCGTAAATGATGGTTTCGTTATCAATTTTCCTTTGGAACATGGGATACACAGGTCCCTATCATTCAATAGAATTTTATAATTTCTCAATGGATGCCCTTCTGAATTCGCTATTATTCTTCGCATCATTGTGGGTCCCGGATGCCCAAATCTATCATGCCAAAGCTGGAATATTCTGGGATCAGAGAACTTCTGGTTCTCAATAGCATGTGTTTCAACATGCCTGATGGTTGTATAATATAATCTAGATGATGAAATGTGTAATTTTTCAACTACAAGCTTCTGGCTTGATTTTCTTGAAACAATACATAAGTATTCAATACCATTTTCATCAATTGTTTCGATGTGATAATCATTCATTCGTATATCCTTGAAACTGAGTAAATTTCTTCTGGATTTGTGAGAGTATAATGCATTTTCGATTTCCAATTCAGTGTCATTTGGTAACACAATTGAAGCTCTTCCGGAGCCTTCGATCAGATCTACTGGACCTGAAATGCTATTCACTTTAACTTGAATTGGAATCGATTCCAGAAAATATTTTCTATCTCTCAAAATTGTATGGGTTGTAGCACTATCAACTAAACAGATATCCCTATGTGAAGCCATTTCTTGGTTTGAATTCATAACTTCAATAAAATAACACACAAAATTAGCTTAATGGAAATATAATATCTTTCATTAATATTTACAAATATTTACAACCAAAATCAAAATTACATTCCATTCTATTTACATTCTAAAATAAGAAAATACATTCACTTGTAATTAACGGTTCCATCACCAATCAGGTGATCTATCCTCCCATCAGGATCTTCTAAGAAATCAGCAGTTTCCAGATTTGATATGTCGACATGACCAGTATAACCATCGCCAAAAACATCATCCATATTTGTTTCATTATTCTTTTCCTTTTCTTGTTCACGTCTTAGCTTCTAATAAGCTTCAACTACATGTTTGGGAGCGCGACAAGTTCTCGAATAACAAGTGGGGGAACCACATCTATAACAAGGACCACGATTGTACTTTGGTGATTCCTGAAATTTTTTTTCCTTTACTGGAACTAGCATTGTAAACATTCCACTTCTGGGGAGCATTTGGATTATTATATGGATGTCCATAATCCCTGTTACGACCACGTCCCTGATTTCTAGATCCTCGACTCGGCCATTACCACGTCCATTTCCATAATCATTCCAACACTCAGAATTACGGCCACGACCACGGTCTGGATTTTCATTATAATATGCATTTACTTCTGGGAATGCTTGGGCGCCAACAAGGCGTCTTTCACTGTTTTTCAGCAACAACTGGTTGTGTCTTTCAGCAAGATCTAATGAACCAATCAAATCATCATATTTCACAAATTTTTTTTCATGATACTGTTGATGTAGAATAGTCTGAGAAGGATGGAAAGTGGTAAATGTCTTTTCCAACATATCATGGTCTATTTTTGTTTCCCTACACATTTTCAATTTGTTAACAATCATGTACATGGCGGAGTTATACTCGCTCACACCTTTAAAATCTTGGAACCTTAAATTGGCTCACTCATCACGTGCTTCAGGCAACATGATTTCCTTTTGGCGATCATATCTGGATTTTAGGGCTTGCCAAAGATCTGCAGGATCTTTTATATTCATATACTGATTTTTGAGATCCTTAACCTGATGTGTTTTAATTATATACATGGCTTTACATTTTTCAACCTCAGTGGTTTGCACCTCCTTATTGAGGGTCCCAAATAATTCTTTGGTTTTTAATATTAACTCACAATCATCACACCATTTCAGATAATTTCTCCTAGAAACTTCCAGCTCGTCAAATTTCAGATTTTTCATTTTCTCCAAAATAAGAACACATTCTTTAGATTTCCAGATTTCCAGAATTCAATTTCGAAAATTCAATTATTCAGCTCAGGTGAATAATATTATCATTTCCAAACTTTCCAGATCCACCATTTATTCAACTATGGTGAATAATTATATTTTCCAAAAATTTCCAAACCCATCATAATTTCTAAAATTTTCCAGAACACACAGAAGAAAGAAAACATCATCACCAGACACTTTCTGATCTGGAAGATTCGGCAAAGCGGCAACCAGAGAGCATACTCGTGCTGATAACGTGTTGTAAAAATAAAATAGAAGTGGGGTAGAAGAAGATAGTTTAATATGAACTGGAAAATAAACTGGGATCAGAAAGTAACCTGATAATCTTGAATGGATCTTGAACAATTAACTAAACAAGTACAGAAAGAAGAAGATGTAGAAGAGAAGCAAAACGAGACAATCTCCAAAATCTGTGTGTATATTCATTAGGTGAACATTTACATATTTATAGAACAATAAACACATTACGTGTCAAACATGCAAGATGGAAATGCATGCAAAGGGACATTTGTGCATGAGGTGGAATCCACCAGATGCTTTGATTACAACATCTCACCTATTATAATAGCCATACTCTCTCTCTTTTGTAAATTACTATTGCATTTAATACTCATAATTCTCTCTCCTTTATATATTTATTATTTATATTATTTAAATATTTATTTAAAGGATAATTTATCCTTTAAAATTCAACCTTTTTTATTACTAATTTATTCATATAATAATTTAAAAAATTATTTAAAATTTATCTAATATTCATAAATTGATTATTGGGTTGATTTTTTTTTTAAGAACAACACAAAAAATAAATTGTGTCCAAATATGACAAAATTTATTTTAAAATAAAATTAAAATATTAATATAGAATAAATCTAGGGAAAAATTGAAACATATTTAGAAATTAATTATATAAAATTTAAATAAAAAATATTAATTATTTAAAATAATAAATAATTAGAAATGACAATTTGACGTCAACTCAGAAATCCATGGTTTGGATTCTCAGATAAATAAATCAAATTTGGATTGATAGTTTTATTTTATTTTTTTAAAAAAATTACAGAATTATAAAATATACCTACAACCTCAAAATCAAGTTAAAATATACCTAGTTTAATAAACTCAAATTATACATATATATATTATAAATATAACGTTAAAATTTAAATAACTAAATAGTTCATTATTATTAGTTTGATTTAGAGTATGACTACCATTATCATTTTAATAAGTGATTAGATTATAATTTCGAGTAGTTGATGTAGTTATCTTGGAAACTAGCTTATAAAATAAAAATACTGGTTAGATTAGTTTTTAAAATGACTATTTGGTTATCAGTTGACTGAAATATTTGACATTAGTGTATTCATCCGAAATAGTTAATGTATTATACTCAGATTGATATCTATTTGAGTTGGATCTATTTTCTTACTATTTGGTTGCTAATTAAGTAGATTGGTATTCTATGGTTGAAATGAAAACAAATTAGGAAAGAATATTAGGTAGTCACTACAAACGGAGTTGTTTTGGTTAGGTATTACTACCATTCGTTGAATAATCTGGCTTATTTATTTATTTATTTGCCATTTGAATTTATGTTTAAATCAAAATTTTAAATTTCATATTTTAGAGTTTAATCTACCACCTTAAAGCTTGATTACACAAATTCTTATATATAAAGTCATATTGTAATGTCTTATCTCAATCTTAAAGTCATATTTGTGGTGTCAAATAAAACTTAACTAAATTACGAGACTACATAAAGATGGCTTAATAGCTACAAAAATTCGAATCTCTTTTTCACCCCGACCTCTCTTATTTATAGAGGATCAAATGGTCCTAGTTTTACTAGGATTAAGTCTGTTAGCATTACTAAGTTTGTTATGCCTAACTTGGAATGCTAACACTAATCTGATATAATCGGGAAAACATAATTGAATGGGCTTGTTAGACTTAGGTGGTAGATTTTTTGACAAAGGAAAAGGGGATTAGAGCTAGGCGAATGTGCTTCCAGCCGAAATCTTATTGGGACCTCATAAACACTTATTTTTGAACAAATGAACCATGATCGAAATATCTTCAGTTGCAAGTTGTTTGATCTCGGACCAAACCCAACTCGAGCCAGATTTGATCATGTGGGGCTTTAGGCCCTTGATATTTCCGTCGTAACAATTTCGGCCAATAACATGGTAGCCCTTAGAGATCCTAGGTCATTCTCTAACACAATATTGTGGTGTCTTCTCTCAATCTTGGAATTCTGACCCTTTTAGTACACAAATTTTACCATATATATATACCTAAGTAATTATATATACGAATGGTAATTTGAATTACAATTATATAAGATAATTTGAATTAGGATAGTATTACTCTAACATGATACATATTCATTGATTTTTAGATGGAGCTAAAATGAATGGTTATGTATTTAATAAGCATATAGCAATTAAGCTCAACTACCAACTTCTGGTTCTTCTAAATTTGATAGCTATTTAAATTTAAGATATTACAAGATGTAAATGTTGTATTTATTCACATGTAGGTGAATTGAATTAGATTAAATTTAAGATGGTTGTCATACTTATTATTATTTATAAAATAAAAAAAAAATTATTTCTTCAAAATTGATTTATTTATAAAATATACTATAATAATCCAACTTATAAAATATATTATTATATTAGTTATTGTATATACTTGTATATAGTTCAAATTGTAGTTTTTAACTTTTCTATCAAATAAATTTGAAAAAATATTGTCTACTTGAAAAAGTATAATTAAAAAAGTTTCATAATTTACTACATATATTGTATTATAAATAATAATTTTATGAATTACTAAATTTGGTTATTATATTAAATTATTTTTTAAAAAATTAATTAATCAATAGATTAATTTTATTTTAAAATTTAAAATATATAATATAGAGTTTGATATGGAATAAATTAGAATTGAAAAAAAAAACGGAGAGAATGGTCATAGAAAGAGAATTATATTAATGGTAAGAGGAGAGATGGAGAGAATTTATTATATTTACGATGGAAATGATACATTAACATATCAAGTCAAAATAGCTATTTAATAAATGAAAGGGTAATTTTGACTAAATAAACTTGGAAAACCCACAAACTGGACACTAATTTTCTGGATGTTTAACAGCTCCCTAGGATAAAATAGGACATCCGGTGTCTCCCAATAGATCCACACAAATTGGAAAAAATAAATAAGTAAATAAGTAATAGTTAAAGTTAAATTTAAATTTAGATAAAGTTCCATTTATTTGTGATACATTTAATATAATTATAAATGAATTGGTAAAATATTTAACAGGTTTAATTAGATTAAAAAACTATATATACATATATATATATATATATATATATATATATAAAATACTATTAGATATTACATTTTTTTTTACTATTAATTCTTCAAATTCTATCGAACTAATTGTTTTATATTTTTCCATTACATTATCTCTACCATCATTTTTTTTAACTGTTTTATTAATTTTAGGATTTTTTTTACTATTTTGTTATTATATTTAATATTATGATTTAATAGCTAATAATAATAGATCTGACACAATATCTTCTACAGGTAGGTGTAGTAAGTTTTATTTAGTTTTAACGCTTACAGTTGACTTTATAATAGTTGGTTTTATTTGCAGATTGTCATGTACATAATGATGGTCCTCTAATTATTAGAGAACAAAGTTAAATATGTTAGAGCATTATTCAAATAACATATTATATAATATGTTATAACTAAATTTATATTATATTTACAATAAATCAATTCATATAAATAACAACATATTGATTTATTTGTTGGGTCGGGTTCCCTCTTATGTTGAGGCCCAATAAGTATAAGGAGCCCTAATATAAAACCTAAGGAGTTTAGGGTTTATTGGTATCAAAGAATAGAGTGAGAGCAGCCACCGAAGGAAGAGAAAAAGGATTGAGAGGAAAAGAAGAAAACTGGTTGTTCTTCTTCCGTGCAGTCTGAGGGTTTTGACAGCTGCTCTTAAACCAACCGTTGGATCGTACTCAAATTTGGAGAGTACATTGAAAAAACATATTTCTAAAGATTGATAGTTGGGATCGTTGATTGGAGTTCTCCGGAAGAAGTTATACAGCCGGAAGTGGAGATTGTCGGATTCCCGTCACAGCAGTGTGCAGTCGGATTCAAAGGGGCTTATCTCTTTCGTTAGCCGTTGGATCGAGCTGAATTTTGGATATATTGTTGAGAACATATTGAAGTTTATTCTGGACGGTGAAGATCGGATTTGGAGACTTCTGTAGAGAGCGACACTCATCAGAACAGAGGTGTTGGTTTGGTTTGTGTTCTTTCTCTTGTTGTTAGATCCTAATCTTGGTGTTATTAGGATTGCTGCTATTGTTGGTTCCCTATTTGGTGTTGGATCATTGTGTAATCTCTTTCTTTGATCATAGTGGAGTTTTGGAGTGGACTACGGTCCCGTGGTTTTTACTTCTCACATTGAGGAGGTTTTCCACGTAAAAATCGGCTTGTGTTATTTGTGTTATTTATATTGCTTTGTGTGAGCATGGTTGATGGTGTGCTTTACTTAAATTGATTAGATCATATTCATCTTAGAGAGAAAGGATTTCCGCTGCTTGTTTGATTGATTGTGTGTGCTTCTCCCAACATTATTGGATTAAAATTAATCATTCAGAATTAACTAAGATATATTCTCATTCCATTGGTATGATTTTTTTATATTACTTCTTACATTTTCATACAAAATGATTTGCTAATTTTATATCAGTATATTTATTCTCTACAGGATCACTAGTATGTTAATCACCAATATTTCTTTTTTACACTAAATTGACTAGCCTAATTTTTTCCATTATTTTATTATTATTATTATCATTATTATTTTTAATATTGCTGGTTTTGGATACCATCGAAATAAATGGCATATTTTACATGATGTACCAACAGATGCGGATTATTTACTAAATATTCTCGATTGTAAATATTGTGGCGCAAGAAATTTTTTTCATGAAAGCAATAGCTTTTGCTGCGCAGATGGGAAAATTTTATTAAAAAATAATAACACACCTCATGAGCTCTATTTACTATATACTTCAGTGACAAAAATGGCAAGATATTTTTAGAAATATATATGTACTTACAATAACAGTTTTGATTTTACTTCTTTTGGAGTGCAATATGATACAAAATCGAGGCATTTATACTTTTCGTATTAGGGTCAAGTATATCATTATATAATTGAGCTGCTACCCTCTAACAGTGTATCTACTTATTTACAGTTATATTTTTATGATACAGACCATGAGATTCAAAATCGAATCCACAACCCTGGAAAAATGAATCCAATGATTGTAAATAAATATATTGAAATATTGAAAGTCAATCCTTATTCTAATTTTTTTCGCTCCTTAAAAGATATACCAAGCCTACAAAATCATAAAATTCATATAAAAAAAGATGTTAGTCTTGATCAAAGAGTATATAACAGTCCTTTAGCTTCACAAGTAATTGGTTTATGGATTGAAGAAAATACTACGCAACAAACTGGTTGTGACCTTATTGTTTATAGGAATGACGGTTACAGTAAAAAAAGTTAGTTATTATTTTGGTTTTTACGATCCTTTGCAATACCCTTTACTATTTTCTTATGGTGATTTTGGTTGGCATCAACGCATTAAAAAAATAAATAGAAAGAATGACGACCGCCTTTGTAAAGGAGAAACTCCAATTAATCCTCATCAGTTAGTTTCCATTTTAGAATTAGTTCAGAGAGAAACAAAGGTATGTTTTAATTAAATTTTTTCTTTTTTTTTATATATATTTTTATACAGTTCTGTACATTATATAGTCTATTTTTTATTTATTTTTTCCAGTTATGCAGCAGAAAAAGAAAAGAAATATGGTTTGTTGTCATGAATACTATTCATACAAATTGCAAATTCGGTCCCTAGATAGATCAATATTATTATATGGAGATCTTCTATTACAACAATATGTTGTTGATATGTATGTGAAATTAAAAAGCTCTAGATTAGATTTTTTTCGAAATCGACAAAGTGAAATTCGAGCTGAGCTATATCAAGACATTATAGATAGTATTGAAATGGGTGAAACTCGAGGATGTCAAGTTGGCCGTAGAATTATTCTACCAGTAACTTTTATTGGAGGCTTTAGAGATATGCGAAAGAGGTATATGGATATGACATTAGTACAACGATTTGGCAAACCGGATATATCTTTTACAAGGACATGTAATCCTAATTGGATCGAGATAAAACAAGAATTAAAATCACATGAAGAACCTCAAAATAGACCAGACTTGTAGCATCAAACCCCCACCCCGGTGGAGCCAGCAATGCGGAGTCCGATGCCATATTAACATAACTTTACACATATACATATTTGTACAAATTCACATTTACACATGTACTTATCAGTCTCTTGAAAATAAAATCTCAACAATATCAAAATAGATTTCAAATTATGCATCTCATCTCTATCTCAAGATTCAAGTAGTCAAAAGAGTAATCAATAGGTAAATACCCTTAATTATTACATGCCATGAAAATAGTAGTTCGATCAAATAAATTATGATGTCAAGTTTGGTCATTTCAAAAATAAACTAAGGTCCATCAATTCATTGTTTACATGATCACTATAACATGTGTGATATGATATGAAAAGGAAATGCATGTATGTCATGCGGATGTGTCTCCACTCCCATGTTCACGATCAACAACCTGTGACAATTTTTTGATAGAAAAGGGAAGAAAATACAAAAACAACAACAAAGAAAGGTTAGGCTACCGAATGCCTAGTTTACACATCCATATCCTAAAATCGACACACAAGCACGCGAAAGCTTATCTTTGCACACATGGCTCATCTATTGAAACCTCACCAAGGGTTCCCTTAATCAAAGAAGTCAAACATTAATACAAGCCTATACCACAACAAGATGGTTCATTATTCAATAGGGGTATCATTTATGATGAGGTTTAGTACCATTTATGTAACGTCCGCAAATTGGGCCTAAAATTTATTAAGGAGTTTTATAAAGTGATTTTTGTTGAGTAAGTTAAATTTAAATATTTCTTAATTTAGTTTAATTTATTTTAATTGTCTTTATTAAAAAAATTGTTGTTTTCAAAATATTTCCTTTAGGAAATGGAAAGTATCAATCGGGCCGTTAGTTTTAATTGGGAAAGAAGCAAACTCTCGAAAGTTAGGATTTGAATATTTTGTTTTCTAAAATTTCGGTATTTTTACTATTTAGCATCTTTAAGGTTGAAAGTAATTTTTGTCCTAAAAATGAATATTTATTTTTGATAGCTTTTCGAATTTGAAATGATTTATTTAAAGAGTTATTTTATTTCAATTTGTGTCTACTTGCACCTAATTATGGATTAGGGCCTTGAAGGAGTCCAAGTTTAATGAAGTAGAGCCCAAACTCATTTCCTATCTCCACTTGTTTGCATGCTTTCTTTTCCTCTCCATAGGCTTCCACTAAGCAAAATAAAAGTTTGAAACTTCATTCTCTCTCTAGCGATACATGCAAAAACTTGAAACCTCCATTTTTTGACTTGATTTCATCTGGATTTCACCTCTATCTCCAATCATTGACTTGATCAACGAAGCGAGTATTCTGTGGAGTCTTCAATCTCAATATTTTAAAACCAGTAAGGTAATTGATTTAATCAATCGTGATTTTCGAACTCAAATCGTGGATTTTACTAAGTTGTCATTCCATTATTTTATAGGGTTTGTTTTCTAAGCTAACCACCGATTTTGGTAGAATGGTTTTCACGGTTTGAGCAAACGTGATTTTAAGGTAATTTCAAACTCTAGCTTTATGAGTAATTTATCAATTTTTATCTTGTTCACTTAATTTTTGAGCTGTAGTATTGATAGGTGCGGGAGATTTCGAATGTATGGGTTTAAGTCCAATTTGATACTTTCCCGTAATTTATTTAAGTACCATGATTTTTAATGTGGTTTTAAACGTGTTTGTTGATAATGGTTTAAAGATTGAGCAGAGGATATGAGCTTTATAAAACTAAGTTAGGTTGCTTTTATTTTTAAAATGAATATGCAACTTTAAAGTGGATTTTGAGTTTGAATTTGGTATTTTTCTGGTCTAGGTGACCAAGCTGTAGGAGGACAACTTTAACCGAGTTTTATTTGGTTTTTGGAATTGCGAAACAAGGTTGGTAAATCCGTTTTTGGCCCTCTCCAATAGGTTTGTTATTGGTTGTTTAGATTGTGATAATAGAGACTTAATATTCATGTTTTGGCTTAAGAAATATAATCAAATATTGTGATTGATGAGTAGCTAGATAAGTGATTGATATTGCATTAGATGTAAGTTTCATCGCTATTGAATTTGTGTGTATGACTCGGATGTTGCTTGAGTTGATTTGTGATTGTGTTATGACATACTGGATTAATTGAAAAGTGAAACAAATAAGCCCATTAGATGTCGAATCAATTGGTGATGAAAAGACGCCTTAGGGGTTAAGAAGTGCTTCGAACACCTAGACGGTGGTGTGTGGGTGGCGAGAGGTAAAGCCACAGACATATGTCCAGAGTTGGGACTTCGGTCCAGAATTGGAACTTCGGTTCAGAGTTGGGACTTCGGTCCAGAGTTGTTCCCGTTTCACCTAGAGTTGTAGGCTATGTTGGGCGAGAATTGATATTAATTAACTAAGGATGATCATGTTAATTTACACTTATGAATTGATGTCGGCAAATTATACCTTAAGTGTGTGTTTGATTGATTTTAGCAGTCGCCGGAATCGGTTTCCGAGTAGGCTGTCATGTAATGTTGTGAGACCGTCTATTAAGTTGTGCTCGGATAGTTGGGATTGTGTTATGGTCATGTTTAGGTTCATACTTACATATTAAAATAAAAATATAATTGTTATGGTAAATTAATGGGGCTACATTGGTATGTCACTATAAATCTGAATTAACATGCTGAAATATTGGTTGATCATTGTGGCATTTTGTGTAGTTCTAAAGTATTTATATATAAAACTATTCGCATATGTTCTGACTTGTTATTATTGAATAACGACTCATGTATATGGATAATTAATAGTTAAATTTCAAATGTTGTCAATGTGTGTTTTAAGAGTTGGTAAATATGACTTGAAGTCAAGAATTTAGGCTGATTTCTTGTTGTGCTGAAAAACTGATTGTATAGGCATTTTGTGAAAATTTTAAATATGGCATAATTAACTATTTGGCTGGAGGTTACCATTTGTAATTATAAACAAATATCTTGTGTAGGTAAGAAAAATATTTTCATTGAGTTATGGTTTATGGATTATTTGTTTTGAACTAAGCAATACAGCTTATTAACATGTTTGAACTACAAAAAAATCTGTCAAAATAGACTGATTTTTCTGGTGTCATTGAGCAGTGTTAAATTCATAAGTAATAGAGTCGATGCTATGTGATTTATATTTACTGCTATTGTTTAATATCTTGTGATGATATATGTATATTTATAATGATTTTTGTGCTGACCAAATAATAGAATTAAAATATGAAAGTTAGCTAAAAAGTCATAATTGATTTTGTTGCAGATTAAAAGTTGATTTTATTGAGTCCTTGTGTAGTTTTAAAATCATATGAAATGGAACATTTACCTCGTGTCTTTTGTTGATGATTAATATTGAACACCTTAGGAGGGAGAATGAGTGTTTGAATTGAATCACATGCTTGTGAGTCGATGTTTTTGAGCTAGATAAGTTAGCTTGTTGTCATGCTGTGGGCTATTGTGTTAAGTCTGAAAGTATAAAAATTAATACATTGTCATGCTTAGGCAAGAACTAGAAGTTCATTTATATAAAATTTGTATTCTAATATTAATTAATTTATTTATTTATTTTATATTTTCAAATGGTGTCTTTTGGTTCAAAAATCTCGTGTTTTGATCATAATACTCCTATCCTAAATCCTAGTGACTATACCGAGCGTAACTTATCGTGACCCGACTTACAGGAAAATTTGAATGGTGTTACTTATAGGACAAGTAACTTATGGTTGTGCATTTTATCATACGATTTAAGTGAACTAAACAAACGAAAGAATTATGTAATTGATTGATTAAGGGTGTATGATCGATGCCTTCTATGGAATTAGGAAGCCTTAGCGCTGCTTCTTAGTTGCATTTGTGTGCCCATTTAATAGTTTAATTGAATAATGCATTTGCGTGTGATTGTTTTGGGATATGGATTACCAACTAAGCTTTGTAGCTTACACTTTTTATTTGTTTTTCTTATGTTTTTCCTTTCTTTAAATGATTTGTATCAGGTGATCGAGCAAGTTGTAGTCGGGCTTCGGTATAGCCAATCATGAAGCATTCATCTTCATTTTGGGTCACTACTTTCATGTATTTTATTTATTTTTTTTTAAAAGATCTTTATATAGATGTTAGTGTTTAAGGATGATATATTTCGGTCAAATCTTTAAATGTAAAGTTTTGGGTTATAAGTGGTCTTCTATTCTATAAATTGTAACTTTCAAAGTTATGTGTATAATGGTTTCCTACCATATTTTAATATGGATGTACATGCTTCCACCTATGGACAAATTTTGAGTTGTAAATGAAAGTTGTCAATGTTGGTTTTTATAAAAAAAATTTTGTACATCTAATTTGAGATATTGGTACTGAACATGTTATGTATTGAATAGGTTTATTAGGACTTCATATTAATGTATTGAGTGGTTAGTCATTTTGTGACTCCCCGCTCTCGATTCGGTTCCGGCCGGGCCGGGGGTTGGGCGTTACAATTTATGTTCTCATTAGTGTCAATAGATGAGTTTGGGGTTATTAAGAATGTCTCTCTAGCTACTTGACCTCTAAGATTCAGTAAAGAACCTATCTTGCATTGAAAGTTATCACATTTGGCTTTACTTGATTGGGAAGAGAAGGGCTTCTATTTATGTTCTCATATACTTAACGAAACCTAAGAATAAGTTTGAAAAGAAAAGAGGCTTAATTAGATAAAAGCCAAACAAAAGTCAACTCGGTCAACCCTTGTTGACCGGGTCAATTTTTGGATCAACCCGACCCTATCAGTGTTAATATTAATCTTATACTCAACCACTACCCACTTATGACTAGAAGAAAGTGAGTTAAACCATGATTAGATCATTTAGAGAAAGATCACTTAGTTTAGAAAAGCTGAATTTTTCGTCAACTCAGAAAATTTTTGAAATCTTGACATCTTAATGATCTTCAATTTTAATTTTAAAGATATGGTTGGAAACTAGGATTAAAGAAGAATTCTTAACGGCACCTCAATCGGAGTTTGGATGAGGGAGAACGATAACGAGGAAGTTTGTTGTTCAAATCTTAAATTTCTGCATACTATGAGATTTTTTAGAAATTCAAAATTGGGAACTGGCCCAATTCATATCATTAGAGGAATAAACCAACTAACACAAAACTCATCAATTCACCACACAATCCATTAACAAGGAAAATGTTCAAATTCATTAGACAAACTTATTCACAATAAGCAAAGCACACATTACCGTTATCATGCCTATTACCATTACCTTTTTCACATTTCAAAATCAAGTTCAACATAAAGGTACTAATTTATACTCAAGGAACCTATTTTCGTTCAAGAAGTTCACACTAAATCATTTTCACTACACACTTAATCAATTTAAATGCATATTACATTTTTATCAAGGAATTAATTCACATTTCACAAGTGTAGTTCATAACTTCACTATTACCATTTAGTTGCCCCTTATCACTAGTGCGGTGTGAACATGGAATCAACTATGGAAGACACTCCATGGGTGTGGACCGAAGTCCCGCTACCGGCAAGGTGGGTGAACCGAAGTTCAACTATGGACCAAATAACCTCATTTAGTGAGTCGGAACCATGATTTGGACCGAAGTCCCACTATGGAGTCGTCGCCCCACTGAGACTACCACGCCTCATTAATACACTTAGACAATTAAGTCTATGGCCAACATTTCCTAGAGCATGCTCACTATTCATTACTCAACACTAGCACAAAAAGATCAACAATTACACTTTCGTGTTATTATTTCTCATTGACCACCAATTATCACATAAGGTCTCATTTTCATCATTCTTAACATTTAGGACACTCTTACCATCTTTTCCACAATAATTTCACTTTCATCATTAAACCACCATTAGATTTAGTGTGTTCCATGATTTTACACATATTGCAAAATTTACAACTAATAAGTTCACATCAACATTTACTTAAAGGTTCATTTAATGTCATTGTGGCTCATTAATTATATTGACTAAAAAAATCACTACACAAGTCATCTATGTGATCAAAGACATCACCAAACAACATAATTCACAAAGAATCTCACAATGCCAACAAGGTTCTCAAATCAACCATATACATCACAATTTCACCATAACTCAACATCAATCATTCAAATTACCAAGTAATGAATTATGGTCATATTGGCAGCCATAATAACACCCTAATATCATTTTAGTTGCTTGGTAGACATGCGTGCAAACATCAAATAACAACACACAAGCAATATAGGGTTTAAAAAGGATGTGCAAACCTCCAAGAAGCTTTTCCAAGCCCTTGCTCCATTCTTGAGCACCCAAATCTTGATTGTTACATATTAACAATCATTTATTAGTCCTAGTTCACCACCATTAGCTACAAAGTCATCATCTTGATGACAATTTCTCACTAACTAGACTAGAATAGTTCTAGAAGAGCAATTAGAGACATTTAACCATTCCGGAAGCTTTAGTCACTTACTAACACTCATAAAACTCACATTTTGATGTATCAAAATTAGTTTTGAGAATTGAAAAGTATAGGTTCGGATTTTACTATGCAAGCACTCCAAACTTGTCCAAAATCACTTCTTTTTACTCTATACCTAGTTCTAAATGAGGGTTAAAGTGTGATAAGTGTTTGGGAGCTTCAATGGTGAGTAAAAAATGAGTTTTTTCTTGTTAAATGTGTATGAAATAGGGGCTGCTCTGGTTTGGAAGAAATTGGTTGTTTTAGTGTTGGTGTGAGAGAGAGCGAGTGGTGAGGTGAGGAAGAAGAAATGGTTTTATTTTTTTCTTTTGTCTTTCATGAGTAGTGGGTCCCACCACTAATTGATGGGCTTCTTAATGGGTTTTTGGCCTCTAAAAATCCTGCCCAATTAGTTGTCATGAAATCCACTCTAAAATCACTCTTCACTTTTTCGTAATTTCGGTTTTGATTTTTGAAAAATCGTTTTCCATTATCTCACCCTTATTAGCTTTTAAAAATACATTATAACATACAAATGGACTTGGGAAAAATAATTTTGAATTGTTTGGAATTTAAGTCTAATCTGAAAAATTTCCAAGCTTCCGTTCGGTTAAATTCTCCTAACTCTAGTCCAATTCGATTTCTTTCGAATTTTTCCATTTGGAAGTTGGAAAGTCAAAATTAAAGAAATGAAATTGACTCAAGAATTAAAAAAAAAATTGGCCCACTTTTCAGACGTTACAAGGCTTAATTACGCTCATATTTAAAGCTAAATTAGAACAATTAAAATTTAAGTTATTCAAACAAGCAATATTTGGTCCAGTAGTAACATATGTTTATGTAATAGAATTTCAAAAAAGAGGTCTTCCACATGCTCATTTTCTAATAATTTAAAAACCAAATTAAAAAATAACTGCATCAGAGAGTTTCGATGATATTGTATCAGCTGAATTACCAGATAAAGAAAGCAATTCACATTTGTACTATGTTGTTATTAAACATATGATGCATGGTCTTTACGGTGATCTTAATCCAAAAAACACATGTATGCAAAAAATTGGAAAATGTAAAAATCATTACCCAAAATCTTTTTGTTCCCAAACAAGTAAGCAAAAAATTCATATCCTCAATATAAACGTCGTTATATCGGCCAAAAAGTCAAAGTACGCGGCTGTGAATTAGATAATTATTGGATTATACCATATAATCCTTATTTACTAGCAAAATTTAATTGTCATATGAATGTGGAAATATATTCAACAATTAAAGTTGTTAAATATTTATACAAGTATATATACGTAAAGGTCATGACCGTATTGCTTTGCAAATTACACGTGAAAATAACTTTGATGGTATAGATGAAATAGATAATTTTCGTACTGCTAGATGGATATCACCACTGAAAGCTACTTGAAGAATTTTCTCTTTCCCTTTAAATGACATTTATCCATCAGTTCAAATGTTACAATTACATCTTGAAGATTCACATACTGTCGGTTTAAAGAATATAGACAACCTTGTAAATATAATAAACGATGATTCCAAATCAAAATCAATGCTTATAGAAATTTTTAACATGAACAAACTAACAATAAAAAAATTATTATACAAAAAATTCCCTGAATATTTTGTTGGGAATGGAAAAGACAAAATTTGGACTCTAAGAAAAAAAGGAAATGTTATTGGACAAATAGTTACTGTAAATCTGATGGAATCTGAAAAATATTATTTACGCTTGTAATTAAATCATATTAAATCTTCAACATCATTTGAAGATTTAAAATTTGTAAATGGTATCAAAGCACCATCATTTCGGGAGTCAGCTTTATTGCGAATTATTAGAGTCTGATGATAGTTTACAAAAATGCTTATAAGAGGCATCAACATATCAAATGCCACAAACTCTATGCTGCCTATTTGCTACAATATTACTATTTGGTGGCAAAGTTATAGCATTTGGCGGAGATTTTTAACAAATATTACCGGTAATTCCAAAAGCAACAAATCAAGAAACCATTATGTCAAGTTTAGTCAAATCACATTTGTGGAGTTCCTTAGAAAAGTTACAACTAGGAGAAAATATGCGAGCTAAATTAGATCCAACATTTAGTAATTTTTAACAATGAATAGGCAATGGAACTGAACAAATGGATTGCAATGAAAAAGTAAAGCTTCCAAATAATATGATGATTCCTTATGATAATAATGACTCTTTGAAAATTCTTATCGAATATTACCAATTATCCAAATTATTGAGATAATATGATAAATAGAGCAATATTAACACCAACAAATGATGACGTTGATGAAATAAATAATTTGCTTATCAAACAATTTCCTGGAAATACAGTGAAATACTATAGTTTCAATGAACTTTTAGACAAATCGGAAGAAATCCTTCATGAAGATTTTTTAAATATGGAATGTCTCCACATGAATTAGGGCTCAAAGTAGGATATCCTATTATTTTACTTAGAAATATCAATCCATCAGAGGGATTACATAATGGTACAAGATTAATATGTCGTCAATTCAAAACAAATATCATTTATGCAGAAATTACTGGTGGACATTATCGTGGCAAAACAGTCTTACTACCTAAAATTCCATTTATACCTATTGAAAATAGTATATACCCATCCCATTTAAAAGAACTCAATTTCCTATTCGCATGAGTTTTGCTATGACAATAAATAAAGCTCAAGGACAAACACTTGACTATGTTGGAATATATTTACCCGAACCAGTTTTTTCACATGTTCAATTATATGTAGTCATATCTAGAGCGAAGAGATCGGATTTCGTAAAACTACTTATAAAACCTACTCATTTTGATAGACAAAATTACAATAGTACAAAAAATATTGTGAATAAGGAATTATTAGCTATATCTAATGAAAATGATATACTTGGTTCTCCTACTTCCATATAATGTTTAAAAAGATACATTTAATATATTACAATAATATTTAAAAAGATACATTTAATATAATACAATAATACTATTTTATTGATTTTTTCTTAGAGTTTCATACTTTTTCCAATTCAACTCAATCGGTATTTCTATGACAACTTTTAACACTTTCAGATTAGCAATATTAATTTAATTGTTGTATATTCTCATATATTAAATATATTGAATTTTTTGTTCATCATAGAAGATCTAAATTTATGCATAGATGGAAAGAGTTTGCTAAAAAATAGCAACTCACAGACCATACACTCTTCTTACTTGATAGAAATTGATAGGTTATATAACGAATATGTAGAAAATAGTTTAATAGTGAGTATATGAAAAAAGTGTGTGTTTGGAAAAAATTTTCAATTAGTATTACAAATAGCGTTTATATTATTTATTAACTTTTTAAACAAATGTGTTTTTGGTAATAACGTTTCAATTAGCGTTTAGCATTTTAATTAGCGTTTAAGATAGCGTTTAAAAAAGCTATCAAGGATAGCTTTCAACCCAAATGCTAATACTGATTTACTTTATAATCTTTATCTTATAATTAATTATATAATTATCTTCTGAATTATATTTGTGGAAATTATTGAAAATGGGCCATCTAAAGTTTGAATTTTTTTTATAGGGCCCATTTTCAAATTCTTACAAAGATAAGCATTGTGAAAGTTTGATTTTTAGAAATAGGCCGCGCTGACAATTTTACCATCCACTTGAATTTTTATTTCCGTATTGTCATTCTGATATCACTTCACAAATTCTGAATTCTCTTCAAACATCATTGAACCTAGATCATAAATAAAATAACAACTGAATCACAAATTCTGATTTCATTTCAGAAATGTCTGATCGTGGATCACAAATATGTAAAGTGCGTGATTTTTGGAAATTTTAAGCCGATGGTAAAATTGGAAGCACATCCTATGGGATGCAAACCAAACTTTACAAAACTTATATTTGAAAGAATTTGAAACTGGGCCTATAAATAAAATTCAAACTTTAAAAAATGCATACATGAAAAAAGCCCATTATATTTATATATGTAATAAATTTTAGTAGTTTTATATGTAACAGCTAATTTAAAAACTAAAATTAATACTAAACATTTAATCCAACAGCTAACTTTAAAGTTAATTTAAAATCTAATCTAGTAACTAACTACTAACGTTATCTGAAATGCTGATCTAACCGTTAATTAAAAAGTTAATGCCAAACATACTCTAAGTGTGTGTTTGGGAAAGTTTTTCAATTAGCGTTTAAATTATATATTAGCTTTTTAAAAAATGTGTGTTTGGTAATAGCGTTTCAATTAACATTTAGCGTTTTAGTTAGCGTTTAAAAAAACTATCAAAGATAACTTTCAACCCAAACTCTAATAATAATTTACTTTGTTAACCTTTATCTTATAATTAATTCTATCATTATCTTATGAATTATATTTATATCTGTAATAAATTTTAGTGGTTTTACATGTAACAGCTAATTTAAAAACTAAATTTAATACCAAACATTTAATCCAGCAGCTAACTGTGGTGCCAAATAAACCACAGCCAAATATTAGGCTAAGATTGCTTGAGAAAATAGCTAAAAGCTTACAAAGGTGATTTCGCAGAGTTGAGCTCTAATGAATAAAATTTCGGATCCATTTATAATCATCCCTACCTCCTATTTATAGGAGGTGTTTGGGTCCTATTTCTATTTGGATTGGGACTCCTTATTCTCCCTTGATTCGGTCTCCTTTTCGGACTTGGTCTTTCATTGGGCTTGACTTCCTTTTTGGGCTTGATCTCCTTCTAGGGCTTGGTTTCCTTTTAGAACTTGGATTCCTTCTAGAATTTGGTTTCCTTCTTGGACTTGGTTTCCTTCTTGGACTTGGTTTCCTCTTTGGATTTGGTTTTCTCTTTGGGTTTGGGCTTGTTGGTACTATTCGGGACTGTATCAGGTTTCTTCGGCCGCAGTGGTTATTTGGGTATGTTTGGTCTCCCTTCGGCCGCAGGTTTGATGAGTCATCTTCGGCCAAAGGGGCGTTGGTCCTCTTCGGCCGAAAATGGTAGTTGGGCCTTTTGAGCCTGCTTCGGCCTAAGGCCTGTTGGGCCTGGTCTTGGTGGGTCTATTTCGGCCGAAATAATTATGACCAAAGGTGTGTTCGGCCAATATTGAGCTCTGTCCATTTTGCTTGAGGAACTTTGAAATCTTTTTGGGTTGCTACAGCCTTACCTTTGACCCTTAAAGGTCGTAGGTTATTTTCCCACTACACTAACTTTAAAGTTAATTTAAAATATAATCCAGTAACAAACTACTAACTTTATCTGAAACGCTGATCTAACCGTTAATTAAAAAGCTAATGCCAAACATACTCTAAGTGTGTGTTTGGGAAAGTTTTTCAATTGGTACTTTAGATAGCGTTTAGATTATATATTAGCTTTTTTTAAAAAATGTGTGTTTGATAATAGCGTTTCAATTAGCGTTTAGCATTTTAATTAGCGTTTAAAAAAGCTATCAAAGATAACTTTCAACCCCAACGCTAATAATGATTTACTTTATTAACATTTATCTTATAATTAATTATATCATTATCTTTTGAATTATATTTATATATGTAATAAATTTTAGTAGTTTTATATGTAACAGGTAATTTAAAAACTAAAATTAATACCAAACATTTAATCCAACAGCTAACTTTAAAGTTAATTTAAAATCTAATCTAGTAACTAACTACTAGAGTTATCTGAAACGGTGATCTAACCGTTAATCAAAAAGCTAATGCCAAACATACTCTAAGTGTGTGTTTGGGAAAGTTTTTCGATTAGCATTTTAGATAGCGTTTAGATTATATATTAACTTTTTTAAAAAATGTGTGTTTGGTAAAAGTATTTCAATTAGCGTTTAGCATTTTAATTAGTATTTAAGAAAGCTATCAAAGATAACTTTCAACCCAAACGCTAATAATAATTTACTTTCTTATCCTTTAACTTATAATTAATTATATCATTATATTTTGAATTATATTTATATCTGTAATAAATTTTAGTAGTTTTATATGTAACAGCTAATTTAAAAACTAAAATTAATACCAAATATTTAATCCAACAGCTAACATTAAAGTTAATTTTAAATATAATCTAGTAACTTACTACTAACTTTATCTTAAACGCTGATCTAACCGTTAATTAAAAAGCTAATGTCAAACATACTCTAAGTGTGTGTTTGAGAAAGTTTTTCAATTGGCCTTTTAGATAGCGTTTAAATTATATATTATCTTTTTAAAAAATGTGTGTTTGGTAATAGCGTTTCAATTAGCGTTTAGCATTTTAATTAGTGTTTAAAAAAGCAATCAAAGATAACTTTAAACTCAAACGCTAATAATGATTTAGTTTATTAACATTTATCTTATAATTAATTATATCATTATATTTTGAATTATATTTATATCTGTAATAAATTTTAGTAGTTTTATATGTAACAACTAATTTAAAAACTAAAATTAATACCAAATATTTAATTCAGCAGCTAACTTTAAAGTTAATTTTAAATATAATCTAGTAACTTACTACTAACTTTATTTGAAACACTGATTTAACCGTTAATTAAAAAGCTAATGCCAAATATACTTTAAGTGTGTGTTTGGGAAAGTTTTTCAATTACTGTTTCAGATAGCGTTTAGATTATATATTAACTTTTTAAAAAAATGTGTGTTTGGTAATAGCGTTTCAATAAGCGTTTAGCGTTTTTATTAGCGTTTAAAAAAGCTATCGAAGATAACTTTCAACCCAAACGCTAATAATGATTTATTTTATTAACCTTTATCTTATAATTAATTATATCATTATCTTTTGAATTATATTTATATCTGTAAAAATTTTAGTAGTTTTATATGTAACTGCTAATTTAAAAACTAAAATTAATACTAAACATTTAATCCAACAGCTAACTTTAAAGTTAATTTAAAATATAATCTAGTAAATAACTACTAACTTTATCTGAAACGCTGATCTAACCGTTGATTAAAAAGCTAATGCCAAACATACATTAAAAGTGTGTTTGGGAAAGTTTTTCAATTAGCGTTTTAGATAGCGTTTAGATTTTATATTAGTTTTTTTAAAAAAAATGTGTGTTTGCTAATAGCGTTTCAATTAGCGTTTAAAAAAGCTATCAAAGATAACTTTCAACCCAAACTCTAATAATGATTTATTTTATTAACCTTTATCTTATAATTAATTATATCATTATCTTTTGAATTATATTTATATTTGTAATAAATTTTAATAGTTTTACATGTAACAGCTAATTTAAAAACTAAAATTAATACCAAGCATTTAATCCAACAGCTAACTTTAAAGTTAATTTAAAATCTAATCTAGTAACTAACTATTAGAGTAATCTAAAACGATGATCTAACCGTTAATCAAAAAGCTAATGCCAAACATACTCTAAGTGTGTGTTTGGGAAAGTTTTTCAATTAGCGTTTTAGAAAGCGTTTAGATTATAATTAGCTTTTTAAAAAAATGTGTGTTTGGTAATAGCGTTTCAATTAGCGTTTAGCATTTTAATTAGCGTTTAAGAAAGCTATCAAAGATAACTTTCAACCCAAACGATAATAATGATTTACTTTATTAACCTTTATCTCATAAATAATTATATCATTATATTTTGAATTATATTTATATCTGTAATAAATTTTAGTAGTTTTCTATGTCACAGCTAATTTAAAAACTAAAATTAATACCAAATATTTAATCCAACAGCTAACATTAAAGTTAATTTTAAATATAATCTAGTAACTTACTACTAACTTTATCTGAAACGCTGATCTTACCGTTAATTAAAAAGCTAATGCCAAACATACTCTAAGTGTGTGTTTGAGAAAGTTTTTCAATTGGCCTTTTAGATAGCGTTTAGATTATATATTAGCTTTTAAAAAAAATGTGTGTTTGGTATTAGCGTTTCAATTAGCGTTTAGCATTTTAATTAGCGTTTAAAAAAGCTATCAAAGATAACTTTCAACTCAAACGCTAATAATGATTTACTTTATTAACCTTTATCTTATAATTAATTATATCATTATCTTTTGAATTATATTTATATCTGTAATAAATTTTAGTAGTTTTATATGTAACTGCTAATTTAAAAACTAAAATTAATACCAAACATTTAATCTAACAGCTAACTTTAATGTTAATTTTAAATATAATCTAGTAACTAACCACTCCCTCCGTTTCATTTCAAATGTCGTGTTAGGTTAATGCACACCCTTTAAGAAAAAATTTAATATCATTAAATTTAAGATAAAATTGAAGTTAATTGACTAAAAAACCCTTCAATAAATGTTTTGAAAATCTCTCACAAATATAAAATAAATTATAATCTCTTCATTAAATATGGGTAAATTTGGAAAACTATAATTAATGCTTTCTTTTTTTTATAAAATGACATTTGAAGTGAAACACTTCAAAAGTCTAAAAACAACACTTGAAGTAAAACGGAGGGAGTACTAACTTTATCTGAAACACTGATCTAACCGTTGATTAAAAAGCTAATGCCAAACATACACTAAAAGTGTGTTTGGGAAAGTTTTTCAATTAGTGTTTTAGATAGCGTTTAGATTATATATTAGTTTTTTTCTAAAAAAAATGTTTGTTTGGTAATAGTGTTTCAATTAGTGTTTAAAAACCTATCAAAGATAACTTTCAGCCCAAACTCTAATAATGATTTACTTTATTAACCTTTATCTTATAATTAATTATATCATTATCTTTTGAATTATATTTATATCTGTAAAAATTTTAGTAGATTTATATGTAACTGCTAATTTAAAAACTAAAATTAATACCAAACATTTAATCCAACAGCTAACTTTAAAGTTAATTTAAAATATAATCTAGTAAATAACTACTAACTTTATTTTAAACGCTGATCTAACCGTTGATTAAAAAGTTAATGCCAAACATACTCTAAGGGTCTGTTTGGATAGATTGGCTATTGGCTTTTGACTTCTGAAAGCTGTTTCAGATGGTGTTTGGGTAACTAGCAGAAGTGCTTCTGCCCTCCCAGAAGCTCTTCCAGATGAAGTAAAAATATTAGCTTTTTGAAAATGGCTTCCACTTCTCTTCTTCTACAAACAGAAGCCAAAAGCAGAAGTAATCCCAAACAGGCCCTAAGTGTGTGTTAAGGAAAGTTTTTCAATTAGTGTTATAGATAACGTTTAGATTATATATTAGTTTTTTTAGAAAATGTATGTTTGGTAATAGCGTTTGAATTAGAGTTTAGCGTTTTAATTAGCGTTTAAAAAAGCTATCAAAGATAACTTTCAACTCAAACGCTAATAATGATTTACTTTATTAACCTTTATCTTATAATTAATTATATCATTATCTTTTGAATTATATTTATATCTGTAATAAATTTTAGTAGTTTTATATGTAACTGCTAATTTAAAAACTAAAAATAATACCAAACTTTTAATCCAACAGCTAACTTTAAAGTTAATTTATAATATAATCTAGTAACTAACTACTAACTTTATCTGAAACGCTGATCTAACCGTTGATTAAAAAAGTAATGCCAAACATACACTAAAAGTGTGTTAAGGAAAGTTTTTCAATTAGCGTTTTAGATAGCGTTTAGATTATATATTAGTTTTTTTTTTTTTAAATGTGTGTTTGGTAATAGCGTTTCAATTAGCGTTTTAAAAAGTTATCAAAGATAACTTTTAACCCAAACTCTAATAATGATTTACTTTATTAACCTTTATCTTACAATTAATTATATCATTATCTTTTGAATTATATTTATATTTGTAATAAATTTTAATAGTTTTACATGTAACAGCTAATTTAAAAACTAAATTTAATACCAAACATTTTATCCAGCAGCAAACTTTAAAGTTAATTTAAAATATAATTTAGTAACTAACTACTAACATTATTTGAAACGCTGATCTTACCGTTAATTAAAAAGCTAATGCCAAACATACTCTAAGGGTCTGTTTGGATAAATTGGCTTTTGGCTTTTGGCTTGTGAAAGCTGTTTCAGATGGTGTTTGGGTAACTGGCAGACGTGCTTCTGCCCTCCCAGAAGCTCTTCTAGATGAAGTAAAAATATTAGCTTCTTGAAAATGGCTTCAACTTCTCTTCTTCTACAAACATAAGTCAAAAGCAGAAGCAATCCCAAACAGGCCCTAAGTGTGTGTTAGGGAAAGTTTTTCAATTAGTGTTATAGATAGCGTTTAGATTATATATTAGCTTTTTTAGAAAATGTGTGTTTGGTAATAGCGTTTGAATTAGAGTTTAGCGTTTTAATTAGCGTTTAAAAAAGCTATCAAAGATAACTTTCAACCCAAACGCTAATAATGAATTACTTTATTAACCTTTATCTTATAATTAATGATATCATTATCTTTTGAATTATATTTATATCTGTAAAAAAATTTAGTAGTTTTATATGGAACAACTAATTTAAAAACTAAAATTAATACCAAACATTTAATTCAATAGCTAACTTTAAAGTTAATTTAAAATCTAATCTAGTAACTAACTACTAACGTTATCTGAAATGTTGATCTAACCGTTAATTAAAAAGCTAATGCCAAACATACTCTAAGTGTGTGTTTGGGAAAGTTTTTCAATTAGCGTTTTAAATAGTGTTTAGATAGCGTTTTAAAGTTTTTCAATCCGAACTCACCAACTCTATTTAATTAAAAAAATTAAATTGATTGAATTTATTGTAGTCATCCGAGCTCGGGCAAAATTAAATTGATTGAATTTATTGTAGCCAAGCATTTTTTTACTACGAATAGGCAATGGAACTGAACAAATGGATTGCAACGAAAAAGTAAAGCTTCCAAATAATATGATAATTCCTTATGATAATAATGACTCTTTGAAGATTCTTATAAATTTTGTATTTTCAATTATTACCAATTCTCCTAATTATAGGGATAATATGATAAATAGAGCAATATTAACACCGAAAATTGATGACATTGATGAAATAAATAATTTGCTCATCGAGCAATTTCCTTGGAATACAGTGAAATACTATAGTTTCGATGAACTTTTAGACAAATCGGAAGAAAGCCTTCATGAAGATTTTTTAAATATGGAATTTCTCCACATGAATTAGGGCTCAAAGTTGGATGTCCTATTATTTTACTTAGAAATATCAATCCATCAGAGGGATTACATAATGGTACAAGATTAATATGCCATCAATTCAAAACAAATATCGTTTATGCAGAAATAGCAGGTGGACATTACCGTAGCAAAACAGTCTTACTATTTAGAATTCCATTTATACCTATTGAAAATAGTAAATACCCATTCCCATTTAAAAGAACTCAATTTCCTATTCGCGTGAGTTTTGCCATGACAATAAATAAAGATCAAGGACAAACACTCGACTATGTCGGTATATATTTACCCGAACTAGTTTTTTCACAAGGTCAATTATATGTAGCCTTATCTAGAGTTAAGAGATTGGATTTCGTAAAACTACTTATAAAACCTACTCATTTTGATAGACATAATTACATCAGTAAAAAAAATTAAGGAATTATTAGCTATATCTAATGAAAATGATATACTTGGTTCTCCTACTTCAATATAATATTTAAAAAGAAACATTTAATATATTACAGTAATATTTTAAAAGATAAATTTAATATATTACAATAATACTATTTTATTGATTTTTTCTTAGAGTTTCATACTTCTTCCAATTCAACTGGATTGGTGTTTCTATGACAACTTTTAATATTTCCAAATTAGCAATATTAATTTAATAGTTATATATTCTCATATATTAAATATATTGAATTTTTTTGTTGATCTTAAAATATCTAAATTTATGCATAAATGGATAGAGTTTGCTAGAAAAAATAGCAACTCACAAACCATAAACCCTTCTTATTTGATAGAAATTGATAAGTTATATAATGAATATGTAGAAAACGGTTTAATAGTGAGTATATGAAAAAGTATGTGTTTGGAAAAGCTTTTCAATTAGTATTTTAGATAGCATTTAGATTATATATTAGCTTTTTAAACAAATGTGTATTTGGTAACAGCGTTTCAACTAGCGTTTAAGATAGCGTTTAAAAAAGTTATCAAGAATAACTTTCAACCCAAACATTAATAGTGATTTACTTTATTAATTTTTATCTTATAACTAATTTTATAATTATCTTCTTAATTATATTTATATCATTAATAAATTTTAGTAATTTTATATATAAGAACTAATTAAATTAATATGAAACATTTAATCCAACCGCTAACTTTACAGTTAATTTAAAATCTAATCTAGTAATTAACTACTAACGTTATCTGAAAAGCTGATGTAACCATTAATTAAAAAGTTAATGCCAAACATACCCTAAGTAATATGTATTTAATGAAGTGGTATGTAATGAAAGAAAAGCTAACTACATTATTCTTCCTATATTACATTAGAGTTTGTTATCCATTTAAAATGATAATGAAGGAATTACTTTTTACAAATTAACTGAGCTGATATACTTGATATTTTATTTTTCTAAATTCTATGTAGATTTTGATATTGTACTCTACTCACTCTTTGTAGATGTACTTGTCAAATTCCTCAATAGCTCTCGGCTTGCCCTGTTGATTTGTTATGATACTTAATTTGTGAAATATTGATTGACCTTAATATTAATTAATGGATCTTTGTGGTGGTGGGAATGTAAGTCATAATGACTTTTGTTCTTTTTTCTGTGTACGGATGATGTACATTCCTTTCCGTTGGTGGCTATTGCTCATACATCTTTAAGGATGCACAGCGTATTCTTAAAGCACTTTTTGACTTTACAAACCAAAGATCAAGTAAGGTATGCTACTTGTAAGCTTGCTTCAAACATTCTTTTGTCTCACCGTACCTCAGCTTGATCTTAAGTTACATTCTATTTGTTTTTATCAGGTTAATTGTATTTGATGGAAGAGACAGTGTTACATGTTCATTAAATTCTTCCCAGTTTTAGCAATCTTTGCTTTTCCTTTATAATTTGTAAGAGGGCTAAATTGTTTTTTTGTTTTTTTCCCTTCATTCTGCAAGTATATTTTGAGCTTATGAACTTTGATTTGATCTTCCAGTGCACTCTACTTAGGGACAATGTCACTATTGCGGGACCTCTTTCCAGGAATTGTATGGAAGGACATAATGGAGCAGCTGTGCAAAAGGCAACCTGTTTTTTTTATTGTGGTGGCTGTGCTATTTATGGTGTAACAGATCCAGTAACCAACATTATGTCCAAGAAAGCTCACTGAAATCCTGATAGGGAAGCACATGTTTCTAGTATAAACTGAACTGATGAACCAAATTCCAATGAGAAATACTGAAAAGAGGATAAAATCAGAAGCAGTTTTCATTAGGAATATGATTGAGACGAGTTCTCATTCTTCTATTGACCAGCAAAAGTAAGTTATAGCAGCAAAAGAAGATGCTAAAAGTGCTGATGCTATCAAACCAACTATTGTAAATGGTTCCGGTACTTTGAATTCTCAATCCAAGAAGTCTTTGAAAAGTAGTTTAATAACAAACAAGTAACTGTATAACACTGCAATTTTTGGATTCTCATGTGTATATTAATTTATTCTACCTGGGACTGCTGATCCTTGTTTGTTTTTTTGGGTTTGTATCAACCTGGAAAGACCCTGAACATCTAAAGACCTTATGTATATTCTTCCTATTAAATGTATATATTTTTGTTATATTTTACTGCTATTAAGCAACCCATCAGAGTCATTCTTCACATTGGAATTTGGCACCTAAAGTTGTGAACATAATAATGGAAAAATTTTACCTTGAAAAAATGTAGGTAAAATAAAAAACGCACATGCCTAAGGCATGTGCAACCAGCAAAATTTATATAATAAATTCTGGTTACAATTTGGTTGGTGTCCCAATAGATCTGCAATTTGACTTTTCTTTTTTCTTGAAAAAAAAATATTATAGGTTGAAATTATTATAAATCATGAATTTGTTATAATATAAATTTATTTTTTTATTATAATATTTTTAATATAAATCCATATAACTTTCAACTATAGTATAATAGTAAAATATCTAAAATTATTAGATTAATATAAAAAAATTGAAGTTAATATATTTAATTTAATTAAAAAAAATAAATAAATAAACTTTATTATTTTATTTGTAACAATATATTTATATTTTAAGCTAAAATTTTAATTAGAAAAGGAAATTATAAATGAACTAAAAAATAAAATAAAATTAAAATTCTAAAAGGAAAAGGAAATAAAATATAATTGGCTTTCCTTATCCTTTTCTATTAGGGGAAAGATAATAGTATAAATTATTCTTTGTTTCACACCTGCTTCTAATAATACAGATTGAGATTGTCATGGAACCTTCGAGAAAAAGACTCAAATCGAACGATGAGGAAATTGAGATTGCAATGGAACCTCCAAGAAAAAGAATCAAATCGAACGATATGGAGTTGGAGTCTGGAATCAAATCACTAGATATGCGGAGTCTGAGCGATTTACCTGATGAAATAATCATCCATATCGTATCTCACATGGACATCAAGGAAGCAGTGAGAACGTCTGTACTGTCGAAGCAATGGAGGTATTATTAGACGCATATTCACTCTCTCAATTTTTACTTTCCTTACGGGAATTGGCCTGCAACCTACAACCTCGTCATACACGTCCTACATCGTCGACAAAACATCAAACTTCGGAAACTCAGTGTCACATTCCTCACTGGTCATCACAATGATAACTGGGGAGTAGAACTTATTAAAGCAACTGTTGGTTACGCAGTGAAACATAAATTTCAAGTGTTTGAACTGGATTCCAAGATCCGTTGAATATCATGAATTTGATTCCCAGATCTCAACTCCTGCTAATTACTTTAGTATTTATTTAGTTAAGGATGTTGACATTTGAGAGTTTATATGAATGATTGATTTTTGTATTATTAATAAAATTAAAATAAAATTTTTTATATATTATATTATAGGTTGAATTTTCTTCGTCGATGAAATGAAACAGAGAGAGCGCGTGAAGCGTTACATAATTGAATTTTAAGCTAAAAAAGTCTGCTGGTATACTTTTCCTTTATTCGTCAAGTTCAGACAATAGTTGTTCCTAAAGAGACTTTAAAGTCTTCGAGAGCATCTACGCAAAACGATGTCGTTGTACCAAAACGGTGACGTTAAAGCACGATTTTGCTTGGATTTTCCAAAATCTAACCCTGTCTGTATCGGAAACCAGAGACCTCGGAAATCGATCCATCAAGTTTTAAGACTCTTTTCCTCTTCTCTTCACTCCTAAACACACACACACCCTCTCAACACTATAACAAACACAACAGAGATTTGATATTATATTATATAGTTTTCGAATAGTACTTATTATATTTTCTTCTTTGCTCACGTGTCTGAGACATTTTATTCTCTGTTTGGTAGCTGAGAAAATTCTCTAAAAAAAACAAAAACTCCTTCAGTCTATTATCACATTTCTACATTTCTACTTCAGCTTGAACCAAAGAAGAAGACTTGATCTTGTCATTTGAGTTTTCATTTTCATGGTTTTTATTAATTTGAAAGTGACGGGTTTGTTTGAAGTGTTCTGTTTGTTTTGGGAGAAAAGGGTTAATTAATTAAATTTTTTGTTTGTTTGATTGTTTGGTGGGTTGTGAGTCGTCGTCGTGTACCTTGGAGGTATTATACATATAATTGAATGTTTCAGCAATGGCTGAGTCAACTAAAGTGAGGTTGGTTCGTTGTCCCAAGAGCGAGAATCTCTTACCGGAGCTTGAAGGCTACTCTGTCTATCAATGTGGTGGTTGTGGTGCTGTTCTTCGAGGTACCCATTTCTCCTCTTCTTCTTCTTTAATTGGTTAGCATTGTTTAGATGTGTATTGTTATTGATTGAACAGTTAATTCAAATGGGTTTGTTGTATTTAGGGAAATTATTACTTTGGTTTATCTGTTTTCATGAAGTTGAGGTTTTGAGAGAAATCGGAACACTTAGAGGGTTTAAGGTTTCGGTTTTGTGTGTGTGTCTGTTATCTGTTAACTTGGCTACTAGTGAAACAGCATTTATTGCTGATCAAAGCTCGTGATAGTGGTTATAGGATTTTGGCATCAGAGCCCGTGATAATGTGTATGGTGGTTTTGCCTTATCTGTGTTGATTGTATTTTGTTGATTTTATCTACAGCTAAAGAGAAAGAATGTGAAGCAGACTCTTTATCTGAGAAATCTGAAGAAGGGAGAGTTGAAGTTGAAGAAGTTTTGGCTAAGTCCGGGAGTTCATTAGAGAAGAAGAAGGCAGACTTGAGTGATGCTTCTGATACAGATAAGTCAAATGCTGGAACTTTGAGGTCTGATCCTAGAAGTTCTGGAAGGAAAGATATTGGATTTGTTGACAGATCTATCAATCAACCTAAAGTGAGTGGGGGATAAAAGGCAAACAAGTGTAGATGAATTGGGTGACGCAGTAGGAAGAGAACATAGGGATTTATATATATATATATATATATATTATATTATAGGTTGAAATTATAATAAAGCATAAATTTGTTATAATATAATTTTATTTTTCAATCGTAATATTTTTTTAGTATAAATTCATATAAATCTTAATATAGTATAATTAATAGTAAAAAAAAATTAAAATTATTAAATTAATAATAAATATTTAAATTAATATTTAATTTAATTTAAAAAAATGAAAAACTTTGTTATTTTATTTGTAACAATATATTTATATTTTAAACTAAAATTTTAATTAAAAAAAATGATAAATAAAATAAAAATAAAATTGAAATTCTAAAAGGAAAAGAAAATAAAATATAATGGTTTTCCTTATCCTTTTCTACTAGGGGTAAGAAGACGCAAAATAGTATAAATAATTAATATTTTCGTTGTCTCACCTCTGTTTCTGATAATACAGATTGCGATTGCGATGGAACCTTCGAGAATAAGAATCAAATCCGACGATGAGGAAGTTGAGATTGCGATGGAACCTCCAACAAAAAGAATCAAATCGAACAATATGGAGATGGGGTCTGGAATAAAATCACTGGATATGCGGAGTCTGAGCGATTTACTTGAGAAAACAATCATCCATATCGTATCCTTGATGGATATCAAGGATACAGTGGAGGTATTATTGGACGCATATTCACTCTCTCAATTTTTACTTTCCTTGTGGGAATTGGCCTGCAACCTACGACCTCGTCATACACGACCTACGCCGTCGACAAAACATCAAACTTTGGAAACTCGGTGTCACATTCCTCACTAGTCATCACAATGATAACTGGGGAGTAAAACTTATTAAAGCAACTGTAGGTTACGCAGTGAAACATAAATTTCAAGTGTTTGAACTGGATTCCAAAATCCGTTGGATATCATGAATTTGAAACATAAATGGATGGATTGCTCGTCTTATCTTATTTTCATGTCAAATAAGATAATCTTGTGTTTGATTTTTGCCCATCAAACGAACCTATCCTCACTGTTTACAAAAAAGAATTTTTATTAAGTAAAATAAATATTTTTTAAAATATCCATTTAATTAAAAACATAAATTTATTAAATTTTAGTCACCGAGCAAAAGTCGCAAAAACTAGTACAGGGATCATCAGAGCTCATTGATATAGGTTGCAAATTTTCGGAAGAGGTCAATTGGTGGCCGTTTTGACAGTGGTGGTCATTCAAATTTCGATAGTGATCATCTCTGCTCTGGCAGAAGTCAATTATTAAAAAATATTTCGAAATTATTTTATTATTAATTTAATATTATAATTATATAATTTAATTTAATTTCAAAGATCTTGCAATTTTAATTGATTTTAAGTTTAATAAAAAAAAAGTTAAATATAAAAATATAATGAATAATGTTTAAGAGTCTATTACAATACCGATTGAGTTAGTTGTTATTGTAGTGATTAGTTGTTAAACTAATAGTTGAAGCAGTTATTAAATATAAAATGACGTAAAAAAATATTGTATTATTTTATTATAATTTATAATTTATTATATATTTTATTTTATTTTTCAGTGTTAATATTCACTTTTTAATTCAAAATCTATAATAATGTAATCATCAACTAATTAAAATATAATATATAATATTTATTTAAATAAATTTAAAAAGAAAAACCATCAAAATTTCTAATCCGATCTAATGAGCTAAAATAATATTAAACTTATTATTGTTCATACAAATTAAAAATTAAGTTAGAATATAATTAAAGTTTATAAACAATAAAATTTTGTTAAAAAATTAATTTTTACTAAAATATTTTTGTAATAATAAAATTAGATAAGAGTAGAATATGAGTTTTTGATTAGTGATTCATAGATAGTTACTTTAAATAATTATCTAGAAATCACTAATTGAACAGAGAATGAGTTTTTTATTATTTTTATTTTATAACTTTTATTTACGTTATATAGTCCAATTTTAAAAATTTTACAGAAACAATCTTTCAAATTTTCACTTTTAAAAAATGAACCAAATTGACTATTTTATCTTTTATGAAGACCTTTTACACTTATCTGTAAAGGTGTGAATATAGTCTGTGAAGATGATTTGTGAAGGTGTGATGGTTTATTTTTTAAAATCAAAATTTGAATGGTTCAAAAATAAAAATAAAATTTTATTGATTTAGTTTTGAATTTTTAAACATTGTTTAGTTCATTTCATGTAATTTTCCCACAAAAAATAATTATTCTCAAACACTCAAATTTTCAAATTGTTAATTTAAAATCTAATCACTAATTAAATCTAATTAAATATGAACTGTGAAACACACGTACTGTTGGTACAGTGTTCAGAAAAATAGGAATCAGAATCTAGACGTTGAACAAATTGAGGCGAGGTTAGGGCCTAGGCTAATTTTTTAGTCTTCTTCGGATTCTTGGTCTCTGAGTGGAGATGTTTCGCTGGTGTTTGTTGGATTCGCCGTTACAGAGTTGTGTCTGTGTGTGTGGAGGATTTGGACGAGAGAAGAAAAACAGAGTGGTTTTGTGTTAATGGAAGTTTTTTATAATGATAATAAAAACAGAGGATTTTGGAGGATTTTTGTTTGGTCCTTCAAGTTTATACAATAGTTTTTATTATTCAGAGTTTGTAGTTTTTTATTTGGATACTAACTATTCTTTTTTATTTAAGTATGATTTTAGTAAATATCATTATTTATTTCAATTAATTTTAAGAAATTAAAATATAAAAGTAATTATGAACATTAAAGGTTACGTTTTATATTTATTAAATATCATTATTTATTTAAATTAATTTTTAGAAAATTAAAATATATAATCTAATATAAAAGTGTTTGAACCAAAATTGATTCACAACGGTAAAGTAATTGAAATTGATTTGGTGAATTGAGTGGTAATATTCGATTGAGAAAAGGTTAGATTGAAGTCGAATTACAGGTTTACAAAGAAACTCAAATCAATTGCTTTTATTATTCCACTATCATCTCCTTGTCTTCCTTGTCCATATGGAGATGAGAGAAGAAAAATTCCAATCCCTTCTTCTTCGTTTCTTCTTCCTTATAAAGCGTTTGTTCCTACTCCTCTTTATCCTTAATCCCTCCTATTATCCACTTGACAGAAGTGATCACTAGTTCTTTAGTGTCTTTCTATATTCCTTTGTCTCCAAGTTTATGTGTTTTCTCTACTTTTCCCTCATTTTCGTAATTGATGGGCTTCTTCCTTTTCAACCATCTTCATTCGGCTAAGTGGTCGATCTTATTTTCATTCTTCTCAGATCTGGTTTCTCTTCTTTAGCCAAGTGATTTTATTTGACGGCGTTAGAAAGTGTACGAGATCTTGGTTTGAGCTCCTCCTTTTTTGGCCGTTGCCAGTGCTTTCTTCTCTTGATTCTACTGCCATGTCTAATCTACTGATTTGGCCTTCATCTAGAAGATTCAAAATTGACTTTCTTCTCCTTTCTTGATCTTGGGCTTAGTTTTGGTTTTTGATGGACTTTATCAGGCCCAAGCCCTTACCATTTGTAAATAGAAAGTTTGAATATTTTCACTTAATCATCTAGCCCCTAATATTGGTCAATGAGGTTAACTGAAGCGGGCCAAGATTAAAAGAACCTGTTAAACCAGGGTGATATTGAATTTCTGGGCCTTTAATTGGAATGGTCCAAAGTTGTATTGAATTTCCAGACCTTTAATTGAAATGGCCCAAAGTTGTATTGAATTTCAGGCCCATCTCATTAGGTTTATGACTTAGCTAAATATGGCTGTTTGGTTCAATTCCAACTATTTGTTTCCTCTTACCACTATGATGAAACCTCCTTGATTTGCTCCCGCCTTGGTAATTATGACAGCGCAGTTAGCCGTCTTATCGTTCTTTTTCCCAAAGCGATTAGATTTTCAAATTGATTTGCATACTCACGTCTTCCAGATTTTTTTCTCCTTTTTATTTTTATTCTGAAAGCTTAATCTTCATTCTCTCCTTTTATTCCTCATTTATCTTTTGATTAGGTAAAACTCATACTTTTTTTATCTAATAACTACTTATGCACTTCAAGTTCTCTTTGCTATATCTCCGTGATGGTTCCGCCGGTGAGCATTGTTCCGCTTCATCGCCTACCTTTCTTGTTCCCACTTCGTCTCCACAATTTTTTGATAGCAGGGCTGAGAGTCTCAGAGGTCAGTCGTTACCTATTATTGTCGAAACTCACGGTTCGCCTGTCCGTCCAACAAAATGGTCGTTTACAAGAAGTATCGTCAAACGCGTCTAGAAACTCAGTCCTCCTCAGTCAAATGACGGATCTTGGTCTGAAACTTTGCCTGAAGCTCCTGCAGAAGTCAGTTATGAAAGAGAAAGTTGCTAGCGCAAGCCAGGGTTGTTTCCCCAAAGTCATGACTTTTTCTCAAGTTCCTCCTAGTCCTCGTCCATCGAAACGGACCTAGAGTGCACCAGCTTCTCCCCTTCCTGCAGATCTGCTTTGAGATGCTTTTGCTTTCTTTTCTAGAGATCTTAATACTGAGAATGTTTGTCAAGTCATACCAGATTCTGTTACTTAGGTCATCGAATATTGTGTTGCCGTATCTTGTCTGGTAAATCTTAAAGCATCGTTTACTATTTTTATTTGTCGACTTGCTTATGAATATGTTTTCTTGAGTGTAGCTTGAATATGAGTATGTTGGTTTGAGTTTTGATTGTTGCCATGATTTCTTTTAGGCCTCTTATTCTGTCTTTCACACCAAGAAGTTGGAAGAATCTGTTTTAGAAAGAAACAAGAAGCTCTCTGCTAGTAATCTTCAACTCAATGAAGGCAACAAAAGATTACATGAGTATATGTGTGAATCTATGTTTGAGACCTTCAGCTTAGCCATGAGCTCTAGACCTCTCTCAATTTGGCCAAATCCTTTAGATCTAAATTCAACAAAGTCAATGATCAACTGAAGATTGAGTCTGAATAGCAATTGACCGAGCGCCACCTTATCACATATACGGTATAAAGACTGACTACTAGCCCCACATATCCCCACCACGCTTTCCAACATGCTTTATCCTCACTCACATGCTTCCTGGGTAAACTTCCTGGAAGGTCACCCATCCCAAGATTGCTCCAAGCTAAGCACGCTTAACTTTAAAGTTTTCAAGTTTTGGACTCCCGAAAAATAATGTGCACATTGGTGATAAGGGTAGCAATTCAATTCCTTTTAACTCTTTCTCAATATAGGATGTTACAGCTTGTCTGGAAAGCATGTGAGTGAGGACAAAACATTCTGGAATGCGTAATGGTGGTCTGTGGGGCTAGTGGTCAGCCTTAAGACTAGTTGTGTGATAAGGTAGCACCTAACCACTGCGACTCGAGTCATCTGGGGCACGGGTCAGACGTTACATTATCTCTTTCTGAATGTTATAAGAGTTGTGGTTATTTTATAGTTAGTTATATAGATCTTCTATTTGTGATAGTGCTACATCTGCTTTATTTAGCACTCAAAATTCAGAAAGTAAAACTAATGAAGATGGGGACTTTGAACATGGTTTCATTCAACATTTATTGCTAGGAATGTCACATCCATAAATAAGGCTAAATTAATACTTAGTTTGTTATTCGATAGATTTTGTAAAAAAATTTTAAATGGAAAAATTTTTTAATGAAAAGAACTCTGGTGGGCTTATTTACAATTTATTAGTGGTTAGGTGAAAACCTAGGTTATTACAAGTAGCAATCATTCAGACGCCAGAACCCATTTCTTCTCTTTTCTCTAAACTAGGAAAAACTGAAACACTAAACCCTCACAAAAACTTGTTTTCACTGTTTCATTGAATCATTGTTGTTTTAGTCACTATTTCATTGGTTTTGCTATCAGTTTAAAAGTTTCCCATAAGGCTGTTCTTCAATTACTAGGTTTTGAAGGTAAATCCATGGATTCATGTTTTGAGTTAATCGATTTCCCTAACTGTGAGTCCAATGCTTATTCTTGGGTTTACTCTTCAATGTCTCAAATCTGTCACAAGTTGTAAACCCTAATCTTCGAATTTCTAGTGTTCTTGGGGTCTGTTATTGATTTTGGTTTGCCCGTTATTTAGGACACGGAGTAGCTGAATGTTAACCAGAGTAGTCCTGCTGTTAGATTAGTGTATTCCGTTAGTAGTCATGTTTAAATCCTCACTTATGTCTGTTATTGTATGTTCCGTGTTGCATTAACCTATATATAACCTAAAGTGCAATGAACTCAAATCTGAAATTCGTAACATGTGTTGAGGCTTTTATTTCTGCTGTTAGTATTGTTTTTATATCATTACTATATGCACTGTTGCAATATCCGTTGAATGCTAAAAGCTATACTTGTTATAATCTGAAAACTAAGCCCTGTATAAAGTATGATAGCTATAAGACCGGCATGCCGTAAGGATATGAGATGTACAGGCCTTAGCTTGCCTTCTGGATGTGACGACATCAGGCCTTGTTGCCTTCTAGATGTGACGAAATCAAACTCTTTTTCGAGATCTCTGGCCCATTTTCTGGAGCTTTGCTTATAAGTAAGAGGTCTCTGACCTAACTCTGTTTTTGTTCCTGATTTTGTTATCAAACTAAAGATAGGAAAATAATCTGTAATCTTATGTGTGAAGTGTATGATAAGAATCTGGTAAAAACCTTAAATTTGAAGTATTCTAAATCTGTTATTCTCTAGAATATAGTATTTACATTCCGGCAAGTTAATTACTTGACTAAAAATATCATATTTGATACACACATAAGGGAATCTGAACTGTGATGTCTGATATGTAATCTGATATCTGCAATGTATATAAGGAAAGCTGAAATCTTATATATGATCTGTAAATTCTGAAATTTGAAGTATACTCAAAACTGATTATATTTGTATAGATGATTTGTGAAGTGTATGCTTAATGCTATTATTTTATATATGTTGCCTTTAGACAAGGTTGTTGCTTAATTGCTTAATTTAAAGAAGATTTAAAAATTGAAGTTGTAAAATGAGTTAGACTTAGGCGAAACTTCATTACTCAGCCTAACCATCGCCAAGTTAGGCGAAACCCATTTTCTAAAACAAACATTACTGCCTAAGTTCATCGACAAAGTTAAGAATAAGGTTGGCGAAATCTTATTTCTATCGCCAGTGTTTACACGTTGTTGCAGGCGAAACCTTGAACCTTTGCCAGAGTCTATTGCCAAGTTAAGTAGGACGTTAGCGACACCCTACGTCTATTGCCTTGATGTAGGCAACACCTCCTAAACAATTATCCTTCACCAAATATCTATCGCTAAGTTTTAGGCGTCAACCAAGACTCCAAACTTCCTTCGCCACGTATCTTTGCCAAAGTATAAGTGATACATTGAACCAGTCATAGAAATTTGCGAAAATTTCCTTGCTAAGCCTAAGCGATAACCTTTTCCTTTGATAAGTATCACCAGTTGATAAGTCTAGAATTTACCTATGTTTTAGCATATTTTATGAGCTTAAATATAATAAAATCGAGCTTAAAAGGTGAGATATTGAATGCATTTCTAGTAACTTTAGACTATTATTGCTGAGACAGGGACTTGGATGAAAAGTTTTGGAAAAGGAGCTAAATCTTGCAAAATTAGAAGAAAGGAGGACCAAATCAAAATTTCATCCAAAGTCATCACGATGGCGAAATGGTTATGCCAAGATCATTATCGCCTGGGAACATCGCCATTAACTAAAGGGAAAAGGTGATGAAGATGGCGAAATATGACAAATCTCGCCTCAAAGACTTGAGCACATGAGGTGAGTTAGACTCTCCTTGCCGCATATGTCGCCACTCTTGACAGAAGCTGTAGGCGATGAAGGTTGAATGTCGTCTGGTTGAGGCGATAATTGAAAGTAATAAGTCGCCTAGCTAAGGGAAGATACAGGCGAACTAAGATGATATCGCCATGTTGTTTGTAAATGAACGGAGTGCTTTGGCGAAGGAAAGAATCACTCGCCTAGACTTAAGGCGATATATCTTGGCTACATAAAGAACATTTCGCCTAAAGAGAAGCTAGCTTGGCGATCAGGACAAGCGAGATTTGAAGAAGTCGTTTGGTTCAGGCGAAGGAACTGGTGACATAAAATGAAGAAAAATGTTACTTCGCCAATTTGTATTTTTTTTGGTTGTTTTAACTTCAAAATTGCCACTGAGCTTAGACTCTATAAATAGGAGCTCCGCTGAGGCATTAGTACGATTGATTTCACTTTTGACATTCTTTTATACTTTGAGAGAAATTCTAGATTCTTCTATATGCTTTATTCAACATCTTTAGAGAAGTTTCTTGAAGAAGTTTTGAACTCTGTTTCTGTTGATCATAGAGATTAGCTTGTAGATTGTGATGCAACAACTGTGACAGAGTCTAACTTCAGTCTTCCTCGGTAAGATTCAGATCTTACACATGTTAATGAAGAATTTGTACTGTAATTGCTTATGTTGAACCATACATGTTAGCTTAATAGCTTTGTTGACTTATTGAGTTTTGATGTTGATTATCACTTTAACTGAAATGTTTCTTGTTCAATTATAGCCAGATCTACTTGATTTTCATGAGCTGATTAAATTACAAGAATGAGAGTTACGAAATATTGTTAATCTGAGATTTGATTTTGACCAGAGATGACGATTAGGTTTCAGATTTAAGAACAGAGGATCGTAGTGCTAGAGATAGACTATAGATATGTTTTTCTACAGATTGTGCTTATCAGTTGTATAGATTGTAGTATAGAGATATATGCAACTATATAATTGAGATCTGTTAAATTGAATTGAGAGATCTTTTAACAAATCACTACTGATGATCTAGAAGGTAAATCTGTGATTTAAGGTGAAACTTGCATAAGAAGTTAATTGATAATAAATTTAGCAAATCAACTTATTCATTGTTAAGATCAATTGCAAAATAGAGTGCTGACTTGAGTTTTAATTGAATGAATGTCACTAGTATCTTTTACTTCACATCAATTCAATGATTCTTATGATTCAATTTGTATATAGGATTCTTTTAGCAATTCAGTTTAAATCTTAGTCTTAATAATGCTTCTTAGCTTACAATCCCTGTGGAGACAATATCTAAAATACTACATTAAACATTGATAGGAATTCTGATTGATTACTGTGAAATCTAATATCAGTCGAGTTTTCATCCCATCACCAGTCACTCTCGCCAGAAAGCAGGCGACGATTCCTCAATTTTTTAGGTATCGCTAAACCACATCGCTAGAAGCCTTCTTAGTATTTAAAATCATCGCCATCAGCATTGACATCTTTGAGGCGAAACCATTCCCTACCCCTCAGTTGTTTCTAAGTCACACTTCATTATCAATTTTCTTCTAAACTTCTTATTCTTGAATTTCCCTTTCCGAAAAGTTATTATAAATCTGATTTGGATTTAAAACAAATAAGTTATGACCATTTTAAATTTAGCGCCTTTTCAGGGTATAATCAATTTATTTAACCAATATAAATGGTAAATGATCTTACTACTCATTAAAGAACTTGGGAAGCTTTAGAACAATTCAGAGCTATTTGATTTCTTTTGTACTCTTCTGTTTGCTTTTGTTAAAGGTATCTGGTTTGTTAGGTAATTTACATATGTTGTGTGTTCATAATTAATTGTTAATCTGAAAAGCATTGCATATGTGTGGATGTTGGCCATTGGCTTACTAACTAGACATTCGATAGTCTAACTCTGTTGTGTTCTTCATTTTTGTTTATGTTAATTTTCCTGATCGGGATGGAAAATGTTGATGTCAGACAACCAGGTGGAATAGCAAGGCACACATATATCATTCCATGCATCACTCTATCATCTAGGCTCATGTTTTAGCACTTATTTTCAGTTTGATTACTTTCTTGACATTTGTAATGGAGTTCATTCTATATTTTTTTTTTATTTTTTTTTTTATGTTTTTATTTTTGTTTTTTTTGTTTTTTTTTTTTTTTGTTTTTTTTGTTTTTTTTTTTTTTTTATTTTTTAAGTTTTGACTATATGTATATATATTATATGAACTCTATTACTCTGTCTGTAAGATTGTTTGTCGTGGCGTCCCTGCATCCCTGCATCCGTCTATAAGGCGGGGGTGTTGGTACAGTACAAGGAAACTAGGGTACAAACTTGAACAATTGTATGCTTCCAAAATAGAAAATAACAAATTATTCCTCTTGGTGAATTTAAGGCAATTGAATACCAAAAAGGTAACTCTTTAATAGATCATTTGAATGAGTCTCAAGGAATTCTCTTTGATTAACTCAACTATAAATAGTTAAAATGAAATCGGTTAAAAGTGAAATTCTAAACGAAGAGATGGGACTGAGGTCACAAGGGACATTGTTTATTTCTTCTTTATCAGAAGTCTTGTCTATAACTTTTAGGGGGAGGAGTAAGAGTAAAGGATCAAAGGGCAAAGATAGAAGCAAAAGAAGATCAAATAGATACGCTAACATTCAGTGTCATCACAACCATAGAAAGGGACCTAACAAAAGATTCTGTAGAAAGTTCAAAGAAAAAAATGAGAAGGAAGATGACACCAATAATTATGATAGGGCGTCTATGGCCACAAATTCATTTCTCGTTCTTTTGGAGGAAAATGTTATTAATTTAACCTAGCAAGAAACTAGTAGGGTCATTGACAACAGAGCTTCTGTAGTGTTCAGTTTCTGGGCCTAAATTTTTTTAGTTATTTTTGAGTCAATTTTGGTAAGAAATTTAAGTTTTAAGATTCCACTTAGGAACAAATAAAAATTCGCTCTAAGGGTAAAATGGTAATTGAAGACCCGAGTTCGGAAGTAGTATATTAAATTCATTATAATAAAAATGGTTTCCAAATTGATTTTTGAGAAAGTGGGCCTATTTTGGGAAGAATGGATTTTTAAGTAAAATAAGGTGATTTTATACCTAAATCATGATTTTGGTAGAATAAATATATTTTAGAGTCGAGAAAATATTTTCGGGAGCAGAGAACCGGATGAGAATTGATGGAAACATGTGGGTTTAAGTGTTATTGAGCCGAAAATAATGATTTCAAGCCCAAAATACCCAAAAATATACTTCACCTCTCATTCCCTTTTCCAAAACCTTAGCACTCATTTATAATCAACAACCACTAGAATTAACCAATTCAAACTCCAAAACAACATTCCATAGCTTTATTTAATAGTTCTAGAAAGGAATTCCAATCATATTTCGTCCACCATTTTGGTAAAGCTTTCTCTCTATACACCCATTAAAGACATCTTTACATTTAAAACTATTAAAATTAAATAAATGGTGTTGGTAGAGTCCTATAACATTCATAAATGCTTCCGAATAGGTAGAATGATTTATAGTAGTCTCTAATTAGCACTTGAGTAGAAACCCTAGGGCTAGATATGTTAGTTTGATGTTACTGTCTTCAATTGATTGAATGTGATGCTATTTGATGGTGCCATTAAGCAACCAAGGTGTTGATAAGAATCGAACTGAGGAGGCTTAGCTTTGTTATCATCGTAGAAAATGTTAGCACCCTTGTTTTAAATACTATATGGATGTAAGTTATTTGTTCGATGTTTGAATGCATTAATAGGATAATAATAAGATAATAAAGTGAATGTATAATGATAATAGGTATCGTAGTAGTGAATATTGAAATCTTGCTATAACGGAATAATTTGGGTTATTTGGTTAAATAGATAGTTGTGGAGTTGTATTTTGATAAGATTATGGAATTGGATGTGTGAGAATGTGGATACATGTACATAAATGGTACTTAAAGATTATGTGATGATAAATGATGAGTTGTGCCAAATTGTCTCTAGGAGATTATTTGTGTACCATGGAGTATATAAGTATATAAGATGTCTAATTTTGTGTGTTTGAATCACTCTAAGGATAATTTGCGCTTAATCTAACTTATTAAATAATGAAATGGCATGTCATGGAGTATAAAGATAGCTTACATATGTCTCATATGTAAAGACTTGACTAGCTAGCCTGAATTAAAGAGTTTAAGAGTGACTGCTCTTATCAGATGTGATAAAATCATCGACCTTTGGGCCCATCATTATATAATCTAAAATGTTATAACTATTCCAAAAGGGGGACAACCGAGTTACTATAAATTTAACCTTCGGGTCCATCATGAGTATTCGCTCTTGTCATGACTTCAGTTTTATTATAATGTTTTCACTAGTCAAATTAGAACTAAGGGAGAACAACTGTAAATGGTTAAATGTGTATTTTGAATTTCATTAGATGTATTTCATTCTTGTTTCAACTTTGGATTGATGTTGGAATGTCAGAATGATGGATATGTATAGTGGTAAAGCTTTCTAGTGTGTCTCACTACCCTTAAAGCTTTAATAATTCGATAGGATGAGTTATAGGATGAGTTATACTGAGATTTAGCTTAGAGTCATTATAGGCTTGGTTTTGCCTAGAACTCAACACATTTTATGAGTTACTAAGCTTGGAACTCGGTAACAGTCTCATAAAAAACTTGATATACTCATTATAGAGTGAATTTTTATAAGTTGCGGAGCTTTGAACTTGGCAAGTGTCTTATTAAAACTCGGCAAGTAACCTCTGGCTGTATTTTCTTCATAGGTTCTTGACCTTTTGCTAGGAAAATAGTTCAGCAAGTAGCTCGACAAGTGCTTCTAAAGTGATTTTTCAAATGTCGCCGAACTACTACTCGAAAAGTAGCTCGATAATGAGTCTCAGGAGTCCATTTTACTTAAGTTACTCAGCTATAACTCGGCAAGCAAGTCGACAAGTAGCCTTCAGAATATTTTTTTAAATAGGTTTCCGAGCTTATTAATTGTCAAATACTTTGGAAAGTGCTTTTATCAAGTTGAATTTAACAAGTTTTCGAACTATTAACTCGGTTAGCACCTTGGCAACTAGTTATGTAAAATCCTCTACCCCTATTTTCTTCATTAGATGTTGTGTTTGTAGTTTGGTAAGTTACTCGATAAGCACCTGGACAAGTGCTTCTGGAAGGTTTATTTTCTTAAGTTGTTGAGCTTATATCTCCATATATACCTCAGAAAGTACCTCAATAAATATTTTTGTTTTCATTTCCTTCTTGACTTTCCAAGCTCTTAGCTTGATAAGGTCTCGGTAGCTATGTCGGCAACTCCCGGTAATTTACAAAATTTGTATGTTTCCACTCATGTGTTCCTTAATGATTGGATGTTTGATGATAGACGATTAGAGATGCATTCTTATATGTTTCCGTGTAATAAAATTCAAAAGAAGCACATTGTTTGTGGATGTTTGATAACCTGACGCTTTTCTTTCCATGTTGTTTTTTTTATTTATTTTTTTTAATCTTTTTTTCATATAATTTGTTAGTAGGTGGTCGAGCGAGATAGAAACAATTTCATTGCATATCCATGAAGAGATGACTTGAAAATCATTTATTTCAAATTCATTTCTATATTTTATGAACTTATTATGTTCTAATGAAATAATTGTAAAGCTATGACATTTTATTTTTTACATTCTACGAGATATTATGTTTCTAAGCTAAATATCTTATCTATTTTGGATTTGTAATCTTGCTAAGTCTTTGGATATATTTGAACTATATCTCAATAATTGAATGAATGAATATGTACTTCATGATATGATATTTATAATATATGGTTATAAATATATAGGGTTCATTCCAAAAAACCACCCAAATTTTGAAACATTTTACTTTTGCACCTGGTTTTGTAAAGTTCTAACAAATCAACCCCAAACCACCAAAACCCAAAACTACTAGTGGTTTTGGTGAGATGTGAGTGCTTTTTTTTTTTTTTTTGTATGTTTTGAGTGGTTTGGCTAATTATATAGTTTAATAATTTTTAAATTTTTGGTTTAATAATTTTATCAAATTTTAAATACTTAGAATAATGTAATTGTGGGTACCTATAGCTGTGTGATATTTTTACTTAAGGTACTTCAACTTTGCGAGGTTTCATATAGGTACTCCAACTTTACGATGTTTCATACAGGTGCTGCTCAAAGATTGCGTCACGTCAACCGAAGGATCTAAATGACCTGTAATTTGCAAGTTTTAGTATCTATATGAAACCTCGCAAAGTTGAAGTACCTAATTGAAAATTTTGCACAATTATAGGTACTCAGAATTACATTATCCCTAAATACTTTATTAAATAATTTCATTTTTTTTTAAAAAAAAAATTTAATTTCAAAAGTCACTAAATTAAAACAAAATAATATATAGTTTTAGTATTTTTCAAGTGTTTGGTTTAATAGTTTATAATATTTTTTTTAGTTTTAATTATATTTTTAAAATTAACTAAATTTAAACCAATTGTTGGGTAGATTTAATAATTTGTAAATATTTGGATATATAATTCTAAATCTTCTTTTAACCTTAACTAGAATTACAGACCCGTGCGGTACGCACAGGTGTTAAAATATACACTAAACATGTATTTTTTTAAAATTCTTGTAAACAACAAATAATCAAATGTATGTCTCTCGCAAAATGAATAATATACCATAGGATGTCCCGATCAACCGACAATAATATAGAAAATAATAAAAGCAAATAAAATCCAAAATATAGAAGAAGAAAAAAAGACTAAACAAATCTAATTAGATTTGAATCTCTTTCCACTCTTAGTCATTTGTGTTATTGAGTTCAAATCATGCAAAATTGAGTGAACTTATTATGAATCTCACTTATCCTTAATTCATTTGGTGCGGCTCGCGGTGAAAATACCTTCATTAAAATCAATACATATATTAGTATTTGCAATTTTATTGCTCTAAGAAAAGAAAATGTAATTATTTAACTTATCAGATAAATTCCATGAATTTTGTGTCGGACAACATTCAGTTTGTACCTTTATCAAGTGCTTGGGAAGACTTCTTTAGATACAAATTTGGTTATGATTTTTAGACCTTTAAGATTAGTTGCTCGGGATAAACGACATATAATTGACTATGCCTGAAAATAGGTCTTTTGAGATAGTGACCTACATTATCTAAAGACTGTCCCTGACTCTCGTGTTATGGTTATTGTAAATGATATTGAGATGAGGAATTGTCTCCTCTTAAATTTGAACGGTAATATAGACTCCCACATCGTCAATGTAAGTTACAATTCAAGGCCTTGTGGCTTCCAAGATGAATGTTATATATTGAATCTACAGTAGGAGTTAATGGGATGGAGAATGTCGAATTTGTAGTCTTTCATTGCCCTTGAATATCTTGTCTACTACCTTGAAAAAATGCTTGTGTATCACTTGTGTCTCATCCCATATGATTAGTTTTGCCTTTATAAACAACTTAACCTAGTGGCTTCCAAGAGGGACGTTGCACGTTGAATCCTCAATATGAGTCAATAGGATGTAGGATGTCAAATGTGTAGTCTTTCATCTAGGCAGTAAAAGTGAAGCAATTTCACTTGGGACTGCTGTCAGTATAATTTGATTATGCAATTTTAGAGTCGAAACTAAACCTATCAACACAAAAATCTATCATGTACCTCCGTAGCTGTATACGAAAAACAAATCTCCTTTTCAATTGCTCATGTCATCCATGATCATGTTATACACAAGTTTTTGTTCATTTGTCGTATTATTCACAAAGTTATCATGGTCACTTTTTAATTTTAAAAATTTAGAATTGAATCGAAAAATCTAAAATATTTTAAACTTTTATTAAAACCTATAGCGGCAGGTACCTTTTAATTGTACAAAGGGCGTGAATGCTTTAAAGGTTGATATGAAAACTAATTTAATAAAAATAGCTATATACTAAGTGAGTATGAAAACTAATTTAATAAAAATAGCTATATACTAAGTGAGTTACGCTTTCGATCTTGGATAGTAAGAAGATGAAATATAACATATTACTCTAAAAATTTATACATTTTAATGACTAAGTAATCTAGTTAATTAATTAATACTTATGTGTAAATATGTAATTTAATATAAAGATTCTTACGTATTATTATTTTAGAGCGCAACTTGTCATCACGTGGTTAATTCGCTTATTTAAGTTTCTCCTTTTATTATAATAAAGATATTAGATTATTGATTTTGGGTTTGTATTAATTTCAAAAACTTAAATTTGAATCCACAATATAAAATATTTTAAACTTTTATTAAAACCTATAGCGGTACCTACCTTTTAATTATACAAAAGACACTAATGCCTTACAAGTCGATATTAAAACTAACTTAATAAAAATCTCATTTATATAGTAGTGGTGAAAATAATTACTGAATTACGTTTCCTATATGGGATAACAATTAGTTGAAATATAAAATATAATAGAAAAATAAAATAATATATTTTAAATGACAAAATAATCTAATGAAGTAATTAATACTTATGTGTTAATATGTAATTTAATTAAAAATGCTTATGTATTTTTTTTTTTTTAAAAACATCACGTGTCATCATGTGATGAATTCGTTTTATTAGGTTTCTCCTATTTATTATAGTAGAGATATTATATATAGATTTTGGGTTTATATGAATTTCGAAAAACTTAAAATTGAATCCAAAATTTAAAATATTTTAAACTTTATTAAAACTTATAACGACAAGTATCTTTTAATGGTACAAAGGGCACCAATACCTTAATGGCAAATATGAAAACTAATTTAATAAAAAAATTTCATTTATATAATAGTGGTGAAAATAAGTAGAGAGTTACACTTCGATGTGGGATAACAATTAGTTGAAACATAAGATATAATAGAAAAAAATAAAATAATATATTTTAAATGAAAAAATACCCAAATGAATTAATTAGTATTTATGTATTAATATATAATTTAATATAAAAATGTGTACGTGTTATTTTTTATAGCGCCACTTGTCAGCACGTGGTTAATTCGGTTTGTTAGGTTTTTTTTTTTATTTTTTTATTTTTTATTTTTTATAATAGAGATAAAGATATTATAATATTGATTATGAATTTGCATCAATTTTAAAAACTTAAAATTGAATCCAAAATGTAAACTATTTTAAACTTTTGTTAAAACCTACATCGGCAAGTACCTTTTAACTGTACAAAGGACATAAATGTCTTAAAGGCCGATAAGAAAAATAATTAAAAAAAAAATCTTAATTATAATGTATAGCGAAAATAATTAATAGTTACGTTTCCGATGTGAGATACCAATTAGTTGAAATATAACATATAGTAAAAAAATAAAATAATATATTTAAATGACAAAATAACCTAATGAATTATTTAATACTTATGTGTTAAAAGGTAATCTAATATAAAAATCCTTATGTGTTATTTTATTATAACGCCACTTATCATCACGTGGTTAATTCATTTTGTTAGGTTCTCATTTTATTATAATTAGAGAGATTATAATATTGATTTTGGACTTTAAAATTAAATGCAAATTATGAAATATTTTAAACTTTTATTAAAACCTACCGCGACATTACCTTTTAGTTGTAAAAAGGGAAACAATGCCTTAAAGGTTGATATGAAAAATAATTCGATAAAAGTGACATTTATATAATAGTGGCAAACATAATTAGTGAGTTACGCTTCCGACGTAAAATAACAATTAGTTGAAATATAATATATAATAGAAATAAAATAAAATAATATATTTTAAATAACAAAATAACCTAATGAATTAGTTATACTTATGTGTTAATATGTAATTTAATATAAAAATGCTTACGTGTTGTTTCTTTGGAGCGCCACTTGTCAGAAACGTGGTTAATTCGTTTTGTTATATTTATCCTTTTATTTTAATAAAGATAGATATATGAAAATTACATAAAATGGACCAAACAAAGTTTAAAAATTCAAAACTAAACCAACAAAACTTTATTTCTATTTTTGAGCCATGAAAACTTTGATTTTCAAAAATAGACCTTCACACCTTCACAAATCCTCTTCACAGATCACCTTCACACCTTCATAGATAAGTGTAAAAAATCTTCACAGAAGGATAAATTGGTCAATTTGGTTCCTTTTTTAAAAGTGAAAGTTTGAAAGATTATTTTTGTAAAGTTTTTAAAGTTGGGCTATACAATGCAAACAAAAGTTATAAAATAACAAAAATGAAAATAACACATATTATAATATTGGTTTTGAGTTTGTATCAATTTTAAAAACTTTAAATTAAATCTGAAATATAAAATATTTTAAACTTTTATTAAAACTTACGGCGATAAGTATTTTTTAATTGTATAAAGGGCATCAATGCCTTAAAAGTTTATATGAAAAATAATTCAATAAAAATATGGTTTATATAGTAGTGGCGAAAATAATTAGTGATTTAAGTTTCCGACGTGAGATAACAATTAGTTGAAATATAACCTATAGTAAAAAAAAATAAAATAAAATATTTTACATGACAAAACAACCTAATGAATTATTTAATACTTATGTGTTAATATGTAATCTAATATAAAAATGCTTACGTATTATTTTATTATACTTATGTAAACTTACGTGTTAATATGTAATCTAATATAATCCAATATCTTAAAGGTCGATATGAAAAATAATTCAATTATAATGTCTTTATATAGTAGTCGCAAAAATAATTACTGAGTTACGCTTCCGATGTGGGATAGTAATTAGTTGAAATATAACATATAGTAGAATATATATATATATATATATCTATATATATATATATTAAATGATAAAAATAACCTAATAAATTAATTAATACTTAAGTGTTGATATGTAATTTAATATAAAAAAAGTTACGTGTTATTTTTTGGAACTCCATTTGTCTCAACATGGTTAATTAGCTTTGTAAGTTTTTATTTATTTATTTATAATTGAAATAGAGGCAGAGATAGAAAAATTTCTTATTTATTTTGTTTGTATTGAATTAATTCGGTTTTTAAGAATGAATTGATTTTTTTTTTTGAGATGATATGATTGCGATTATAAAATGATTTATTTATTTTTTTTAATTAATAAAAAATTTATAAAACATGTTTGGTCGAACTTCTTCTTTTAAGAAGATGATAACTAAATTTTAAGTTAAACCAAACAATGAACTAAATTTTAAGTTAAAAAAAAATATAAAATATAAATAAATATATATATATATTAATAGATTAATAGAAATTTTGAATTCATCAATTAAGTCATTTTAAAATTGAATCAAAAACTAAAAACAAAACTCAAACCTTAGTGGCAAGTAGCTCTAGTTAATTTACAAAGAGCACAAATATCTTAAAGGTTGATGCGACTAATTAAACAAAAATCTCTTTACATAGTGGTGGAGAAAATAATTTTGGAGTTATATTTTCAATGTGGTATAACAATTAGTGTAAATATAATATATAACTGGATAATATATATTTTTTTAAAATAGAAAAATTGAATATTAAAATTTATTACAGAATCTCACGTGTTTAATTCGCTTTGTTAGGTTTTTCATTTTTTTTTCTAATAGAGATAGAGATAGAAAAGCTTCTTATTTATTGTGTTTGTATTGAATTGATTCGCTTTCTAAGAATGAATAGATTGCCATTATAAAATAATTTATTTATTCACATTTTTAATTTAATAAAAAAAAATTTACAAAACATGTTTGGTTGAATTTCTTCGTTTAAGTAGATGATAAGTAAATTTTAAGTTTAGCCAAACATATACTATTATATAAATATATATATATATATTGCAAAAAAAAATAATAAAATACTTCTATTATTATTATTATATAATATAGATTTTGGATTCATGACAATTTTAAAATTTTAAAATTGAATCCAAAAACTAAAATAATATAAACTCATATTTAAACCTCCGGTGGCAAGTAAGTTTATTTAATTTATCAAGAGCACTGATGCCTTAAAGGTCGATGTGACAACTAATTGAACGAAAATATCTTTATATAGGGTGGATAAAATAATCAGGGAGTTATATTTCCGATGTGGTATAACAATTAGTGTAAATATAATATATAGCTGGAAAAAATATATATTTTTTTAAATAGAAAAAATTTAATATTAGAATTTGTTATGGAATCTGGTGCAAAAAGAGTGGATTTTTTCTATCTATTGAGTGAATTACACTTGCCTATTAAAATGTCGAAATAACTAATTTAGCTAATTAAAATTAAAAACTAAAAAAGAAAATTTAATAGAAAAGTATGACGTGTTTTTTTAAAGGGTCACTTGCCATCATCTGGTTAATTTACTTAATTAGGTTTCTCCTTTAATTGTAATAGAGATAGAGATATAGATTTTATCATATTGATTTTGGTTTGTATTAATATTAAAAATTTAAAATTGAATAAAAAAATCTAAAATAATTTAAACTTTTATTAAAACCTATAGTGGCAAGTACAAAGGACATCAATGTCTTAAAGGTCAATATGAAAACTAATTTAATAAAAATCTCATTTACATAGTAGTAGCTAAAATAATTAGTGAGGTATGCTTTCGATGTGGGATAGTAATTAGTTGAAATATAACTGGTTGAACCAAAATTGATTCACAACAGTAAAGTAAGTTAAATTGATTGGAAATATTCAATTGAGAAAATGCTAGATTGAAGCCGAATTACAGGTATACAAAGAATCTCAAATCAATTGTTTTTATTATTCCACCATCATCTCCTTGTCCTCTTTGTCCATATGGAGATGAGAGAAGAAAAAATCCCCCTCTTCTTCGTTTCTTCTCCTTATAAAGCGTTTGTCCATACTTCTCTTTATCTTTCATCTCTCCTATTATCCACTTGACATAAGTGATCACTGGGTTTTTTAGTGTCTTTATGTATTCCTTTGTCTCCAAGTTTATGTGTTTTCTTTGCTTTTCCCTCCTTTTCGTAATTGATGGGCTTCTTCCTTTCCAACCATCTTCATTCGGCTAAGTGATCGATTTTACTTTCATTCTTCTCAAATCTGGTTTCTCTTCTTTGGTAAAGTGATTTTATTTGACGGAGTTAGAAACTATACGGGCTCTTGGTTTGAGCTCCTCCCTTTCTGACCGTTGCTAGTGCTTTCTTGCCTTGATTCTAACGCCATGTCTAATCTATTGATTTGGCCTTCATCTAGAAGATTCAAAATTGACTTTCTTCTCATTTCTTGATCTTGGGCTTAGTTTTGGTTTCTGATGAACTTTATCAGGCCCAAGTCCTTATCCTTTGTAAATAGAAAGTTTGAATATTTTCACTTAATCATCTAGCCACTAATCTTGGTCAATGTGGGTAACTGAAGCGGGCCAAGATTTAAAGAATCCGTTAATTGAGGGTGGTATTGAATTTCTGGGCCTTTATTTGGAATGGTCCAAAGTTGTATTGAATTTCAGGCCCATCTCATTAGGTTTATGACTTAACTAAATATGGCTGTTTGGTTCAATTCCAACTATTTGTTTTCTCTTAACGCTATGATGACACCTCCTTGATTTGCTCCCACCTCGGTAATTATGACTGCGCAGTTAGCCATCTTATCGTTCTTTTTCCCGAAGCGATTGGATTTTCAAATTGATTTGCATATTCACGTCTTCCAGACTTTTTTCTCCTTTTTATTTTTATTCTCGACGCTTAATCTTCATTATCTCCTTTTATTCATCATCTCTCTTCTGATTAGGTAAAACTCATACTTTTTTTATCTAACAACTACTTATACACTTCAAGTTCTCTTCGCTGTAGCACAGTCAAAACGGACAGTCCGGTCCGGTCCGCTCCGGTCCATACGGACTTCTTCAAAAAAACGGAACGGGGCGGACATGTCTGTTTTCTAAAACAGATTTATTTCTCAAGTCCGGGTCCGCCCGCGGATCCGTACAGACGGACCCGGACATGTCCGTTAATTTTCAACTTTTTTTTATTAATGCATATTGTTGAAGAGTTGTATATTTTTTATGGCCTTTATTACTTAATTTATAAAGTATTTTACATTCATCTTATTCAAGTACGGTTATATATATATACATATATATATATATATACATTCCATCACATATTGATTTAACTACCAAAGTAATAGAGAATCGAGCATAATAAAAAAGATTAAAACTAAAACACTAGCAAGAAGTATAGATGTCACATGAAATAAACGACATAATTATGGTCTAAAGATTTGTAACTTGCACAATCTCAAAAGACTACTACAAAATATTAAAACAACAGTTATCAAATATTTCGGAAAAAAACACTCTAAAGCGGACTGGAGTAGATTGACACCAGTTTTCTAAGTCCATATCCGTACACTAGTTATCAACGGTGGGTGTCTAAAAGAGGTGAGTATCGACATGATGAAGTTTAGGGTTTATTAGTTGTGAATCTTGATGTTTTTTTTTTATTAAAGTAGAGCAATGTAGAAAATTTTAATTTTTAAAAAATTCATATTGAAAATAGCGGATATCCGCGGATATATCCGCTCCGGTCCGCTAAAGTCCATTATCCGTACGGAGCGGATAAAAAAGCCCGCGATTGAAATGGACACTAGTTTTCTAAGTCCATATCCGTACAAATTACGGGCAGACCCGGATAGTCCGCGGACTTTGAGTCCGTTTTGACAGTACTACTTCGCTGTATCTCCGTGATGGTTCCGGCAGTGAGCATTGTTCCGCTTCATCGCCTACCTTTCTTGTTCCCACTTCGTCTCCATAGTTTTTTGACAGCAGGACCGAGAGTTTCGGAGGTCATTCGTTGCCTATTATTGTCGAAAGTCACGGTTCGTCTGTCCGTTTAAGGAAATGGTCGTTTACAAGAAGTGTCGTCAAACGCGACTAGAACTTAGTCCTCCTCAGTCAAATGACGGATCTTGGTCTGAAACTTTGCCTGAAGCTCCTGTAGAAGTCAGTTAGGAAAGAGAAAGTTGCTAGTGCAAGTTAGGGTTGTTTCCCAAAAGTCATGACTCCTTCTCAAGTTCCTCCTAGTCCTCGTCCATCGAAGCGGACCTAGAGTGCTCCAGCTTCTCCCTTCCTGCAAATCTGTTCGAGATGCTTTTGTTTTCTTTTCTGGGGATCTCAATACAGAGAATGTTTGTCAAGTCATACGAGATTCTGTTACTCAGGTCATCGGCTATTGTGTTGCCGTATCTTGTCTGGTAAATCCTTAAGCATCGTTTACTATTTTGATTTGTCAACTTGCTTATGAATATGTTTTCTTGAGTGTAGCTTGAATATGAATATGTTGGTTTGAGTTATGATTGTTGCCATGATTTCTTTTAGGCCTCTTATTCTGACTTTCACACCAAGAAGTTAGTAGAATCTGTTTTTGAAAGTAACAAGAAGCTCTCTGCTAGTAATCTAAAACTCAATGAAAGCAACAAAAGATTAAATGAGAAGATGTGTGAATCTATGTCTGAGACTTTCTGTCTTAGCCACGAGCTCTAGTCCTCTCTCGATTTGGCCAAATCCTTTAGATCTAAATTTGACAAAACCAATGATCAACTGAAGATCAAGTCTGACAAGCAACAGATCCTCGAATTTGACCCGGCTTCCTTAGTTCATCGCGGATTTGCCATGGCTCAAGAGGAGATCACATGTTTATACCCAGAGTTAGACTTATCTAGCATGAGCATTCCTCCTTACGATCCTATTTCGCCGACTCATGTTGCGATTCTCTCTCCATTCCATGATGATATTACTAATCGCAAAGTCACCACTGTCAAGGACGACCCTTCTGAAGATGGGAAGACCTGATTTTTTGGCTCTTCCCTTTGTTGTTACTTTACTTATTCAAGCTATTTATTTACATTTGTAATGTTATTATTATTATTTGACCTTGTGCCAGGATGATTTTACGTTTTTGTTGCATTGATTTAACCCTACTGTCTTAGGCATTGCATGTTGCCTTGTATGTCTTGAACTTTTCTTCAGGTGATTCTACTCCTTTGTGTGAGTTGTTACCTTATTGCAACTCGAAATTTTCATCGGAATTGTTTGGCGCTTTGCTCGCTTAATTATTTGGTCTTGCCAAGTTTAATATCTCCGTTTGAACAGGTCTTCCAACAATTCCCAGATGCATTATCTTACGGCCCCTACATGTTTGATCCCTGCTGTTGGTCAAGGATCACGAGCTTTTAATCCCTTGCTATTTGAATTTTTTTGTGATGTTGCTTAGTTCTGATTGGGTGTTGTATCCTGTTACAGTTCTAGAACGTCTCCTTGAACTTTTCGAGGATTTGTATTATCATTTTTCAGATTATGCAGTGATTCTTATCCACTGGGTCACAACCCTTTGTATTTTATCCACCCATAGTTTTGTACAGGTTTCACTTGATTCCAGCTTTTTTTGGCAGTGTATGAATTAGCTTGGGAGCTTTTTGCCCAAGTTCGTGTATGAATAAGCTTGGGAGCTTTTACCCAAGTTCGTTTATGAATCAACTTGGGAGCTTTTTGCCCAAGTTCGTGTATGAATTTGCTTGGAAAATTTTTGCCCATGTTTGGTCGTGAGCCCCAATAATTTTATTAACAAACTTAAGATTTGAAGCAGCAGCCCCGGATAAAATCCTCGGGGACTTAGGCCGATCTGAGACTTTTCGCTCAGAATTGGAGCTACAGCCCCGGATAAAATCCTCGGGGACTTAGACCGACCCGAGACTTTTTTGCTCAGTATTTGAAGCAGCAGCCATGGATAAAATCCTCGGGGACTTAGGCTGACCCGAGACTTTTCGCTCAGAGTTTGAAGCAGCAGCCCCGGATAAAATCCTCATGGACTTACACCGATCCGAGACTTTTCGCTCAGGATTTTCATTTCAAACTTTTTGTTTGACCTTCTCGCACTATAGCACTCTGCTTGGATGCTTTCAAAGTGAATCTTTCAATTAAATTCTCACACTTTATTCTGAATCTTGACATCGTAGCTGTCTGTTTTCCTTGGCTTGAATGCAGTTTCAGCCAAATGAAGCGGTGAAGGACCGGATTATAGTTTTTTGTAACTTCAACTTTTGCAAAACATAGTAGGCATATGATATAATTTAAGATTGTAAAATTACTATATGGTTGCAATGTCTCTTTACATAATATAATAGAAGAAATATAGTGCAAAAGTAACTACCACGAAGGAGATAAAATCTATAGCTAATCTATGTAGTTATTAAAGTAAGGAATTTGATTGTGAACCTGACCATTGTGCAAATTGAAGGAAAAGATTTACGTCATTGCTGAAAATTGAGTCCTGCTCACACTTCGGCACCAAGTTGCTATTCACGCTAAATGACTTAACATCAAAGCTTTCATCTCTTCTAGCTAGTTGAATTGCTCTTTCCTTCACTTTGTTTGTGTCAAACCCTTTGAATCATGTCTTACTCTCCTGGTTTCTCTTGTCGCTCTTTCTCCTTAAACAAACTTTAGAGTATGTTGGTTCTGTTGATAATACCCTGTGATCATAGAAGTCCATGATATCACATTCTTTTGAGCCATCTTATCAAAACCCTTCTTCCCTCGGCTAATTTCTTGCTACTAACACATCCCATGATCATAGTGTTCCACGAAACAATATTTATCTCCTACATTCGATCACAAAATTTTCCTACCAAATTCCACCAAACCACGCCGTCCACACATGTCAGTCAGCGTGTTCTCAAGTAAACATTAGTTTAGCAAGCCCATCATTACCTTCCATATATGCTATCATTTAATTCACAACTTCCCACTTTGATACTTAACACAAGCCAAAACAACTTTCACCATGGTCACGCACCGTGACAGTAGCTTCTCGAATTGGATCAAACAAACCAAATACCTCTTCAAACCTATTACACTGACTATATCCACAAATTAACAAATTCCAAGAAACCAAGTCTAGTTCAGACATTTCATCGAACATTTTGTGCCCGAGCTCAAATCACCACATGAACCATACATATGAATCAATGCATTAGAAACATATAAATACAACTCAAACCCAAGTTTGAAAACATGAACATGAATCACTCCCCCAGCGACAGGTCCTTCAATTGAGAACATGATTTAATTAGGAATAAAATTGTAACATTGTCAGTAAACAAGCCTTCATGAACCATTTTGTTATACATTTCGATAGTGTTTTTAAGTTGGTCACTCTATGAGAGGAAAGAACCGACACATGTAATCGTCTTCTAGCCCATACAATATCGTTTGTTCTCTAAAGTTCTCCACGTGTACTACTGGGTTGGTTGCTTCTCTATATTTCTCCAAACCTGGCATTTTAATTTTTTTTGTGGGTTTGTGGACCGAGCCCGCTCCGTCAATGGCTTACCAAGTGGCTCAATCACGTTCGGCTCTCTATTTCCTCCCTTAACTTGTTTTAACTCCTCCGTTTCACGATGAACCTATTTATTTATCATCTCTATATTCGTCACTTTTGTTCCAAGATTTACATTATTCACTTGCTTTAATACTTCAGTTTCCTTAGTTCCTTACACGTTTTTGGAGTTTAAACCATGATATAGCCTTAAACGTTTCTAGCTTAGTTCTTCCTCTTCAGTGTTAGACTTCGTGTCCGAGAGGTCTTCACTGCATTCTCTCCCAGTTTCTTTGGTAATGGGTTCACTTTCTCGTTCATCCCTTGACTTGCCTAGCGTACCATGAATTATTTTAGTTCCGAGCCTTTCCCTTCTCAATTAGTTCTTCGATCTTGAGGCCTTTGACTTTCTTTCTTCCTCTGACGCATTTGCTATTTGATGCAAAACTTGTATTATACTCGTCAGGTCTTCCTTCATTCTTTGTTACCCATCCTCTATACACTCTATTTTGTCTTTAATAACCCGCATTTCCTCCTTTAAATCGTTTGTTTCATCTCCAGCGGTATTCTTTTGCTTTGATGGCTCCTCCACTTGTATAGGTATTTCGACCAAACCTTCCATTGTTCACAGTATACTAATTCTTCATCTTCTTACGACTTGTTGACGACAACACTTAAGCAACGAAACTTTTTGTTAGATCGCCACAGACGGCGCCAGTTGTTTGAACCAAAATTGATTCACAACAGTAAAGTAATTTAAATTGATTGGAAATATTCGATTGAGAAAATGCTAGATTGAAGCCAAATTACAGGTATACAAAGAATCTCAAATCAATTGTTTTTATTATTCCACCATCATCTCCTTGTCCTCTTTGTCCATATGGAGATGAGAGAAGAAAAAATCCCCCTCTTCTTCGTTTCTTCTCCTTATAAAGCGTTTGTCCCTACTTCTCTTTATCCTTCATCTCTCCTATTATCCACTTGACATAAGTGATCACTGGTTTTTTTAGTGTCTTTCTGTATTCCTTTGTCTCCAAGTTTATGTGTTTTCTTTGCTTTTCCCTCCTTTTCGTAATTGATGGGCTTCTTCCTTTCCAACCATCTTCATTCGGCTAAGTGATCGATCTTACTTTCATTCTTCTCAAATCTAGTTTCTCTTCTTTGGTAAAGTGATTTTATTTGACGGAGTTAGAAACTGTACGGGCTCTTGGTTTGAGCTCCTCCCTTTCTGACCGTTGCTAGTGCTTTCTTGCCTTGATTCTAACGCCATGTCTAATCTATTGATTTGGCCTTCATCTAGAAGATTCAAAATTGACTTTCTTCTCCTTTCTTGATCTTGGGCTTAGTTTTGGTTTCTGATGAACTTTATCAGGCCCAAGTCCTTATCCTTTGTAAATAGAAAGTTGGAATATTTTCACTTAATCAATAACATATAGTATTAAATAAAATAAAATAACATATTTTGAATGACAAAATCATCTAATCAATTAATTAATACTTATGTATTAGTATGTAATTTAATATAAGTGAAAATTCTAAGAAATGGGCTTTTTAAAGTTTAAAATACATTTATAGACCTGTTTTGAAAAATATACAAAAATAGGCTTTTTAAAGTTTAGTTTTCACTTCATAGGCCTAGTTTCTCAAAATATCCCTGAAACTTTACAATTCAGAGATGCTGTGAATTACGCTCACAGCTGTGAATGGCCTATGGAGTGAAAATCAAAGTTTAGTTTTGCAAACTTTTCAAAAGTAACCTATAATTGTATAGTAAACTTTTTATGGCCTAGAAATCCAATGGACTCTTAATATAAAAATGGCTATGTATTGTTTTTTTTATATATAACGCCACTTGTCAGCACGTGGTTAATTTGCTTGGTTAGGTTTCTCATTTATTATAATAGAGAAGAGATATTATTAGTTTGATTTTAGGTTTGTATCATATTTAAAAACTTAAAATTGAATCCAAAAATCTAAAATGTTTTAAATTTTTATTAAAATCTATAGCGGCAAGTACCTTTTAATTTTACAAAGGGAATCAATGCTTTAAAGGTTGATATGAAAACTAATTCAATAAAAATCTTATTTATATAGTAGTGACGAAAATAATTAGTGAGTTACGGTTTCGATTTTGGATAGTAAGAAGATGAAATATAACATATAGTAAAAAAAATTATATATTTTTAATGACTAAATAACCTAATAAATTAATTAATATTTATGTGTAAATATGTAATTTAATATAAAGGTACATACATGTTTTTTTAGAGCGCAACTTGTCGTCACGTGGTTAATTCGCTTATTTAAGTTTTCCTCTTACTATAATAAAGATATTATAATATTGGTTTTGGGGTTTGTATTAGTTTCAAAAACTTAAAATTGAATAGAAAATCTAAAATATTTTAAACTTTTATTAAAACCTATAGCGACAACTACTTTTTAATTGTACAAAGGGCACTAATGCCTTAAAGGTCAATGTGAAAATTAATTCAGTAAAAATCTCATTTATATAGTAGTGACGAAAATAATTAGTGAGTTACGCTTCCGATGTGGGATAAAAATTAGTTGAAATATAATATATAGTAAATAAAATAAAATAATATTTTTAGATGACAAAATAACCTAATGAATTAATTAATACTTATATATTAATACATAATTTAATATAAAATTGCTTATATATTGTGTTTTAATAACGCCACTTGTCATCACGTGGTTAATTATTTTGTTTAGCGTTCTCCATTCATAAAGATAAATATAGAGAATAGATATGTGATAGAGAAGCTTCTTATTTATTTTGTTTGTATTAAATTGATTCAAGTTTTAAGAATGAATTGATTTGATTTTAAGATGCTATGATTGCGATTATAAAATAATTTATTTATTTATATTTTTTATTTAATAAAAAATATATAAAACATGTTTGGTTGAACTCATTCTTTTAAGAAGATGGTAACTAAATTTTAAATTTGGCCAAACATATACTAATATATATATATATATATATATAACTTCTATTATTATTATTATATATAATAATAATAATATAATAATAATAATAATAATAATAAAGTAATATAAACTCATATTTAAACCTCTAGTCACAAGTAGCTCTATTTAATTTACAAAGAGCACCAATGCCTTCAAGGTCGATGTTAAAACTAATTGAAAAAAAAATCTCTTTATATATCGGTGGAGAAAATAATCAATGAGTTATATTTCCGATGTGGTATAACAATTAGTGTAAATATAAGATTGAATATTAGAATTTATTATAGAATCGGTAAAAATGTGAAAATTTATTAAAATATCTAAATAACCAATATGGTTAATTAAAATTAAAGACTAAAAAGTAATTTTATAAAAAATATGATGTGTTGCATTTTTGCGATACCACTTGTCAGCACGTCGTTAAGTGGTTGTGTTAATTTCCTCCTTTTATTATAATAGAGATTTTGTTTTTATTAATCTAAAACAAATTAATTATTATGTATTATTAATGATTTTATAATATTTTGTTTAATAATTTTTTAAATTTAATTTCAACTTTTTTAATTTACCAGAAAACTGAATGGTGACAACTATGATATATGGCACTGAAAGATTCAGAATATTCTAGAGAAACAAGAAGCACTTGAAACTCTGACATGGAGGGGTCAGTCTGCTCAGGCAAGACGTGACATGGAGGCTTACATGACTTGGAAACGAAAGAACAGTAACCCCAGGATTACAATTCTCTCTAGCATGGCGGATGACCTGATGTGCATTTATGAGGATTACGACACAACCCAAGATATTTGGGTAGCTCTAAAGGACATGTACGGTGGTACTTCGACCACTAAACTTCGCCGGCTTACAATTATGTTTTATACTTATAAGAAGCGACATGATCATACCATGCGACAGCATCTGAGAGAGATGGCTCACATGATCCGAGAGCTTAAAACAACAAGTCATGTGATTACTGAAGAACAGCAAGTACATGCAGTGATTCGTTCACTTCCCAATAGCTGGGAATATATGAAGATTAACATGACGCATAACGACAACATCAAGCATGAGCAGACTTTATATGACTGAATCCTCTGGAGCTAGAGCATGAGCGCTTAAAAGCGGCTAAATCCTCTGGGTAACTTTATATGACTGAATCCAGCGTGCGCAAGAACAACAAGCGCAAGAGAGGCCAACGAGGGTCCAAGAAAGGGGAAGGAAAGGGGATTGCAAATTTCAATAAAAATACGAATCAGGCTGCTCAGAGTAATCCAAACAAGAAATTCAGACGTGGTGGTCGGAAGAAGAAGAACAAACGAAAAATCAAATGTTTCAAATGCGAAAAGATGGGACACTGTGCCCGTAAATGCAAAGGGCAAGAGAAAGAGGTATCCTTTCTTACTTATGCCTTAACTAATATTTTAATTTCTAGCTCTGTTTTACTAGCTGAGGCTCACCTTATGTGGATTGTAGACTCAGGCGCCACGGACCACATAGCTTGAGATCGAGGGGCGTTCGTAGAGTATCGTCGAATTCCACGAGATACTCGCTGGATATATGTTGGGAATAACTTGCGAGTTGCTGTTTTGGGAATTGGCTACGACAAATTGATTATGCGAGGAGGCCAGCAGTTATTCCTACATGATGTCCTCTATGCTCCCGATATAAGGCGTAATTTAGTGTCTTTTCCTGTTCTTCTTTCTTATGGCTACAAATTGGTTTTCGAACATGATAGCTTGGTTTTATCGTACAATGATGTTTCTGTTGGCTTTGGATATCTTTCGTATGCTTTTATGATTTTGAATATTGATTGTTATGCACATTCTTCTTCATCGCATGATAGTAGTATTTCATACGTTACTTCTTCTAATATTGAAATTGCTACATGACATGCTAGACTCGGTCATATTGGACAGGATAGAATTAACAGGTTAGCCAAAGAGGTGATTTTAGGATGTTATGACAAGATCAAATTTACAACCTGTGGTCATTGTCTAGCTGGGAAAGCTACTAGGAAACCTTTTGGTAAGGCTACTAGAGCTAATAACCCCTTAGAAATTATTCATTCTGATATTTGTGGACAGATGAATGTTAAGAGTAGGAGTGGTGTGTCGTATTTCATTACCTTTATAGATGACTTTACGCGATACGGTCTCGTCTATCTGATCTCCCATAAATCTGAAGCCTTAGATTGTAAAATTTTTGGCTATGGTAGAGAATCAATTAGATAGGACGGTAAAAGTACTTCGTACAGATCATGGTCGAGAGTATTTGTCGAAACAATTTAAGCAGTTGTGTCAAGAAAATGGTATAATACGCCAGTTGACAATTCCTAGGACTCTACAGTAAAACGGAATTGCTGAACGGAGAAATAGGACATTACTGGAAATGGTTAGATCTATGATGGCACAAGCCAATCTTCCAATTTTGTATTGGAGAGATGCACTCCTGAGTGCAACGCACATTCTGAATTGGGTCCCAATGAAATCAATGACTTCGACCCCATATGAGTTATGGACAAGTCGGAAACCAGAATTATCCTACCTGCGACCCTGGGGGTGTACAGATTTTGTACATGATCTATCCAGTAAATATGGAAAACCAGGTGGTAGGGGAAAGAAATATATCTTTATACGTTACCCTGAGCAATCAAAAGAATATGTACTAATTGGAGAAAATTCTGATGGGAGTATATCAGAAATAGAGACACGTTATGTAGTTTCTATTAAGAATGAGATTCCAAAGTGAGGTGTTGTTGAGCGAAATACTTTATTTTTTGAACAAAATGAATCACAGGATTTGATGCCCACTCAGATAAAAAGGGAACAGAGAGTTGAGATAGACTCAAATCCCAGTGGGAGTGATCAAATGCCTATAGAAAATACTCCACTACTTGATCGCAGTGGGAGTATGCCTGAATCATCTGTTCGGAGAAGTAGACGAATCTCGATTCCCCGACGACGTTTTGAGATCGAAGGGGAAGCCTTTATGATGGCCTCACATGATGGTGATGAACCTAAGAATGTGAGAGAAGCTCTCAAATCACTAGCTAAGGATGAATGAGTTAAAGCCATATAGGAGGAAATGGAATAAATGAAAAGTAACCATGTCTGGGACTTGGTTGATTTACCGCTTGATAGAAAAGCCATTGGAAATAAATCGGTCCTTCGCGTCAAACGGAAGGCTGATGGCTCAATAGAAAGATATAAGGTTAGGTTGGTGGCAAAAGGTTATACTCAATAAGAGGGTATAGACTATGAAGAGACTTTCTTCCTAGTTGTGAGATTTGCGTCTATTCGCCTCATCCTTGCACTAGTCGCTCACAAAGATCTTGAATTACATCAAATGGATGTTAAAACTGCATTCCTCAATGGAGGACTTGAGGAAGAGATTTACATGGAACAGCCTGAAATTTTTATAATTGAAGGTCAAGAAAGTAAAGTCTGTAAATTATTGAGGTCCATTTACGGACTCAAACAATCATCGAGATAGTGGTACCTTCGTTTTCATGAATCTGTCTTAACATATGGTTTTGTAATGACAGAAGAAGACCACTGTGTGTACGTAAAAAGATCGAAAGGAAAATTTGTGATTTTGTCCTTATATGTAGATGACATTTTATTGGCGTGTAATGATAAGAATTTCTTAATGAAGACAAAAGACTGGTTGTCAACTACTTTTGAGATGAAGGATATGGGTGAAGTAACTTACACTACAACAAATTTGGTATACAATACCTCTAATTTAATACCTAATATTTTAAATTAGGTATAGTTAGAATGATTTATACCTCACAATTTAGTATAAGGTATAAATTTTACATAAGAATTAATACCTTCATTTTAAATTAGGTATTAAAAATATTAATATTATCTATATATTTAAATTAGATATGATATCTATAAAACTTCATACCTACATTTTAAACTTAGGTATGAAAATTTTTATTTATATCTAATTTTATAAATTGGGTATATTTTTCTACAAATTCTATATCTACATAGAAATGTTAGGTATAAAAATATTTAAAATATCGTATTTATTTTTAAAAAAAAAACTCTTGAGTTAAAAAATCGTAAATAATAATAAATAGTTTTAAAAATAAATCAAAATTAAAAAAAAATTATTATTATTATAAAATATAATATTTATCCAATTTAAACAGTAATAAATTTTATATATTCTTAAATTTATAGAATATAATTTATGTTTATTAATTTAAAATGTGTAGTGAATGACAAGCTCAACCCAGATACACCTACCATACTGATAAAATAAGTAAAATCTGTTTAAACAAGCGAACCCTAAATTAAAATAGAAAATTTTGAACTTTTGATGTGAAACTCAAAATACAGAGAGACTTCGTTTCATTGAATTAAGTCGAGCTCTACTGTTTCCTTTGTTAACCAGAAGTATTGGTCTTTGAGTTTCTCTTTTAATGGCGCGGTGGAGTTACGGTGTCGACTCGAGATTACCGGTCAGCTTGTGTTCTTTGGCTTTACCTGTTGAAAGATCAACCTCTCTATCTCGAGACTTTTTGTATGATCACGGCGGAAATTAGGTTGCTTTTGATCCCGATTTTATCCCTAGGTTTGGAGTCTTCGTTGATTTTCCGAATCGGTGGGGGCGAGGTGACTTTAGCATTTCTGGTTTTGGAAGGTGCGAGCATGGAGTTCTTTATTCTTTGATTCTTTCAATTTCGAAGAATCAGCACCTTCTCATCTTTATTTCTTTCAAATCTGCTTCTTCCTTTACTTTAAAATTTCCTGGTACTTTGTTTTCATTTCTCAACTTATACTTCATTCTAATGCTATTGTTGTTGCAATTGTGATGTGGATCTATATTTGTTGATTTGTTTTTAGATCGAAGCTCAATAGAATGTTAGAGGTAGTGAATCATATTATATACCAAATTTGGTTCTATGAGTCATGAATTCATCTTATCTTTTGTAATCTTTCAATTAGGTCAACAGAATGCTTTGTTTTGCTCAAGATTACTTGTTAATGTTAGCTTACTTTAACATCAACTTCACTAGACTATGGTATTTGTTGGATTAACTTTTGATATAATCTCTAGTCCTTCTAGTGTATTGGAGAGATTTAATTGCTATATGCTACTAGAATGAACTAGATTTATCACATTTTTTAATTTTTTAAACTGCGATGGGATATTTTGTATTTATATTGATTGGTTTTAGTTTTTTGTAGGAGCAATATGGGCAATGAATTTTTTTTAGCTCTAATTTTGACAAGGAAGAGCATTCAAAGGTAAATCCCTCTACTTTATTTTGTAGATTAAAGATCTGTATTATTATTATTATCATCCTATTATGAGTGGTTTCGGGTTCATTTTCACTGATTCATTATTACAAATGATGTGCTATTAATGTAAATTATATTTGTAGATTAGCAAGTGTTTTGTTATAGGTTCTTATGCTGAATTCTCTTATTTGAACAATTGCAATTTTCTACATGAGGAAACATCATTATTTTTATGGAGAAGTATGAGCTATTGTCTGCACACACACACCTTTTACTAGCAGTTGCGTCATTGGTGAAGAGAGATATGAATAATATACAGGACTTCCGTCTCCCCTCCACGTTAGAAGTCATAGTTCAAACCAATTCGGTACATCTCTCCATCTCTGGTAGTATAAATTTCAGTTTACTATCTTTGATAGTATAGGTTTTGTTTTATCGCAACGTTAATCAACTTGTATTTCTCTGTTTTTGTTTTGTTTCATATGAATGCTTTTGCACATGGTTTTCATCTCAGTCTCCACAAATTTTCATTATATGTAATGCCAAATAGTAGTATAGTTTTCTCTTCTTGTAGATGTGAGTTTCATTGATATACTACTGTTTAATAGACTTTATTAGATGTGGTTTCTTATGTATAATATCAGATTTTATGGTTTTAACCATTTAGTTTCGCCATTTTTACTTACATTATTTATTACTTATCCATTTTAATTGGTAACTTTTTTCCTTTTGAGTGTCTTATTATTATACGTGGCTTTTTATCTTTGATGATGCAGACATGAAAAGCAGACTTGTATTGCGTTCATACTTATCCATGGGGCGGTGACTTGGATGAACGGAAATCAACTTAGGGGTATGCGTTCATACTTAGCCATGAGGCTATTTCCTAGAGTAGTAAAAAGCAGACTTGTATTGCTTTGTCCACCATGGAAGCTGAACTTATTGCATGCTCGGTGGCTGTACAAGAGGCTATTTGGCTCAAATGATTAGACGAATTGAATATTGACAATTATGAGCCTGAGTCGGTTACTCTAAATTGTGATAGACAAGCGGCAATAGCATATACTAAGGATGCTAAATATCACAGCAAATCGAAACACATATAGACAAAGTACAATTTTGTCAGAGATATCGTGGCTAAGAAAATTGTATCTAGATATTTTCACATTACATTCTAGGTCTTAGGGTCTTCGTAGATTGTAATATCTAGATATTTTGTGTCTATTTCTTATATATATTGTTTATTGTTTATGAAGTGCTCATGCAATCTAGTATATCTTATGGGAATCATATATCCGAAGAGTATGTTATCAGGTACAGGAGACTGACATACTTGTACGTGCAGTCGCCTTGATCATTCTAGGGAATAATGCAAGATGAGACTTATATACTTGTAATTTTTGATTGATTTAGATCTCAAAGTTTAAGAAGAAAGTATACAAGGTCGCCTTGATATGGAATCAAGATAAGATTTCTTTTTCAATATCGAGAAATCGCTCATGAGTTTTTCCCCACTGTCATGAGACCTGATTAGCCAGACAAGTTTCTTTTTTGCTACATATGGATGGTAGTAACTGGTGGAATCTAAGAGACATCTGGATTGCCGTCTGTATAGTGAAGGAAATAGATTTTAAAACATACGCGTCTCATTGGAGATAAGCTTCACTATATTGCATGTGTTATACTGTGCATGCTATTTATTGGCCGCCATGGATGATATTTAAAGATATTCCCTTGGTCTTTTTATCGTACAAGATCCAATTTTTGTGTATTCTTAGTATGGTCATCTCTTTCATCTGAACCTGTGGAGGCAGTGTCTGTATCGTTAGCGTATTTTTCTATGGTTATTATAATTCGACCTATGTAGTACGTCTGTGATGTCGACTGCTTTTCATTGACTTTTGGAGGAAGAGCGACTTGAAGGTATTGATTGATTTCACTACATTGATCACATGCTAGCTGATTGTAGTTCTTTATGAATACAATCGTGATTTGAGAGTACTCTGAGGATATCAGATTGCTTGTCTTTGGGACCAGACGCATCTGATGTGAGATCGTGTCAAACCTAGGATGTACCCAAAATGAATTTCGAGTACTCTCTCCCATTTTTGTTGGGATTGAGAGTCCAGTTCATTGGTCACAGTCTATTTGCGTGTATAATCACCTGATGATAAGTAATTTGAACTGAGTCGTATAATTGTCATCATTTGTGGGGCATAAACACATATAGTGTGAGTGGGAGAATGTTGGTATTTGGGTTGGGTCACACTAGATGGACCCAAGCCCACTATTGAGTACACCTAAGATGGGGTGTTGATGTTAGACTCCTTGATTAAGTGGGAGTTAACCTCTCCGGATATAGGAGAACGTATCACGCATAATGTGATTTTATGTGATTTGATAAGAAGTTATCAATAGGATTGAGATTGCTAAGAAAACAAAAAGAAACCACTTGTCTCTCAGTTCTCTGGACGAATCAGAAGAAATTAATTCTCTCAGAGAAAGCGTACTTAGACGGTGAGAAACACAGTGGATTCCATAACACTGGTGATTCTTTGTCGACCTCTGAATACTTCAACTATGGTAAATCGATCCTTAAACCCTTTATCTTGTATATATAATATATGATTATATGTTGTTAGATTAAGTTATTATATAACAATAATTAATTCATATCGTGACCTGGTTTTGCACAATTATATTGTAGTGACCCATGTTTCTGTTCAAACTTGAAATTTTATAAAAATTTCTTTGCCATCCACTTTGATTTAATACTTTTTTATGTTGTTGATAATATTCATATCTTATAGTGTCATAGAACCAACCTAGAATCTCGTCCGGATAATATCAGTACAAATAATAAAACATGTTATAGGATATTTAACAAAAGGATAATATATGTATATGAAACTAATGTTACAGGAACACTGTTCTGGAAAATTGATTGATTGCTTAATTATAAGATGCTGCTACAGATGTCCATGGGATTATAGGCTGAGGACTACTCCTTGTCATAAGCTGCTATATTTTGAGGTTCACATTAAGGGCTGAAGAGTCAGACGAGTAGAGCAGTGGTTGTGCTCACTGTCACAGCTCCACAAGCTGCCCATCTAAGGCTTCTAGGAATTGTAATTCTAGGACCGGCAAGATCATTGAGAGAGACCATAAAGATTTCCTAGTTTTGTTTTATGACAGCATTCCAGTCCGTCCAACCATCCATAAAAGAAAAACATTAGATATGATTAAGGTGTTTAGGTCAGTGTCATTCATTTGAAGTCACAATAAACATTAAGTCAGAACTTGAAACGCTCCTATACATGTACACAACAGATGAAATTACATAGGGTTTCATATGGCTGTTAGAGACCAACAAGCTCACTAAATTTTCTAACCAAAATAAAATGGCAGATCCATTACCCATCAACTTGGAAGTTAACATTTGGAAGGCCAAAGTTGAAGAAAACCATTAATGAATATACTTGAGTTTGTTTGATAATGATTATGGCATCAAATACCAAGCAAACATGCAAATTAAAGTTGAGAATGAGTATATGATGTTCTATATAAGCATTCAATCTGAGAAAAGTAAGCAAAATGCATAAGGTAAAAGATTTCAATCAACAAAAGAGAGGGATGGTACCATAATGCAGTCTACAGAGTACCCAAAATCCCAATGCTCCACCAACAGTGAAAATGCGTGCTGTCTGCCTCATCAATCTAGAACAAAGTTTTGCATCTGACCTCGTCAGTTCATCATCCGAAAACCCAAGCATGCGTCTCAAAGCCATTTATAACAACTTCCAAATTTTCAAACCTGCAATCTTAAGAAGATAATTTCTCATATTATCAAACAACCAAAACAGCTCACATTCAATTTTTCACAAACTTGACATTTCACATAAACAAAACCAGCTAAAAGCTTTTGAACTTATATATCCAAACCATTACAGTCCCACCAAGTCCTCTACAGGTTGCAAAACCCCTTTTATAGGTTACTATTTCTTCATATAAGCATTTTGTAGGACAATAGGACGGTAAGACTTAAAGCACATGAATTTAACATTAAATGATATTTGAATGACATCATAATCGGTGTGCAAACAAAAGAACAGTGAATATGATACAAACAAAGAGAATGGAAGAGATAGATGTAAATACCTGTTATGCTGGGATCGGGTAAGGAGGAGATAGAAATCGGACGTTTTAAGTTGCAGAGGCTAATTCTGTTAATTAATGATGGAAGGATCATGAAAGTGGATTCACATTAGGCCTCCAATCTCCAGTTCAATTCGGCCCAAAACAGGCCCAGACCGAGCTTCGGTCCACAAATTACACGGTTTTAATAATTTTCAACCCTAGTCGGGTTTAATTCGGTGTACTAGCACGCTTAATTCATATTTTATTTAAATAAACAACTAATTAAAAAAAATTCTAATATCTCCTTTAAGTGATTGTAGTGGTTCGGAACTACAGTTGATCCGAACTGATTGGACCTGATGGTTTAGAGTATAACGTGGACCGATTCCAAGTATTAAGGGATCCTGCAAAAGAATAAGGGAACGTCCGAGCGGACCTGGGGACACCAGTGTGGTGTCTGCCGTAGGCACTCCGACACTCAAGTCAGCTCTGAGCTTAAGCAAGAAAATAATGGGAAAAGGAGAAAAGAATAATACTTCCTGCAAAGGATCGTTCTGGTCAGAATGAAGTGTATGAACAACAATGTAACACCTAGAGCTTACGACTCAATTGGTTAAGACCAATAAGATGGTTTGAACCATAAGTTATGCACCGTAATGTAATCAGAGGTATGAGTTCAACACCAAAATATGACTTGTTGATGACAACACTATGGGGAGTGATTTGAGCACAGTTTCAATACGTAAACACCAGGGGATCCCGAAGAAGGAGTGTCCTTCAATTATCCGTCCGGAATAAATAGACGCTATAAGAGAAGCTTATAATATTCCAGACGATGTAGAAATCCGAGCCCTTGAAAATGATGAGAGGGTAGATTGGGTTATGGACAGATGGACTCCGATGTACACCATTTTGCTAAGTATGGGACTTAGATTTCCGATCAAAGGAATGCTCCGAAGCTGATGTCAAATTTCCTGTATAAGAGAATTTGCTTACGCAAGTGTACGTTATCAAGTAATATAGAGAACTCAATTAGTTCAGGTATCGAATCCACAGAGACTACGCGAATTCCATTCAACTTGTAAACTTCCTACTAATTAGATGCACAATTCTTTGAAGTATGAAAGAAACGTTTTAACTAAATGACTCAACTGATAATAATGAAAAGTCCTAGATTTACGATTTCACCTTCCCTAAACTCTAAGTACACTCGTGATAATGGATGATTACCTATTCTCTAGATTCATATGTATTCCTAGGTTCTTCCAAATCCTAGCAACCTATCGATTAATTTCATCCCATATTCCTATGCTATTCAATCCAATCGACTCATTAAGTATTCTATCATTTAATATATATCTCTCAAATCCTATCCCTAGGTATTCAATTGATATATTTTTGAAACCCTAAGTCTAAACTATAATTTTCTTCCGAACAATTATAGAAAGCAAAACAAGATAAAGATGACCAATCATTCATCAAGCTTTAAGAACAAATATAAAAAAGACAAGCATCAATAATATTATCACGAGTATATCAAGAGTTTAATGGGTGGCTACATCGCAAACCTAAGAATAGACTTAGTTACACATTATCATGAAGCAACCCTAACAAACAATGTTATTCCTAACGTAGTCGAGAGAGTTCACCCCTGATCTTCTCTTCCAATCTCTCCAGATGAATTTGCGTAATCTTCGAATGTGTTCCTTCGTCTGTTTTCCAATCCCCGTATTGTGGTTCGTCAAATCCCTTTTATCATCCTTCCAGTCCCCAGACGAGATTGCCCTCAAAATAATCTTGAAAGGACAAACTTGCCCTTCACGTTAGTGTCGAACGCCGGCATGTTGGGTTTGCCCGCTGGCAGCGAACTGTGGCGGCGGATGGCTGCAGAAAGCGCTAGTTTCATCCGCCGGCACCATGATTCTTGCTCGCTGGCGGCGAACATCTGCAGGAAGTGAGATCCTGTTTTATTTGTCTTAATGTCTATTTTCTAAATATAAAATTATTATAATTTTTTGTCGTGTATAATTAAAGATATTTCTGTTAAAGTTAAGCATCGAAAAGCTTGTAAACAGAAAGTGTAGTGAGTAAAAAAAACAGAGGTAGTACTTTTAGAATGGTTTTTTATTATAATATTTTATAATTAAAATTTTTTATAATAATTTTTTTATTGTAGTAAACATATTATTTTCTCTTGTATATTAGTTTAATTAATAATTTATATAAAAATAGTAAATATTATTAAAATTATTACTTAGTAGTATTATTAATAAATATTAAAATATTTAACACATTGTACTATCTATTTGAAGGGAGTAGTGCAAAATATACCCAATGAAAAATGAAAGAATAATTTTTTAAGATGTTCTTTTACGTCATTTTATACTTGATACTGCTCATAGTACTATTATTAAATAGCTAATTACCAAACATTGTATCATCAATCCGCTAACAGCTAATAAGTGGTCAAACTGCTAGTGTAGTCTCCCAACCACTAACCATTATTGAATCCGCCAAACACTAACCGCTAACAACTAATTTCCAAACATACCCTATATATAATAATTATTATTATTTTTCCGTCTATTTTTTCGTGGTCCAATAAAAAATGAACAAGTGGCAAATTTTTGTGTTGACGCGTGACTTTATATTATTTAATTAAAATACATGTATTTAATATATTTAAATATTTATTTACTTTTTTATATTATTAAGATTTTTTTAGTATAAAATATAAATTTAAAATAATTTTTTACCATTTTAACATATTATAATACTATATTTACAACTTTTATTATATATGATAATCATTATATAAGGAGACCTGATTTCTTTTACTCAGTCGTTCTTATTTCTTTCGTAAATTTCAAAGTCATCTACTAAGCATCTTCTTTTAAATACTTTTTTTCATATTAAAATTTTTTATTTTTATTTTCTTTCTATCAAGTAGTAATTTCTTTCTTACTCTTATTCTTTTTTTTTTTTATAATTATGTTGGTTTTTTATTCTTTTTTTTTTCCAAACGACTTTATTTCTTTTTTATTCTCTCCGATGAGTATTTATATTCGAATGTCTTTATTTAAAAGTATTTTATTTTTCTTACTCTCACATTATTATAATTATTTAAATTTATTATATTTTAACCAAATATGAAATATTATATAATTTTTAGACATATCTTTTGATTCCGATACAAATGATGCAAATTTTATTATTATTATTATTATTATTATTATTATTATTATTATTATTATTATTATTATGCATGAGTTCAAGCACATGAAGGAATGTATATTTGACAATAAAGTATTTTAGTTATAATTTATTTTATTTTTTATAAGAATTATAATATATTTTTAAAGTAGTATATTTGTGTTGTATTATTTTTACATATTATGAAAATAGGGTAGCGAATAAAAGTAGTATATATTATTGTATATGCAAGAAATTTATATAAAAAATATAAATTTGTAACAGAAATTTATACATTTATTTATTAGTTCTGGCAATCAATTGTGTCCAATGGTGTATTATAAATTAATTATTCTAGGCAATTGTGTATATTTAGCTATGAATGGATGTGAATTGATTTCTATTTCGATTTCAATAAAAAAAAATACTAATTAGTTAGAATTTAAAAAATTAAGAAATATTATAAATTTATTTGATTGTACAATAGAATATTAAATTAAATGCTGTATTTGTTTTTTTTTTTCCAATTTGGTAAATATTTTTATTTTAATTTTTGTCTCATTATATTTTTTATATTGCCTCTTAATATTTATAATTTTGTTTTAACGTTAAAATATTTTGATTAGAAAAAATTTATTTTATTTTAAGTTAACAGTTATTAAATCTTATATATATATATATATATTATCTTTTATCAATTGTTCTTGCCAATTTGTTCCATTTCCAAGTCGAGAAAAACCTGTGATTTGAAATTTTAATGAAAATAATAAATGTTTAGAATTTAAAAAAAAATGAATGTGATATGGAAATTATATATGCATTGAAGAATTCAAAAACTACAGAAAATTGACTTTTCGTGACGGCAAATTCTATCACTAAAAGTGTAAAATTTGTCACTAAAAGTCCGCCATGATGGATCGGTGGTAAACAAGTTGTCTCAATGAAAAGTCTCCTAAAAAAGTACGTGTCACAATTTGTTTCCATTACAACATTTTTGTGAGACAATATTTCCATCATGAATGTTAAATTATTCCATAAGAACTTTTACCTTGGAAAATTAAACTTGTTGGTTAATTTCGTCATAGTTATGATAAAATAGTGAGGTATTTCTAATATTGTTTTTGTAATGAATTTGTGATAGGATACATATTATGATATATTTGTGATGGATATGTTTATAATCATTTAAAATTTTGTGACGAAATCATGATAAATTAGTAAAACATTTTTCTGACACAATTTGTAGAAATTGTAACAAATTTATTATAAGATATATTATAATTATATTATTGAATTAAATTTTTTATCCATCAACATGGTAAATCTTGCGATAAGTCTCATAAGTAGTAGCGTTATAGTTAATTCCTTTTACAAGTGCCCCAAGGAAGTTCATTAAAAATACATCCAAAAACAGAACAATTGCCAAACACAATGCGATTAGGATGCACAACGGTTGCCTTCTTCCTTTTAAGTAGTAGAGAGTACCCAACAAAGCTATAGTTATTGAATATAGGTCCAGCAAACAAATAAGGATCAACAGAATCCACTATTCAGCATAAAATACAGTGCTCACTGTACCCTATATGTCCCAATGAAATAAAGATGATGTTCAAGCACCATTCGTTTTGCAGATGGCATAACAGAAACTGTATAACCCCTAGCATTGAAAAGCTTAACAAATGCATTAGAAGCATTTGCCACATGTAACTTCGGACCACAAACCATCATTGGCTTCATTGCTTTGTTTAGAAACTCAGTAGCTACCTCAACTGCCATCTAGACCCATCACATTACTCAACCTGAATCAACCAAATCAAAACACCTTATAACCAAAACCACTCCCCAATCAAATAAAAGAAAACATAAATGCATCACAAAATCGATAAATCTTATAAAATCTATCCACCAATGATTTTGATATCTTAATCTGTTGGTATATTCAGGCCCGACCAAGTGGCTGGTGAGGCAGTTGTGATGAACTGCGCTAGAGAAGAGTTGGAAGAAACATTATGAAATAATCTATAACATGAAGAACACTAATGGGTTTGGTTGGAACTATGAAAGGATGTGTATTAAAGTTAATTGTAATGAGACATGGAATTCATATGTACATGTAATCTATATATTTATATAAAATTATTTCATAGAATATGATGTGGCCTAACTAGAAATGTTTCATTTCACTTATAAATTTGACATCAATTTTTAAATGATTTACACAATTACCATTTCATTTTATAAGCTTAAAATATGAAAAGTCACTTTCTTTTCATATGTTACATGAATTTATTATATTTATGAAAATAACTCACATTTAAAATCATATCTTTAATAATTTTAAATGAATTATAAATAAATATGTATTCTCAAATTATATGACAAGTAATACATATGCCTATATAAACATATCTTTGATGTGGGTTACACATATGAAGTTAAGTCGGAGAAAATATATCAAATTGATGAAGTGCTTTCATATATTAGTGAGCAACTTAAAAGGAATAGGGAGAATGAGAAATGAGAAATGAGAAGATTCAAGAGAACAGTAACAAAATATAATCTACATGAGTTATAAAATTTACTATTCAATATTTTCAATTTAGAATTTTTTTTTTTTTTTAATCCATATTTTAATCTCAACTCTTTTTGTTTGGTTGGGATGAGATGTACATATACACCTATTAAATATAATATATATATATATATAATAGTGTCAACCATGTAACGCCCAACCTTTGGCCACTGCGGAACCGCATCCGGAGACCGGGACGCCACATTACAATCATTCATTGCGTTTATTAATGTATGGAAGTAATATTTAAAATAACTAAACTGTAAGTCAAGAACAACTACTTTATTAAAAATCAACATTAAACATTCATCAAATATTTTAAAATAAACAATAAGATCAATAACCTGTTTTGAAAGCACTAGTAAATATCCATCAGATGTTTTACAACCCAAATAAGCCGTTCTTAAACATTATAATTTAAAAATGCTACCACGGTTTACAAATCCATTAACGAACTATTGGAAAGTAAATAAAAGTTCCAAAAGTAGTTCAAAATATAATGGAAATTGACATGCTTCAAAGGGATGCTTGAACACTTTAATATGCTCGATCACCTGTTTCACGTTTCAATAGAAGTGACAAGAAAAAGGGAGAAAAGACAATGTCAAAATATCGATGTCTGGTTAACAAGCTCACACTCCAACAAAAACATGCAAATGCGTCTATTTAACATTCAATTATGAGTTTGGAACACAAATGCACCTAGGAACTATCAACCATCCATGGGAAAAACAAACCCACCTAATTGCAATATTTACAACATGTGTATAAAGCTATATTACTCATTCTAGATCCAATTATGTTTATTGAGTTCATTGAACATTACCTAGGGTCTAGGTAGGTTCATTAATAGCCATTTGAACCCCTAAAGTAATACAGTTCAACTCAATACAATCATCATACAACTTTAATAACATTTAGGTTTCCATTTCATTTTCGACTGCCCCTAATCTAGTATCGATAATGAAACAGGATCAATTAGGCCGAAGCCACACAATAGGGTCCAAAGACCAAAATCCATACCACCGTTTATTCCCCCTCGGGACGGAAAACTACCTTAGGATTCCATCAATTAGGTTCGAGGACCACCAATACAATCTGTCCGCATGCGGTGGTGCCATCACACCCAATAGGAGTTGTCACTCAGTTCAATAGTGGTTAGCTAGAACAAATTACCTATATTTACAATAGGTTGAGAATTCTCGGGTACCCCTAATGATATATCATTCCATCACTATTTCAACCATGAATAGGGAAATCTGTTATTAATTTAGGTGATAAAAATGCACACACAAAAATTAACAATCATTGGCTTTCAATCATCATTCTCAGTTACATTACTAGTGTCTTATCCAATTATTTCTAACTCTAACTAACTAAAGCCTAAGTCTACATTGTAGTATAGAATTTCTACATATATATATATATATATCAACAATGACAGCTCATGCAAATAAAATTAATATCATGACAACATCACCATTCGATACATTTCAATCACGTGTTTATACAACTTAATCAATCTATGTGGATATGAATTTAACCGTTTCAATGCACAATAAACATACAACAACCGTAATACAGAGCATAAAATGAGGTTGCTAACCTTCCTTTCGATGAAAATTAGTTAAGCATCACCGATACGATTTTCAGCACCGTCCGTTTCGCCTAACAAACAACAACAATTCGTTTAGAACTTTTTTTGAACACTTGGCGTGCGAATAAAAAACCTAGTTCTATCGCTTAGGAATTGACGATCTAACGACAAATTGATGAGAATGTTAATGATTATGGCTCAAATCCATCTCGATCAATATCCAATTCAATTCCCCAAAAAGTTAGGAATTCCTACGAATAACCTTAACTAATCCTATAACAAAGCAACCCTAATCCAATCTAAGAATCTAGCCTACAACCATTGGAAATCGATACAAGGGTTGTGGAGATTACTTACTCGGGTCACGATTTCGATCTAGTAGCAATCGATTCAAGAGAAAATCACACCACACAACTTGGACGTTAAAATTGAAATACTTTGAAATTTATCCCAAATTCGATGCAGACGGTCTCAGACGACAAGGCTAGCGATATAAGGCCTATGTCGCTAGAGGCAAAAATGATTTAGTCGTTGGAATTTTCTATGTCGCCAGCATCTACAGTACCTATATCGCCAGCACCTACAGTGCTAAGTCCTTCGAATGGCTTGAAGTTCGCTCACTGGCGATATAGGCTATGTTGCCAACAGCTGCAATGTTGCATACTTCCGTTTTCTCCTTTGTTTGACTTCGTTTCAGACGTAAGGTCAATATAACATCGATAAACATTGTCATTACAATTTAATAAATGTAACATTGTTTCGATTAATCACAAATGATTCAAGATTACAAAAGAAAGTCTATAAAAATCAAAAGTCAACTCGGTTCGAAAATACTGAATTGTTTAACCCCAAAATTGGGAAATTACAAACCATACTATAATTTTTACTACTTAAGTTTTTATTTTTATAAAATTTACCATTAAATATATTCATTTTAAAAATTTAATAAGTAATTTTACAATAAAATTGCACGAAGCGCATGGATTTTCTCTAGTTAATTTATAAAATTAAATTCTAGTTTGATTTTGGTTACTCATAGTTGATCATAGGTCATATTTTCTTCAGTTCTGTTTTACATATTATCTGTTATTCCTTGTAATTATTGAATGCTTGATTTTCACCTTATTATTCTTTATAGACAGTGAATATGGTTAGCTTGTTTGTGATTTTAGTTCAGATAAATGGTGTTCCTGTTGAATCATGCTCATTATTTCCTCATCATTTATATACTAGTATATTGTAAAATCTTTGAATCCAAATACTCTCTTTCTATCATGATCTGCTTTTTATTTTGGTTGTAGCTACTGTTGATAAATATGGGGTGTTTGAATAAGAAGATTCAAAACCTCTATACCACATTACTTATACAAGTCATGACAATCTTGTATATATATGGGAATTCATTTAATGGGCTTTGAATAGATAGTCAAGGCTGTAGTCCACCTTTAATATATATATATATATATATATATATGTATTAATGTGAAAGATTTGGCCTTGGGCCTTGGGGCTCTTGGTCTTGGGTTCTCAAATAGTTATAAGGTTTTTTATTTGATGTAAATTTTTGAGTGGATTATTCTAATGGATTAATTTTGAATTTAAATTAAATAGGTGTTTTGGTTAGTGAATCAACCTGTTGGATTCAGACACAAAGATTTTAAAAGTCATGACGGTTGTAAAATAATTGTTTGTTAATTATTATAAATTGAAAATAGAAAGTTGAAAAGTTACATTACAATTGAAACTCGTCTTCTTCTTACAAACGGAACAAATATTTGTCTCAAAAATTTTACTAGCTTTCTTTGCCACACTTTTGTTGACGTTGCTTCATCAAAAAAGTATGTAGTTGTATCCCGGGACAGAAACCCATCGGTGAACTTCTTAGCAATCAGAGGGAAGTGGAAAAATTTTGTTTAAGGACATTACTTCATCAACACGCCTCTGCAGATTTACTTTAAACAATTTTGTTCTTGTGTTTTAAACTTTTTTTATTTCATTGTCGTCTTGTATATTGACCGTGTAATTTTTTCAACAATCTTAAACAGAATTATTTCTCAAAATGGAGACACTGTCAAACACTAGAAATTCTACAAAAAATGATGAAAAGCCTGAGGAGTTCAAAGCACTCAACTTCAAGAGATGGCGACAAAAGATGATCTTCTGGCTGACGACTATGAACTTGGCTCACGTAGTCAAAGAGGAAGTTCCCAAATCTGATCAAGATCCAGTGACAAAGGAAATCTGGATGACAATAAAGGCATGGAAACAATTTAATTTTCTTTGTAAAAATTACATATTGAACAGACTTGATGAAACTCTCTATGACATCTATTGTGAGTGTCATTCTACAAAGGAAGTCTGGGAACTATTGGAAAAGAAATATAAAACAGAAGATGGTGGTGCAAAGAAATTTGTTATTGGGAAATTTTTTAAATACGAGATGGTGGACAACAAATCGGTTATAAAACAGGTTTAAGATTTACAGGTCCTAATACATGAGTTGCACTCTGAAGGATGTTCAATTAATCAGCACTTTTTAGGTTGGTACTATTATGCAAAAGTTACCCCCTTCATGGAAAGACTTCAAAATATATTTGAAACATAAGCGTAGGAAATGACTATGGAAGATTTAATACTGCGATTTCGTGTTAAAGAAGATCACAGAAAATGTGATATTGCAAATAAGGGAGAAAAGGAAGTTAAGGCTCATATGGTTGAATCGGGTACTGTGCAGAACAAAAATTAGAAGAAAAAACAACGAAAAAAGAGGCAGAATCTACATGCACAAAAAGGGAAACAGCCACAAAATTTGAAGAAGATTAAAGACAGTTGTTATGTTTGTGGGAAACCTGGACATAAAGCCAATGATTGTCACCACAGGAAAGATCAGAACACTACAAATTCTAATTCTAATCAAGCCAACCACACAGAGATGGATATTGATCTTGCAGCTGTTATCTCTGAAGTAAACATAGTCACAAATTTTAAAAGTTGGTGGATAGATATTGGCGTAACAAGACATATATGTGGTGATAGAAGTTTGTTCTCAACTTTCACTGAAAATAATGGTGGTGAAAAGTTGTACATGGGGAATTCATCCTCTTCAGGCATTCAAGGAAGACGAAACATGCTTCTAAAGTTTACTTCAGGAAAGATTGTGACTCTAAAGATGTTCTATATGTGCCAGAAATTAGAAAGAATTTGGTGTCTGGTCCACTACTTAGTAAGAAAGGGGGTTTGAATTAGTGTTTGAATCTGATAAATTCGTACTTACTAAGGCAGGGATGTATATTGGGAAAGGGTAATTCACAGAAGGGATGTTCAAACTGAATGTAATAGTTTCACATGATATCAATAATAATATTAGTAGTTCTACTTATATTGTTGACTCTTTCGATGTTTGGTATTCTCGCTTAGGACATGTGAATAAAAAGTGTTTATAGAGAATGGTGAATTTAGGATTATTGCCTAAATACAATATTGATACAAAACATAAATATGAAATTTGTGTTGAATCAAAACTTTCTAGGAAAAGTTTCAAATCCATTAAGGAGAGGTCCACTGAATTACTTGAATTAATTCAAAGTGACATATGTGATTTCAAATCCATACCAACAAGAGGTGAGAAAAGTTATTTATAACTTTCTTTGATGATTGCAATAAATATTGCTATGTATATTTGGTGAATAGAAATGATGAGGCATTCGAGATGTTAAAATCCTATAAATCTGAAGTTGAAAATCAATTAGATAGAAAAATAAAAATAATAAGATCAGATAGGAGTGGAGAATATGAATTTATAGAATTCAGAGAATTCTGTAAATTGCACAGAATAATTCATCAAAAAACGACCCCTTATTCACCTCAACCAAATGGGGTGGTGACGGTTCTTTTTCTCAATAACCTTGTGCAAGTATACAAAAATGTCGTTAAGTAATAAATTATCGATCCTCAAGGATTGGCTTGCAAGATTAACAAATTAATCAATGGGTTCAATTAGTAGAGATGTCTCAATTCAATTGAATTGGCAAGGGTAAAATCCCTGGACTAAGGGTTTGACTAAATAGAGTGAAATGCGTAAGAAGGGTGGTTCTTATCTCCTTACTAATGCAATAATGTTATCCATAAATGTCAATTGTTACCAAATAACCTCAAGATTATGTACTACTAAATGCTTCCACACTAGTAGGTTAACCATCCTATTTCTACACCTATGTCACTTAAGTGTAAGGATAGCTCATGAAGTCCTCTATCATCAATTCCCTGATTCATAATTCTTATGTATAAGAAATTATTCATCAAGGCATATGAACCTAATTCTAGTATTAACTATTCTTTCAAGATAGTTTATACTAATAGAACATGCAAGAGATGATCAAGCTTTACAACCATTTAGAGTAAATTCATGTAAAATTGATAAACAACATCAATCATTCTTTTGGAAGGATAACATAATCACAATAGTTAAGGTTCAAAGAATCCCACAATAACTTAGGTATTCATTAATCTACTGATACAATTTCTACAAAAGAGAGACATAAGAGGTTGAGGGAACAACTAAACCCAAAGAAAGATGAAGTCTTGATGTTGAAGTTGAAATCCCTTCAAGAACTTGGAACACTTCCTTTAGCACTTGGTAGATAGAATTTGTCTTCTCTTCTCTAGCTCAAGCAATTCCCCCTTCTGGCCTCTAGATAGTTCAGCCAAAAGATACATTCAAAAACCCTATAATTTTTTTTACACCCTCAGAATTTTCTCCCAAAAATGCCCTCCAACAATGCCGAAAGTCACTACTTTTTACGTCTAGGCGCCCTGGCAAAAGAAGCTGGGACGCCAGCTTAAACGCAGAATCTCTTCGTCTCCATGGGCATCCCGGTTGGCGGCTTGGCAAGAAAAGCTTGGGCACGGACCAAGATGCGATGATGTTTGCGCTATAAATATTGGCGGTGTGGTCGATGATTCCAGGGTGTGGTCAGGGCTTCGGTATCATTTCTGGCGCCCAGGTCGAGATGTTGGCTGCCTGGTCATATGTAACCAGGGTGCGGACCGGGGCGCGGTGGTCCTGTGGTACCAATTCTGGCGGCCTGGCAAGAGTAGCTAGGGCGCTGAATAGAAGATCCTCTTTGGCCTTCATATTTCTCATTTCCATCTCTCATTGAATCCTTGAAATTCCTTCTGCTCGAATGCATGGTTTTCTATCTAGATTTATCTTCGTTTTGATTTATTGACCATGGATCTTGAAATAATCACTAATTGGATCATAATAGTTACTAATTCAAGCAAAAAGGTGGCTAGATAGAGTCTAAGTTTATGAATAATGAATAATATAATAGATATCAAAATACTCCCAACTTAAACTCTTCCTCGCCCCGAGCAAGTCGAAAAGAAGAAGAACAAGACACAACATGCTTATTTTCTCTAAATGCTAGACTTAAATGAAAAGACAACTTTCGTGGGTCACCGGGTGACATTTAGTGCATGACACAAGCTTTTGAACCATTAAGTGTCCTTAATGGAGGAGTTTTGTCTCTTAAGGGCTTACAAGAAACGATACCCACAAACGTTCAAATGCCCAAATAATTTTTGATGAAAACATGCAGCTTCAGGAATTTATGAACTTCACAATATTCAGAGCAATAATAGGCCGAAATAAGCAAATAACCCACAATTCATGACAAATTTTTATTTTGAAAGCTCGAATTTCTCGAATTCCTCAATTGATGTTTTGATTAGTTGTGAGGATCTAACCTGCTCAAAAACACAATTCTCTACAATAGGTGAGAAATCTAGATCAAGGATTAGAGATTTTACCTCCTTAGAGACATCTTCACTAGCATTGAATAATGCTAATTCAAGTGCATCTCTAGTATCATGTAGCTAGTAGTCAAATTGCTCCTCGTTGACTTCAATTCTATAACAATCTTCATCTTCGACCGGGTACCTCATTACTTTCAAAACATTGAATTTTATGGACTCCTCTTCAATGGTCATGGATAACTCTCCTTTTTTCACATCTATCACGGTTTCACCCGTTGATAGAAACGGTATTCCAAAAATAATCAGGATTTCTCGGTCTTCTTCCATGTCAAGGATGACAAAGTCCGCGGATAGGATGAACTTGTCTACTTTTACCAACACATCTGCTATCACTCCCCTTGGTCTTATTTTGGAAGACTCCGCTAATTGTAGAAGGACCGATGTTAGTTGACATTCTCCTAATCTCAACTTTTCATACACCGAGAAAGGCATTAAATTTATGCTTGCCCCAAGATTACAAAGAGCATGGCCAAAGAAATTGTTTCCTTTAGTGTATGGGATTGTAAAGCTCCCTAGATCCTCCATTTTCTCCGGAAGCTTCTTTTGAATAATGGTACTACATTCCTTGGTAAGTTATACCGTCTCTTAGTCAAGGAATTTCCTTTTCTTTGTCAATGTGTCTTTCATAAACTTCACCCAATGTGGCATTTTTTCAAGAGCCTTGTCAAATGGAAGGTTTATATAGAGCTTCTAGAAGATCTCCATGAACTTTTCAAATTGTTCCCTTTGGTGCTTTTTATGCAACCGGCTCAGAAAAGGTGGTGGAGGGATATGTTCGGACCATTTCTTCTTAGTGACCTCCTCCTTGTTGCCATCACTTGATGTTGCTTCATTATCCTTAGCCAACCCATCATCTTGAGGAATTACTTCTCGTCGAGGTTGACTAGCTTCACCTTTTATGGTGTTTTTCTCCTTAGATACTTTCTCTGGTAGCTTCTTTCCACTTCTCAACGAAGCCGCATTTACTTATTTGCATTTTCCCTTATCATTCCTCGGGTTGTTTTGAGTGTCACTAGGTGGGCTCCCGGCTTGCCTAGCATTGACCGCTTGTGCAATTTGCCCAAGTTCAACTTCAAGATTATTGATTGAAGCTCTAATGTTGTTGTCCTCTTGAAGTTGGTTTTGCATGAATTGGGTTTGCGTCTTCATTAATTGACTAAGCAATTCTTCCGTAGTGGATCTCTTCTCTTGTGCTTCTTAAGGTGGATTTTGTTGATTAAATCCGGGGGCCCTGCACCCACAAATTTGTTAGCACCAAAATTAGAAGAATTACCTTGGTCGTGCTTCCATTTGAAATTAGGGTGGTTCCTTGATAAGTCTAGAATTTACCTATATTTAAGTATATTTAGTGAGCTTAAATGCAGAGAAATTGGGCTTAAAGGTTGAGATATTGAATGAATTTCTAATGATTCTAGACTATCTTACTGACAAAGGGACTTGGATGAAAAGATTTGGAAAACTAGCTAAAACAAGCAAAAGATCGGAACAAAAATGGACCAAATAGAATTTCATCCAAAGGCTGTTGAAATGGCGGAAGGTTGATAAGAAGGTAGAAGTCGCCTAGATACTTCGCCTATTGGCTCAAGAAATGAGGACGAATAGGAAGGCTAGATGTTCAAATCTCGCCGAAAGAGATATAATGATAACGGTGAGATGGGAATGATATCGCCCTGAGAAGAACCTAAGGAATGCGACATTACTACTTCTCGCCTTCGAGAATTGTTACGCTTGGTGAAATTCTCAGGCACCAAAAATGTATCTCGCCATGATATAGGCGACAAGCTAAGGCGACGTTGGAGCTATCTCGCCAAGCGTATTTGTTAGAAGACTTTGGAGATAGCGAGAAAGAATTAAATCGTCTGAAGGTTAGGCGAGATGAAAAGCGATCAACAAGAGTGTTTGCCTAACGAGACTTGTTGCAAGAGATAATTGCGAAAGTCGTTTATGTTTCAGGCGGGGAAACATGCGACATAAAAGAAGAAAATTACTACCTCGTCTATTTGTGTTTCTTTGTAGTTTTTATACCAAAATTGCCATTGAGCAAAACTCTATAAATAGAAGCTCAGATGAAGCAATAAAAACCTTTTGTTATTCTGTTATTTTTAGGAAAAAATTCTAGATTCTTCTACACGCTTTTATTCAATATTCTAAGAGAAGTTTCTTGAGGAAGTTGTGTACTCTGTTTTCTGTGATCATAGAGATTTAGTTTGAAGATAGTAAAGCGACACCTGTGACAGAGTCTAGCTTCTATCTTCCTTGGTAAGATTTAGATCTTAGAGCATATTGATGATAATTTTGTATTTTAATTGAAATTTTTGACGTAGATATGCTAGGTTAAAAATTCTGTTCATTTGCTAAATTTTGTTGTTGATTATCATTCTGATTGTGTGATTCTTGTTCAATTATAGTCAGATTTACTCAATTTTCATGAACTGATTGAATTACAAGGACGAGAGTTAGATAATCTTGTTGATTTGAAGCTTGATTTAGACCAGAGATGGTGATTAGGTTTCAGATCTGAGAACAGAGGATCATTATTCTAGAGATAGACAATAGATCTAATTTTCTAGAGATTGTGCTTATCAGTTATATAGATTCTAGTATAGAGATATATGCATCTGTATAATTGAGATCTGTTAGATTGAATTAAGAGATCTTCTAATAGATCACTAATGATGATCTAGAGTGTAAATTTGTGATTACAAGTTGAAGAATGCATTAGAAGATAATAGATAGTAGAGACTAGCAGATAAACTCATTTAAAATTTAAGATTATTTGCAGAACAGAGTACAAACTCATGTTAAAACTGGACGAATGTCATTAGTGTCTTTAAAACATAACAATTCTATGATTCTTATGATTTTATTTGTATATAGATTCTTTTAGCAATTCATTTTAAATCTTGATCTTAAATTTGCTTCTTAGCTAACAATCCTTGTGGATACGATATCTAAAATACTACATTAGACATTGAAAGGAGTTGTGTTTAGTTATTGTGATTTTATGTGTCAGAATTATTCTCATCAATCCTTCATCCGGGATTGTAGGTGTTGGAATAAGGGTTGTTGTTCCGGTTGAAGTTTCCAAGATAGCACATATGCTCAAGATCCGGATACATACCCTCTTCTGTTTCAATTCCTTCACTAGTCATTGTGCAATCTACGGCATTTTCCGGTTGTGGTTGTTATGTTGGCGCTACTTTCATCATGGCAAGTTGATTTGCCATGGCCGCAACTTGTGCTTCCAATGCATCCACCTTGTTTAGATCATAAGTCCCCGCTTGCTTCCTTTTAGTTGTAGTCTTCTCTCGCCCTCAACTATTACAACTAGTGGTCATATCTTCAATCTTATCATAAGCTTCATCTAGAGTTAAGTTCATCAAAGTTCCACCGGCCGAAGAATCTAATTTTAGCCGGTATGTAGGTATAATGCCCTTGTAGAAGGTTTGAATAATAAGGGCTTCCGAGAGACTATGATGAGGGCATATGCGTACCAACTCCTTCAACCTCTCCTAAGCATCATAGAATGATTCTTCCAGTTGTTGTTGGAAAGCATTGATATCGGTCCTCATCTTTGCTGTCTTTGATGGAGGAAAATACTTGGTGAGGAATCTACCGGTTAGTTGCCTCCATGTGGTGATCAATACTTGGAATGATTTTACCAATACTTGGCGTGGCCGACGGTTCTAGAGTGCGGTCAGGGCTTCGGTACAATTTTTGGCGCCCTGAACAAGATATTGGCGGCCTGGTCATATGTAGCCAGGGCGCGGTGGTCCTACGGTATCAATTCTGGCGCCCTGGTTATGATGTTGGCATCCTGGCAAGCGTAGCCAGGGCGCAGAGATCCTTTCTAGTCTTCCCATTTCTCATTTCCTGCTCTCCTTGAATTCTCGAACTTCCTTCTGCTCGAATGCATGATTTTCTATCCAGATTTCTCTTCGTTTTGATTTCTTGACCATGGATCCTGAAATAATCAATAATTGGATCATAATAGTTGCTAATTCAAGCAAAAATGTGCTAGATAGAGTCTAAGTTCATGAATAATATAATAGATATCAGGTGGCAGAGAGGAAAAATAAAACACCAAAAAACATGGTAAATGCCATGTTAAATAGCTCTGGTCTACCACGTAATTTGTGGGGTGAAGCATTATTGGCTGCTAAGCACATTTTAAATTGAATCCCGCTAAAAGGTACTGAAAAATCTCCTTATAAGATATGGAATAAAATATTGCCAAACTTATAAAGCCTTAAATGGGTGGGGTTGTTTGGAAAAGGTTCAAATTCCTCTACCAAAAAGAACCAAACTCGGTCCTAAAATAGTAGATTGTGTATTCTTGGGATTTGCAAAGAATAGTGCTGCATAGAGATTCTTGATTATTAAATCAGATAACTCTGATATGCATGTCAATACATTAATAGAATTTGTTCAAGTAGAGTTCTTTGACAATATCTTTCCTTACAAAAAGGAAAATGAAAGTTCTGGTGTTTCCAAGAAAAGAACAAATGATGATACAGAACATCGATCATCACGTTCAGATGAAAACAAGGAAGAGGCTCAAGAACCTAGAAGAGGAAAGAGGATTAAAATTCCTATAAATTTTGGTCCAGAATTTATTAGTTTCTTAACTGAAGTAGAACCACGGACATATAAAGAGGCTATGAATTCGTCAGAAGCCAATTTATGGAAGGAAGCAATTATTAGTGAAGTTGAATCTATTTTACAAAATCATACTTGGGAATTGGTTGACTTACCTCCAGGTAATAAACCTATTGGATATAAATAAATTTTCAAACTTAAGCTCAAAGCCGATGGATCTATCAATAAATACAAAGCACGATTAGTTGTTAAAGGTTATCGACAAAAGGAAGGATGGGATTACTTTGATACTTACTCTCTAGTGTCTAGAATAACATCTATAAGGATATTAATAGCCATTGTTGCTTTACATAAATATGAAATACATCAAATGGATGTAAAAACTACCTTTTTAAATGGTGAATTGGATGAAGAAATATACATGGAACAACCTGAAGGATTTGTGGTAAAAGGACAAGAAAATAAAGTTTGTAAACTTGTTAAATCATTTATGGACTTAAACAAGCACTAAAACAATGACATGAAAAGTTTGATCATACACTGATTTGAGATCAATGAACGTGACAAGTGTGTATATATCAAAGAGACAAAAAATGCATGTGTGATGGTGCGTTTGTATGTGGATGATATGCTCATCATTGGAACAAGTAAGGATGTAATTAATTCCACTAAGAAAATGTTGATTTCTAAGTTTGACATGAAAGAACTTAGTCAAGCAGATGTTATTTTCGAAATTCAAATTAAGCAAAATAATGAATGATATGTTCTTACTCAGGCTCACTATATTGATAAAATCTTGAAAAAAATTTAATTAATATTATTATAAGCCTGCCCCAACTCCATTTGATGCAAATTGAAATTCAAAGAAAAATAATGGGAGTGCAATTTCACAGTTGGAGTATTCATAAATAATAGGAGCCTAATGTATTTGATGAATTCTACTAGGCCAGATCTCACTTATTTTGTAAGCAGACTTAGTAGATGTACACATAATCCAGGAAATGATCACTGGACTACTTTAATTAAAGTCCTTTGGTATCTAAAAAATACTATGAACTTTAGATTAATGAATAAGACATATCCGGTAGTGTTAGAAGGGTACATTGATCCTGATTGGATATCTGACAATACAGAGATAAAATCTGCAAGTGTATATGTATTTACATCACAAGGAGGTGCAATTTCGTGGAAGTCCTCCAAGCAAGCCTGCATTGCCAGGTCCACTATGGAATCAGAATTTATCGCACTAGATAAAGCTGTAGAAGAAGTTGTGGTTTAAGAATTTTTTAGAGGACATACTTGTCTGCCCTAAACTAGTGACAGTGGTGTGTATTCATTGTGACAATATGGGTGCACAAGCTAGAGCCAAAAACAAAATATACAATGGAAAGTCTAGACACATTAGGCAGTGACATAATATTGTAAGACAATTGCTCACAAATGGAACAATTTCCATTGATTATGTGAAATCTATGGAAAATCTCGCGGATCCGTTAACTAAAGGCCTTTCTAGAGAACAATTCAAGTCTTTGTCGAGAGGAATGGGATTAATGATAACTAAATGAGTTAGACTAAGCGGAAACCTAATCTAACAGAGTGGAGATCCCATAAATTAGGTTCAATAGGCAAACTAGTTAAGTAAAACTCAATAGATTGTTTCACCAATAAAAATTTAAGTCCATTCCTATGACTATTGGTTGTTGGTATGAAGATGAAAGCATTTAATGATACTGTGAAGAATTGAAGTATCACCTATATGATAGTAAATGTGTGGTCGCATTTATGGGAACTAATATGGCTAAGTTCTCTAAAGCTATCATGAAAATCAGGACTTGTTTAGGACTAAAATGAACACAATCGTATAAAGAATGAAGGGGAAAGATGTATAATAGTGATACCTATTGACTTGATCAACTGTTATAAGGTGAACAGTTCAAAGCATATGTCTACTGCATCACCAAAAGGATCCGAGAAGATATCACTGAAGGAAAAGTTCAAGGTTGTAAGATAACTTTCTCTTACTTATACAGTTTTTAAATTGAGACAGATGGGTATTGTTGATAAATATATGGTGTTTGAATAAGAAGATTCAAAACCTCTATCCCACATTGCTTATACAAGTCATGGCAATCTTGTATATATAAATCGGAACTCATTTAATGGGCTTTGAATGGATAGCCAAGGTTATGGCCCACCTTGAATTAATATATTAATGTCAAAGATTTAGCCTTCGGCCTTGGATTTTTATTTGAGTGGATATTCTAATGGTTTAATTTTGAATTTAAATTAAATTGGTGTGTTGGTTAGTGAATCAACCGGATTCAGACACGATGATTTGAAAAGTCATGACAGATGTAAAATAATTGTTAGTTAATTATTATAAATCGGAAATAGAAAGTAGACAAGTTACATTACAATTGAAACTCGTCTTCTCCTCACAAATAGAACAAATCTTTGTCAATAGTGCTTTAGTCATTGGAATTTCCTAAGATGGTGGCTGGCAACATAAAGCCTATGTCGTCAGCACCTACAGTGTTGAGTCCTTCAAAAGGCTTGAAGTTCGCTCACTGGCGATATAGGATGTGTCGCCAGCACCTGCAATGTTGCGTACTTCCATTTACTCCTTTGTTTGCCTTCGGTTTAGACGTAAGGTCAATATAACGTCGCTAAACATTCTCATTACAATTTAATAAATGTAACATCGTTTCGATTAATCGCAAACAATTCAAGAGTACAAAAGAAAGTCCATAAAAATCGAAAGTCAACTCGGTTCGAAAAAAACTAAATTGTTTAACCCCAAAATTGGGACGTTACAAACAATACTCTAATTTTTACTATTTTAGTTTTTAGTTTTATAAAATTTACCATTAAATAATCTCATTTTAAAAATTTACTAAGAAATTTTACAATATAATTGCATGAAGCGCATGGATTTTCTCTAGTTAATTTATAAAATTAAATTCTAGTTTGATTTTTGGCTACTCGTAGTTGATCATAGGTCATATTTTGTTCAGTTTTATTTTACATATTATCTGCTATTCCTTGTAATTATTGAATGCTTGATTTTCACATTATTATTCTTCATAGATAGTGAATCTGGTTTGCGTGTTTGTGATTTTAGTTCAGATAAATGGTGTTCCACTTGAATCATGCTCATTATTTCCTCATCATTTATATACTAGTATACCGTAAAATCTTTGAATCCAAATACTTTCTTTCTGTCATCATCTGCTTTTTATTTTGGTTGTAGCTACTGTTGATAAATATGGGGTGTTTGAATAAGAAGATTCAAAACCTATATTTCACATTACTTATACAAATCATGACAATCTTGTATATATATGGGAACTCATTTAATGGGCTTTGAATAGACAGCCAAGGCTATACCCCACCTTGAATTAATATATATATATATATACATATATATATATTAATGTCAAAGATTTGCCTTGGGTCTTGGGGCTCTTGGTCTTTGGGTTCTCAAATAGTTATAAGGTTTTTTATTTGATTTAAATTTTTTAGTGGATTATTCTAATGGATTAATTTTGAATTTAAATTAAATAGGTGTGTTGGTTAGTGAATCAACCTGTTGGATTCAGACACAAAGATTTTAAAAGTCATGACAGTTGTAAAATAACTGTTAGTTAATTATTATAAATCGAAAATAGAAAGTTGAAAAGTTACATTACAATTGAAACTTGTCTTCTCCTTACAAACAGAACAAATCTTTGTCTCAAAAATTTGCAAGCTTTCTTTGCCAGACTTTTGTTGACGGTTCTTCATCAAAAAAAGTATGTAGTTGTATCCCGGGACAGAAACTCATCGGTGAACTTCTTACCAACCAGAGGGAAGTGGAAAAATTTTGTTTAAGGACATTGCTTCGTCAGCAAGCCTCTACAAATTTACTTTAAACAATTTTGTTCTTGTGTTTTAAACTTTATTTATTTCATTGTCGTCTTGTATATCGACTATATAATTTTTTCAATAACAACACATACCAGTTCAATACAGTGAGAATTATATTATATATAAAACATGTATGAGGGCGAGTTTAGATATGGTTAGATGAACTTTGGTGCAACTTGTATTATCTTTTGGTTCAAACCACTTCTTCAAAAGTGGGAAAAACTAAAAATATAAGGAGTTGATCCATTTTAGATGCCATCTTCATACACAGTTATTTGATTGAATTTTTATTAGACTAATGACGATCTCATTTTAGGGTCTTAAAATGGTTACATGGTGACCAACTAGATGCATTTTTCATATGATAAATTTTTATGCCATGCAAGTAAGTGTAGGGATGCATAGGCACTTGTGGTTAGTAATGAAATAATATATAAAAGCCATTGCCAATGAAATTACTTGTATTTCTATTGTCACAGCATGTCACCAATACAAAGAATACAAATTAATGGAATTATAGGATGAATAGTTGTTTGTACGAGCTGTGTTTTGATAGTTGATGTATTGTGATGTTTGAAATTCCTCTTTTATTAAAGTTGTAGAGTGTTGGATGAGACAGAAGTTGGTATGATCATTTTAATAAGTATATAATTTTTTAGTAACATTTTTCAAATGTTTTACAACATCATAGACAAGTCAAATATTAGCGAGATAAACCATTTCCTATATTTGAATAATTGGAGTATATTTTTGGGAAAGTTAGAGCAATGGAAGTACTACATACATAGTCAAGTGCCTAGTAAAAGATTGAGGAAAATATGATGGTATATAACCACTCTGAAAATAGAGTAGGGAACTTTCTCTAGTTTCAGTTAACCAACTAATTCAAACTAAGCACCTGACACTATTGGTGGAAAAAGATCAAGATCTGGAGATCCAATTGTTTGAAGTATGGAGAAGTTTACAAACATGTTAAGGAGATAATTGAAGGATCAATTTAAAAATTTTGCTAGTATTAACTAGTAACAAGGTTGGCGACAACCGCTCTTTGACTGCTGAATTAAAAATTGTAATTATCGACCATGGATGAAATTTGTGTGATGTAAAAATTTATGCAAAACCCTGAAATTGCAGAGATTTTAAAGGCACAATGCAATGAAGCTAAAAATGTGTATTTTATTGCATCACTTCTAAGTGGTGTATTTGATCAATAATATCTACTTGCTACTTTTGGTTTGTAACTTTTGTATTTCTAATGCTTCGTAGTGATTAAGATTTATGGTGATACTATAATATTATTTTTCTATAAGTGAAACCACTAATGAACTGTATTTACTAATGGTGCTACTATGTAACTTTTGTAAGTGAGGCTTGTAATGGCACTACTATGTACCTTTTGTAAGTCAAACACATCTTTCTTGAATTAGTGAAAAATGCTTGAGAGTTTAATAATGAATGTGGATGAAGAATTGATCATCCCGAGTCTTGTATAGATATGAAGTTTAGTATTTAACTATAGATTGATTTGATTAAATATGACATATCTTCAATCATAAAGAGATCCTAGATATATACTGACATGAAAATCAGCTCAATTAAACAGCCTCACTCAGATGTTTTTATAGTTAGACTAAAGTCTTCATATCTATTTTAGAAAAATTTTGAATTTGGATTCAAATCATTATGGGTCCCTATCATCAATTGTTCTAACCTTTCTACTCAGCATATTGATATAAATGGAAAATACAGTAGAGTGTTTTTATTTTCCTACTATATATACTCAGAACATGCTATTGGCAATGCAAGTTAGAGATAACATTAGATTGAAAAAAATTCGCACTTCTTTACAACAAATAATCCTCATTCACACTGACATATGAGAATAATAATGCAAAATTGCAGTCATCAGTAAATACGGAAACAAGTAATGTGAGGCTATTTTCGGATTTCTCTAATTACTGCATTTCTCATGAGCTGATAATGTGCTCATTATTCCTCTATCTATCTTCAAGGAAATTTTCTATCCTAATGAATATTCCAACTTCTGATACCCAATACTACAATAATATCTTACACTGTCGAAGGCTTATACTTTCATTGCATCATTAAATTGCCAAACAAATAACTTGAATAAATAAACATATATTATTGGTTTCATAACCCTTTTATAGGGCTGTAACTTTTTGAAAAGTCAAAGAAAATAAAATATTAAAATATGAATAATAACCAATCAAATACGTTCAAACGCCCCCGGGAACTACACAATTTAAGTCAAAATTCAAATAAAAGCTAACCTTGCAGTCAAATTTAGATAAACAATAATATATTACATCGTCACTAATCCAACTTCCAGCTTTACATATACAGAATATAACTTTACAAAATTTTGAAGATACAACTGTACAGACCTATGCAAGTCAAAGTAACAAAGATCCTTCAGAAAGCAACACCTATCAAGCTTGACGTCCATAAACATCCCGAGTATCACCTGAAAATGTTAATTGAGTAGGTGTGAGCAACTCGCCCGTAGGTTCCAATCCCCTATTCATAACTTAACAAGATATTCAGAAAACAAATCTGCAGAATTCACTTTATTCAAATAGTTTTGTAAACAAAGTAATAATTCAAAAATCCTGCCCAAAAACATTCCCACATTAATCAAATATTCAAATAACTTGTTTCATATATCCAAATTTATCAAATCAAAAAAATAGAACATCGAATCAAGTTACCATATCGAAATCACAAGTTTTCATGCTATCAACACTGATACAATAAAATATAATATTATCGGTGCCCGTGAACTATACATGACACAACCCTGCGCAAGTTTAAAGACTCGTACCCTAGGAGGCAGTGTCCACCTTCCCACTCTCGTGTCACGGGCTCACCCCCACCAACATATCCACATAGGGATATCTCATAGTAACCAGTTTCCTTAAAAATAATATAAAACCCAGGTTGATAGCAATTCACAGTAATTACTACGATAAACATTATTTCACATTTCATAAATACAAATTCTACAAATTCTTAATCAATAACCAAAATCAATGTCCCATAATAAAACCATTTATTCAATAAATATTTTATTTCAGCAGCAACAATAATAATATTCAAAAATATTCTTAATAACGTTATTTAAATCATAGTTTCAAAACTAATCCAATTAAGATGAATAAGAAAACTTATCTGACCTCCGAATAATTCCTTAGCCCCAATACACCTAGAAACTGATAAAGATCAATTCGAAAGAGTTTGAAAATTCTGAAAACCGAAATACAGCGACAAACGGTAACCGAAAATTTTGAACGACGGCGAAATAACCAGAAAGGAGTTTTAAAGAGTTTAAGACCTTCTAATTCCAACGGTGGTGTTCGTTCCTCAAACTAAAGTCAGAATCGACCAGAAATCGCTTCGAAAGTCACGGGAACGTGTTGCGTACGGCATCGATAGTGATGTTTCTTATAGGAGTTATGAATACTCTTCGTGAGGAATCCAATGACACAAAAATCATTGGAGTCGGATGAGCGGATTGAAAGTTACGACAGATTGAACTTGGAGGGGAATGTCGAACACAAAGAGAAACGGAGAATGTTCTGGTGAAGACGAGATAACAGTGTGGAAAGAAAGGAAAAATAATCTTATATAATAAGTCGAATTTTACCAAAATATCCCTTGAACTTTTTAAAATTATACTTTGACTATAAAAAATTCATTTCCTTACAACCGAGTTTTAAGTCTACAGTCAACTTATTATAACTTATTATTATTATAATACAGAAAGTTTTCAGATGTTACAATTGAAGTTGGAAAACTATTTGAGCTAAAAAAATTTATGAATAAAAATAAATTTTTTTTATTTTTAATCTTATCCAGAGTAATTGCATAATTTTATTTTTATCCAGACCCAGGGTCGAACAAATATATATATGTTCACTTAAATTTTAATTTTATCCATCTACGGACCAAACATGAAACTACTTTCAAATTTATTCAATTTTATCCGATCCAATCTCATCACTTAAAATTATCTAAATGTTTACACTATACATATGATTATACCCGTGTGTTAGTGTGAAAGTATGTAAACAATAATTGTAATAGGATTACCATTTTGGCCATTAATGATAATCTCTTTTCTTTCCACTAATATGTTTTTTATATATGTATTAAAAACAAACATTATGAATTCATCCACCCATATTCATATCCTTTAAATAATCGACTAGTTTGCAGGCTCAGCAATCATTTTCATTATCAATTGCTAGAACTTTCGTGTATCAAGTAGAAATATGCAAGCTAATGCTTGAAAGCTAAACAAACCAAGTGATCTTTACTACATAAGTAGTGTTCATTAAGGGCCAATTCATTACAGAAGACTAAAATGGACAGAAGAAGTGAAGTTCTTTGGAGCATGGGGGAGTCTATTCAGTAAAAGAGTAAAAATAGCACTGAAATTGAATGGCGTAGTACAGGATCTCAGCAACAAATGTCCTCTACACAAGGCTAAACATAAGACTACATTCTCATACAGAAAATCACAGTAGGGTACAAAAGAAAAAGAAACTGAACAGATTAAGACTGTAGTATCAAAACCCTAAAACAACAAAAAACACGTACCCCACGAATTCAAACTCTCAAAAACCTACACAGAAGGGCTCCTTTACAATTCAACACAGAAGGACCTTTATGGACACACAAAAGAACCTTTATGGCTGGTTGACTAGTTCTGGTTCCACCTCAAATTGCAACATTTTCTTTAAGAAGTTATCGTCTAGCGGGTATTCTACCGTTAAAAGATTGGTGACCACTTTTGCACCAGTTTGACAGTGATTATCAAGTAAATGTTGTGCAATATTGACCCAAATAATTCGCTTCTCCCCAGAGAGCTTGGGCAATATTGCCGTCAAGGCGGTTTCAACCGTCGCACTAGAAGATCCCATGCGCTCAGATTCGACAACTGCATTTATCCAAGAGACGCCATCGGGCAGTATGTCTGCCTGAAATTTCAGTGCTATCCTCATAATAACTTTGGCCAGAGAAACATTTCCGTCTGCTTCCGCTCTCACTGAAGCACGAAACCAAGGCATGGGCTCACTGGGAAAATCGGTTCGAACTAGCAAAGTATATAGCTCCGAATGCCACTCGATGCCCCAATTTTCTTTCAGTGCTCGACTCAGAACTTCTACTCTTTCGCCTTTGTCCGCCAGTTTGATCAATCTTGCCCACAGCTTACACTCATTAGCGCAGAAATGTAGGGCTTGCTCAGTCACTTGCTTTGCAGCAACCATCTCACCGGCGCTCTCTTCATAATCGATCCAAAGACCCCATATAGCAGCCATATTAGGATTTCGCCTACGTATATCCATATATGTTAATCGGTCGGATACCATTTCTTGATCCGTGCCTGGGATCGGCGAAGCTTCGTGATTGGCAGGGTTCAGCAAAGCGGGGTTCGGCGAAGCTTCTTGATTGGCAGGGTTAGGCGAAGCGCCAGAGGCCGAGTTGTTGTGCGAGACAAGACTGGATCCCAAGTTGGGATTTGGGGTTCCGTCGATCACATTCTCCATTCTTGCTCGCTACTATCTTTCTTGCTTTGCTTTGCCTAATCTATGATATGATACGAAATACCTTGTCATTACTTTTATAGTAGAAAAATAACGAATTCATAACAGATTCAAGATTGTGATGCCAGCTGACACGTGTAAAGTTGGCATCATGGTTAATAAACTAATTAATTTTCAGTAATGTTTATTATATATATATATAATAACAATGGGCACGCACAATCTTGATGTCAGTCTGCAGCATCATTATCTTAATTCACTACCTGAATGAAATTGAAATATTTACAATGAACTTAACCTACTTACAAATGTTTTCTTGCCAAGCAGCGTGTCCACCAAGTATATCAACCACAACACGTTTGTTCTAGGAAAACTGTGTAAGAAAATAACAACTTCAAGATAATTGATGGTCCCTTTGAAAAACATTTATAGATTCATCAAATCGATGAAAATATACCTCTCTTCCCAATAATCTTCAGTTCCGTCCTTCACTTTTCGATATGTTTCCGACTGCAAATGTGAATGAGCACCATTTAATTTATTCACCGGCATAGCATGGCAGTTTTAGAAGATCTAATGCTTACTTGTTTGTCACCTTTCGTACCCTTGTAGTGCTTCTAAAAGAAGAGTCGTTTCGCAGTCTCAAGTTTGAGGCATCCAAAACCTTCCCCTGTGTAGTTTCCGAAGCAGAGGATGAGGTTTCCAAGATTTTGGACAATGTAGTAGAAGGCTCGTGATTATAGTTTAGCTTCTTTGAAATGAGCCAATTTCTAAGTCTTGAACACGGAGTGGGAGTGGTAATATTCTAAGTTAGGTTGCCCATGGTCCATGTACTAGAGCGCTTTGGGGAGGGGCTCTCCTCAAGTAACTCAAATGCATAAACTTCTTCAAATCAGAGTACTTGCGTTCCTGCTCGAAGTTTGTAGGTGGTACAACTTTTCCGTGTAACACAGATTTAAATTGTCAGGAATCTTTATCACAAACCCAAGAACAAAAGGCTCCTAGCTAGCTCTTATGTTTCTCAAACACATTCATGATTCCAAGCCACACTGGAGAAAAGGAAGAAATGAGATACAAGAGTAATTATATGAAGATCAAGAGTGAAAAGACTATCACAAATGCAGGTTAAGAAGAAAATATCGATTGAATCTGATATGCATCTTACAAACATTAGATAACATATACTGAATCATACCTTTGGAATTGCTGGTTTCCCTCTTCTTCTAGGCTGCTTTTGGTTGGGACGAACGTCAATACAAGCAACAGCCGCAATACTTGTTCTCCCTCTACGGCAATAGAAGCATATTAAAACATCACTAAATGATTTAAGCTAAGATGACCAGAAAAGGAGAATAATAGTTTTCTGCAAGCTAAACTAACAAACATAATCAAAGCAAACCTAATAAGCATATTTCCCATTACAAGAAGGTTGCAATTTAAAAACCAGATAATTCTTTAGCAAGTAACATTTCTGCAACTATTTCCCCATATTTTATCATTCAATTGTTATAAGATTGCAGACCTCAAACAGTAAACCACTGCAACAAACATCAAGTTCTAATTTCACCCCTAAAAATAAACGTTGATAGTCAAACTACTAACATAACATCAAATCATTCTATAGTTTATTTCTTCTTTTTCATCAAAACAGTTTTTTAGCAACGCTCATAATTTTTGAAACAACCCTGCAAGATACATACTCTAACACCCATCGACTAACCTCAGCATAAATAAACAAATAAACAAATAAAAAGCACCAAATGGGTAAGAAAGCAGCAGCACACTAGTACAAAGTGAGCGATTCCAACTGATTCTTTTCTTTTCAAAATTTGCTGGGACGAAACTGACTCTGCTTGGACCAGTGGAACCAGCCCTGTTCCTGAAAACACATCACAGAATTTAAAAACTTCTGAAAACAAAATCTTATCTATAATAATAGAAACACGCACTTACAGGAGTGCATCGGTGAGTTCTTGGGTCATTTGCTGAGGTCGTCTCCGCTGATAAATCCCTTGGTTTTCTAAATGATTTTGGTGGTTCTCCGATTGGAAGAGCTCAGACCAGAGTTCGTTGGTTTTACCTGAATCGGAACATCCATCTTGTTATATGGTAGGGTAGATTACACAAGTGAGAAAAGAGAGTGGGGTTTGGTAGATACAGACCTGGTTTTGAAGCCATTGATGGTTTTCGTGAGAGAGAAGATGAAGCGATTGACGAGACAATGCTGAGGGTTTTTTGAAATTGGTTTTGAAAAACGAAATGAAAGCGGGATTTTGGAGATGTCAACGTATAGTTATTTATTGTTATATCGTCTGAATAAATATAAAAGCGTGATGCAATTTCTTGTGTACCCATTTCCTAAACTTAGTCCAAGCCCATCACAAACTTATTATGAGAATCCATTTTAGGATCACAATATCACCCAACGGCATCAGCCCGTGATCTAAAAATCGAGAACTGTAGTCACTTTCCAAAATGTTTGGACGGAGCCTAACTAAAGTTTAACTGTAATTTAAATATTCTAAATAGAAAATTATCTCAAATTGATGAGTAGCGGGAGTATTAAAATACTGACTATTTAGGTGTGATGTTCATATTTAATACTGCTATGTTTAAATAAAAAGTATATATTGTCAAAAAAAAAAAATAGTAGTGGTCAAAGTAAAAGTGGATTAGTGGTATTTAGGTCTTATAAAAATAAGTCTCAATTTTGAAGATAAGAGCATAACCCAAACTTTGAAAGAAAAGATTTCAAAATGAGCTCGTTTATGGTACGGTCGGCGTAACTATGATTTAAATAAGAAAAGCATTTGATTTTGTGATTTAGCTATCATATGGGTATTTCGATCAAAATATCTTACATTTGACCAAATGGCTTTCAAACCATGCAAAGGCCTTATGGCAGGCCTATATTGAATATTCAAAGTCCAACAAGCTTCCTTAAAGGTTAGGAATCCAACTAGATACAGCTGTTCAATAATAATATGGTAATTAATTGTTAAATATTAATAAAATATGATTTATTGATTATTTCTTAATTATATAATATCTAAATATATTAAAATTGGAAAGATATTTGAAGAAGAAAAAGAGCATAGTTGGAATTCCAATTTCGAGAAGAAGACAACTTCTTTTGAACTCTATAATAGAGCTCTAAAGCTTTATGCAAAAGATTGGAAATTTATTTGTCGAATCTCTGCCAAAATAGCTACGCACAGAATATCAACTCTCTTGCTGAAAACCCTACAAAACAAAAAGAGGATTTTGATGTCTTGAATTCTCTAACTTTGATTTTCTGTGACCACCACAGTTTGGCGTCCACCGTGAGGCTCTAGCGATTTAGTTTATTTATACGTTATTTAGCGTAGATTCGAAGACTCGAAGTCATCACTACTAGCGTTGGAAGGATGTCTTTGAATCAACTATCAATACGTTAATAGCCATATTTCATGGATTGGTACCGATTAGTGAGAAAAGTAGATCTTTTTCTAAGTTTGAGGAGGAATGTAAAGCGTTGAATTTAACGTAATGGAGACATGACTAGAGGCGAAGCCACACATAAGCTTGGGTGTTCAATTGAACACCCAGAGTTTTGAAAATAAAAAATTATATATTAATTTTTTATTAATTTTAATATTTAAATTAAAAAAAGTTTGATTTTTGTCACTCTCACTCATTAAGGTATATTAATTTTAACGATTTTAACATAATAATTTGTAAACTTATTATTATTATTATTATTAATTACAACTATATTTTGAACACCCAAATAAAAATTTCTATCTTCGCTACTGCTCCTATTCATATTCTCACAAAACCTATCCAACAACTACATTTCCTGAAATACTCTTAGCAAGCACAAATTCTCACGGTAACCAAAAACAACGTTGTGATGTATGAGAAGCGTTGTATTATCTACTATAGTGCATACTACGCAATCATACACCACAATTTTGCAGTATTTCACCACATACACAATAAAGATAAATACATTATAAGTCTTCGCTTGAACTAAATGAAAGAATGGACAAATCAATTACTAGTCCAGGTTACTGTTGCTAGTTGTTTTTCTAAAACTTATATAGTTCATAAGGTGAACAAAGATTATCAACATGGAAAGGCTTGTCCCTACTAAGTCTATTTCATAGCTTCCTTTTACCACTCCAATGCAGCAAACTGACCGGACTAGAATTCAAAAACCTGCAACTATTCACCAAATCGTGTCCACTAAGTCCAAGGTTATTCCAAGTGTTGTCTGTCCCTTCAACATCTGCACCAAGCACCCAAAAAAATGACGGAAGAGATTCCAACGGGTTCTCTATATCATCTACCAATACAACATCGGCGTCTATACTTATTTAACGCATTGCTCTAGCATTTCAGCTAATTAAAGGAAGGAAACACAGACCTATAGAATTGGAGCTAGTTGATTCAAATTAAACCAGAGTCAGACTAAAAGTGGAAGAAAACACTTCTAAGTAAACAGAATATTAGAGAACCGAGTTGACATAGCTATATGAACTACAGATGGATCACAGACTAACAAACTCTTCCACATGATGGAACATTGAGGAGCATTTTGATACTCAATGCCTCTGAGTCAACGAATTCAATACTTTTGATCGGATATGTTCTGATAGCATTAACAAGGAAGAAGAAGCAAAAGAAAGAAAGAGAAGTTATTATCAGAAAAGTTGTTACAAATTTTAGAAAAGGAAACATATTCAAAACCGAAGAATCTGTTGTTGATGATATTATTTTATGTTATAGACTTGGAAGACTAGACATTTGATGTTGAGATCTTGAACTCTATGGATGAGACTAATGAACGCTTCAAAACTGCTTTGGGGTCTTCCAACCCTTTTACATTAGACAAAATTGTCGTGGAGGTTCCCAATGCCTCATGGAATGATATTGGCGGATTGGGAAACATTAAAAGAAAGCTTCAATAGACTCTGCAATACCATGTGGAACATCCTGATAAGTTTGAGAAATTTGGCATATCTCCATCGAAAGGTCATGAGTTGCTAGCAAAGTTGTTTGGAGAAGTGAAGCAAGAGGTGCAATAATTTTCTCTTCTTTGATGAGCTTGATTCTATTGTAACTCAGCGTGGAAGCTCAGTTAGAGATGGTGGTGGTGTAGATAGAGTATTGAATCAAAATTTGATAGAAATGGATGGATTCATAGCAAAGAAAACTGTCTTTATCATTAGTTCTACTGATCGACCTGACATTATCAATCATGTATCACCCGGGCCAAGTCGTCTGGACCAGCGGATTTATACTCCTCTATCAGATAAAGCTTTATGCCTTCAAATATTCAAAGCACATAGAAGGAAGTACTAATCTTTTTACCTGTTAACTTTACAGATCTTCCGCAATAAACTGTAGATTTTGGATGAGGAAATATCACTGAAATATGTCAATGAGCTTGCAAAATATGCTATAAGGGATAACATAAAAAAGTCACCAAAGTTTGCGGTTACAAATTCGATATCACTGATAACTTATTTTTCTAACCCTTATCAGGTACGCTTCTACACTATCTTCTCCTCGGTTCCTATAAAAGTGTTTTCAATTCTGAAGATGTGTGTGAATCTCTATTATATTGAGAAGTTATATATTTGTAAATCACAGAGCGTTTTTTGCATTTTTACTTTGATGGCAACTTTCTAGTCGATACACTTCTTGGTCTTTCAGCATTTTTGCAACTTCATTCATGATGCATTTTTCGTACACATCTTGGTCTTTCAGCATTTTTGCAACTTCATTCATGATGCATTTTTCGTGACATGCTATGATTCTCATTCTTGCCACGGACTAAAATTGTTGTTTTAGTTGAATTGGACAAAATGATTATTGTTTCATGATTTTTTTATTAGTTAAAATATTTAATTCTTTAGAATAGTTTTGAGACTAGAATATCTTATATTAATGTTAGTTGAAAAATAATTCGATCTTCTAGTTGCATATAGATATGATGTTTTTCTTCTTTAATCATATCTTTTTTTTTTTATGATAATCCAAATTAATGCAAAACACCATACCATATGCATACATGACTTTAATATTTAAGCCAATGTGAATATTCGCCATCGAATGAATTGTAAGGACAGCTTCTTGGTTTTATAGTTAATGTAAAAGGACGAATGAAATTGTGTTTTTGGCTATATGTGGATATGTGGTTATTATAAACTTAAAAGTACCGCCGGAACTTCTTTATCTCTGCAACTATCGTAAAATCAGATCTTGGCAACACTTGTGGATTTTTTTTTACTCGATCCAAGAAACAATATCCATTTTTTTAGAATTCTTAAAGACTCCGGGAGATTTACTCATCCTTAAAAACCCTTCACTTTCTTTCACCTAAACGTATGTTTACTTTGACCTAACCAAAAAACTCATGGACCACACAAATGCTAGCTTACAAACCAAGGGCTCTGATATCAGTTATTAGAGAAACCTTCGGCTAGCTTTGATATCACTTGTCGAACAAGTCGGTGACCCATCACAGCGGAGACAAGTATTGGTAACCACAAAGTAAATAATCATACAAGTTAAGAGAATAAAGATAGAAAATAAGACACAAAGTTTTATGTGGAAACCCAAATAGGGAAAAAGCCACAGCCGTCAAGACGACGAGAGACTAATTCATTATGTAACAATAAATCAACAGTTACAACCAGAATATCACTCTCTCACTCCCCAACCCAATTACATTAGTTACAATCTCACATATAAGCTCTCCTCATATGGATCTCACATGATAATAGGACTCGATCTTGTAACTCCAGATCTCCATAGTTCCCTGGTCTCTAGGCCCCTACCAGCTACCCCTTAGACCTAATCAACTAGATTTACATTGTTCTCTCAGGATGTTCAATAATAGATACAAGCACCATATTTATAGCATTAGATTACTTAGTCACAAAGTAATCTTAAACCATTAAGAAAACCTTTTCCTATTTAGGATTCTCAAGGATCTCTTTCCTAATAAGAATCCACTTTAAGAAATATCATTCTTAATCAAATATGACACTTCTAAAACATTCTTTGAGTCTTTCCCAAATTATAAACCAATTATGTATAACGGAGTATATTCAAATTCTCGTCATCGTCCTAACCTGACCTGAAATGATAAGGTTGTTTGCTGATGATGGTGAATATTTGGTATAAAAATTTTATGGATTAACATATAGTGTTTTAATTTTATGATATTTCTTCTTTTGGATACATCTACATACAGAGACAATACAATTTTTTCTTTTTTTTTTCCTTCATTTTATTTCATACATACATGCAATCAATAATAAGGATTAAATAGGTGAACTATTTTTTTTCAAAGAACTTTGATATGAAAGATATGGGGATAGATGTTTGTTGTGTATTAAAATACACAAATATGAGTAATGCATCGATTTTATTAGCATTTAAAAAAAAAGACTTAGGAAAATTTAAGGTTCATCTAAAAACACACGTTCCAATGAAAAATTGATCATCAAATATAGCTTCTATCATGAAGCATTACAAATTTAATTTAAACCAATGTCAGAAATTTTTTTTGAGAATGGATAAATGATAATATTTGATATGCCTGAGTTAGCTATTGGAAGCTTAATGTATGCAAGTCATACAATCTAACATTGTTTTCGTATTTAAAATTTTAGGACAATACCATAGTAATCAAGGTTTATACTATAGATGAGCTTAAAAGAAGGTAATTTTATACTTTTGGGGACGAAAAACTATATCAAGGTACGAAAAACTAATTCAAATTTGTTTTCGTACACCAAAATTTGTTGAAAAATTCTCAAATACACTAAATTAGACATGTAAAAGTATTGTGCAAACAAGTATCCCCACTACTTCCATCTTAGTTTTCTTATCTAAACTCTCTAATTTTTGGCAATCAATAAAATTCAATGGCTTGACACCGTCTCCAGTTTTCAATTTTTTCAATCTCTAATCTTCAACCCCTCATCACCTGCTTTCATCACTTCATCACTTCTTTACTTTTCAGAACATTCTCACCTTCCTTGTGAACCTTCTTCGGCGGTCTTCTAGGTCGCCTCCTAACCACACCATCAGAATTCACTCGGCTAACCCTGCTAACATTAGGTTTTTAGTATTTATATTCAACTTTAATACACTTAAAGTAAGAATGAAAAGTATTCTTAAATCTAGTATTTAGAGTAAGAATAAAGAATAAAGCTAAAAGAAGAACATCTTACATTTGAATGAATAAATTTTTGTACTTAAAAACAAGTCTAATTATATTCGGTTGCTATAAGGGTCACAAGTGGACTTTAACTCCAAACACCAATTAAATCAAATGCTTAAATGCAAACAAGGAAACAATTCGAATCTCTGTATTACAAGATAAATAAAATACTCAAATGCAAACAAGAATCTATATGTATTGCAAGATAACTTAAACTATGTTTAAGTCTCCAAATCCGAGCTGAAGTCTGGTAGTAAACTAGCTGCAGTTTGATTCTGAGGGTACATCAGGTTGGACAAATGAACTATCCAAAGGGCTTTCATTTGGCTGGTCACCTGAATGATCTAAAGTCATATTAAGAGGAACAACTAGAGGTATTGAACTAGATGAAATAAAATCAAGACGCAGTTTCCGTTGGTGCTGGTTTTGATCACTTGCTGCGAAACATGGCAAGTTCCAAGCAATGTTAACACAATGAACAAATATTTGAATCAATATAAAGAGATTGACCTTGATCTGCCATTAGCTTCTGCTACCACTGGAGCAAGTCATTGAATTCCTCGATCTAACTTTTCAGTGTTAGAGTTGTATAATACCATAAAATCTGGATTTTCTTTCTCCTTTTCCTCCTACACTGAATCATGAAAAAATACAACATAATAAGGTTCGAATCCAAATGTTTCATTCTATATAGCTACATTAGCAGAGAGATATATGGTAACATACTAAAGTTTGTGATAGTAGGATGGATGTTGTGCCTACACCAAAGAGTATCTATAGTTTTTTTAGTCATGTAGAGTTCTAGACAAAAACGGATAAAAGTCTGAATCTGCAAGTAACATCAGATTCAGTACCATATTTAGAAATTGGAGTAGAGAAGAGATGAAATGTCTTACACTGATGTTCACAATAGGAGTCTTAGTAGAAGTGTTTGGTTCTTTTGAACTTTGTGGATCCTGTGGAAGTTCAAACAGATATCAGCAGCACAAAATCCAAAATACAAAAAAATATTATGTTGGAAACCTCAACAAAGATTCAATATTTAATATACAAACAAAAACCACCAAAATAACCAAACAAACCATAGCAAATATTTAAAAACAAAGATTCAATATATGATATACAAAATCGTAGGAAACCCACAAAAAATAACTAAACAAACATAGCAAATATACAAAGATTCAATATTTGATATGTTCTTCGATCCAAAACACAAAACATCATGTTAAACAATCTATCCAACATAACAAACTTATCCGACCGACATCAAGAAAAGCAAAACTAAATGACCCATCAAGCATAAACACCAATATCTTCAAAAGCTCTCCACCATCATAAGAAACATTGAAAAGAGTGGTAAAGTTCGAATTTTTACCATGGTGAGTTGTGAAATTTTGAAAGCAGAGTAAAGGATAAATGAAACTTGAAGTTTTATGAATAATATAAGGTATGCGAATAGACTTCTCCCCCTTTGCATATAAGGAAATTTTCAAAGAGGACGTGAAAGTTATATACTACACCAAATCTCTCATAATTGGTGTAGATGAATTCATTTCAATGCATGATTATCTTATTTCTCTTATCATTTTTTCTTCTTTTTTAATGTTCTCTCCCTTAAACATTAAATGCAAAGTTGACTTTTACTTTATTTATATATTTCCTAATTCTCTCTTAATTTACTTGTAAAAGCAGATATAAAATTATTTTATGATTTTTTTGAAATTTTAAACAATAAATTATACTATAAATGAACTATATTAAATTATATTTTATTAAATAAATATAAATTCTTTTCTCATTTACAATTCAAGAATGCAGATAAATTCTTATAATTGATCATTTAAAAATATTTTTACAAACATTGTTTGTTTACTACAGTATAAATTTTTAAAATAAATAATTAAATATATATAAGAAAATGGATTTGAGATTTTGTAGTTTGAAATCATAAACTTCAATATTTAATGAGTTATGCAATTTTTTTATTTACTTAATTTGAAATTTTAATTATATTTTATTTTATATGTTTATCATGTAGTTGAAAGTACAAAAAACATTAAAAATACAACAACAAAAAAAGACTCTTAGAGAGTAGCAAAGAATAGTAAATACTATTATTTATATTGAAAAATACTTAGGAATTTTATTAAGTAATAAAGATACGGGAGAAAATTTTAAAAAAATAAAAAGGAGGGAGAACGTACAAAAGAGAGAGAAGGAAATATATAAAGAAAATAGAGATAAAATGAATTCATGTCATATAGTGTAGAGTTGCATAACGATTTTTGTTAATTAAATTGTGTTTTAATATTTTGATATGATGTTGGGATTTGATTGATAAAATTTACTTTTCTACTATTTGAGGAAAGAAAAATATTGTTGAAGGTACTCTTTATAGTAAAATCCAAGAACATTTACATTTGAATGAATTATTATTTTGTACTTAGAATAACTAATATTTTGGACGAACTTGAGCAATGTCACAACTTTTTGAGTCTGTACAACATCATCAATCCCAGCCAGCTGCAAAGAATAAAGCGAAGTAAGGTATCTAATAGAATTTACGTGTATTGGACGGTTTGTTAAGTACTGACCTACTGTGGTATCCAAATTTAAAAATTCTGATGGTAAATTAGATAAGCTCGAGTCTGATGAACGATCAGCTTGGAAAAGGTTTGGCTGGTATGAAGTGTCATCAGGAAGCATTTGTGGGTTGTGCTCGAATTGATGACTTGGAGTTTGGACAGGGCTGTCTCTACTTGGCGCAAGAGCAGACATTGGAGTTTGGACAGGGCTCTGCTCAGAAGTCATTGCAGCATCTAGTTGGTGCTCACTTGGCGCAAGAGCTGACATTGGAGTTTGGATAGGGCTCAATTCAGAATTCATTGCAGCATCCAGTTGGTGCTCACTTGGTGCATGATCCGGAGGAGGCATTGGAGTTGGGACAGGGTTGATTTGGTGCTGGTTTTGACCACTTGGAGAGATTAAAGTCAAATCAGAAACAACTCAAGGGTTCAAGTGCATTGCAGGGTTGATTTGGTGTGGAGACATTAAAGTCAAATCCGCAACAGCTGGAGAACAGTGCATTGCAGGGCTTGGTTGGCGCTAGCTTGCCGTTGCCATGGGTTGCCGATCACTCGCTGAGTTGACTGCTCAAGTTCCAAGAAATGTTAACACATGTAAAATGCTTCAATCGATGTATTAATGTAAAGAAACTGACTTGCACTATAGTCATGTCTCTGTATGATGTAAAATTAATAGTATATAATCCTAAACATATATACTACTTCGAAAATATAAATTCGGACAGAGATACTATACTAGTCAATCGGTTGGAATTTCATCATCGGTCGGGATTCCGTCACTAGGCCGTTGAACTATACGAACTAGAATCCTCAATTCACCTGATAAGAGCGACTATCAATAAACGTAAAAGGAGACAAGTGTAGAGAAGAAAAACACTCATTTTCTTCTATATAAAAACTCTCTCAATATTAGAAAGTATTTTCGTGTTCTATAGGGAGTTTTTGACTGTCTAAGAGAGTTTCATAATCTCTCTATTATGTTGATTCTTTCATTCAGATAAATCTCTTCAAATCACATATACGTGACATTTGATAAGGTGGAAGTTAAGAGCCACTCAACTTCCCACCATCCCTATCTTATCCACCACTTTAAATGGTAGGCCTTAGGTAAATGTGCTAGGCCATTAGTGTGGCCCACCTAAAAACATTTAAATCCAACATTCTCTCACTCACACTACATGTGCTTAGCCCCCATAACTGGCAACAAATATGCGACTATCTTCAACTATTCAACATTAGATGGTTATACATGCAAATAATTGGTGTGATCAATGAATCAGATTCTGCATCCCATACCATAGGGAGAGAGTACTCGAAATTCATTTCGGGTACATCCTAGGTTTGACATGATTCCACATCAGACGCGTTTAGTCCCAATAAAGTAGTCTGATATCCCGAAGTGTTCCCAAATCACGACTGTGTTCCTATGACCACAATATGCGCGCATGTGATTAGTTTTTGTGAAATTAGTCTAAAGCTTCCAGTCGCTCTTCCTCTAAAAGTCAATTAAAAGTAACCGACACCATAGACATGCTAATGATACAAACATCACCCTTACAACCCCATATAGAAGAGATGACTATCCTGAGGATACACAAATTAAGTGGATCTTGGACAACAAGGAACAAGGGACCGTCTCTACTTGTGCTCCACGACGGTCAACAAATGTGCACGCACGGTATAACACATGCATCACAATGAATCTTGCCACAATTAACGGCACGTATGTTTCAAGATTGTATTAATTCACCGTGCGGACGATAGCTCCATTATCCCACAGATTCTATCGCTAATACCATCCCTAGTATAACGACTCAATAATCTAGTCCAGCTAATCAGGTCTCATGATAATGAAGTAAAATTATGAGTGATCCTTAATCATTATAGAAAGAATCTCACTTGACTACCTGTCAAGGCGACTATAAGTGTATGCTTTTTCCCAAGCACTCTGGAATCCCATTAAACAGAGCACAAACGTACAAGTCTCATATTACATTATCCCAATGATAATCAAGGCAACTGTACGTTCAAGTGCACTAGTCTCTAATACCTGATGACATACTTTGGGATAAGAAATTCCCAAATATGCTAGACTACTCAGCACATCAATAAAATAATAAACATATGAACATAGATAGCACAATCTATGCAAACCCAACCATTTAGCATGCACATCAAAGACATCTTTAAGAACAATTGTGGTAAGTGAGTTTGCCACCATATCAAGTGTAGATATATATATAGTCTTGATAATTCTCTTAGTCACAATATGGTCGACAAAATTAGACTTGTTGTGATACTTAGCATTCTTTGTATATGTTATGGCATCTGGTTATCACAATAAACATAAACTAGCTATGCTTACCACTTTCCAAAAAATAAATCCTTCAAGAATTGTCAGAGTCAAACACCTCTTGCATAACCACTAAGCAGACCACAAGCTCTGCTTCCATAATGGATAATGCTATGCAAATCTGCTTCTTGCCACTTTAGAAAATAGCCTCATGACTAAGTAAGAATACATATCCTCAAGTGGACTTTCTTTCATCTAGGTCACTACCCCAATCTCCATCTGTGTATCCAACTAGGCGCGTAACGCTACCTTAATGACATAGATAGTAATGCGGCTCCTTTCAAGTAAGCAAGTATTCCTTTTTGATAACTATACAATATTTTTTTTTTCCGGGTTCAACTAATATCCGCTTACCTATCCAACTGCATAACTGATATTTGGCCTTGTACACATCATTGCATACATTTGGCTTCTGATGGCATTCACATACGGTACATACTTCATTTTCTCACGCCATTGTGGATTCTTAGGGCATATATCAAGACTTAGAGTCTACCCTTTTTTAATGGGTGTATCGATAAGCTTATATTCAAACCATAAGAAAACGCTCAAGGATCTTTCATATATACGGTTATTGCATTAACGCCAAGATCCTTCTCTTTCAATCCCTTCAGATTCTGACTCCTAAAAAATAAGCAGTCTTACCCATGTCCTTGATTTCTAAAGTAGTAAATAACCAGTCTCCTTAACCTCAAGTAAAAGCTTCTTGTTATTACACGAAATTAAGATATCGTCAACATGTATAGATAATGTTGCAAAATTGTCTTTTGACCTTTCCACATGCACACAATGGTCCTCTTTGTCCTTTGAAATCCATATGATAACGACAGATTTGATAAAATGAAGGTACCATTGTCTAGAGTATTTCTTGAGTCCAAAAGTGGACCCAAGAGTTTACAGACTTTACTTTCTTGGCCTTTAGTTATAAAACTTTTAGGCAGTTCCATGTAAATCTCCTCGTCTAGCCCTCCATCGATGAATGTGGTCTTTTAAATCCACTTAATGCAACTCTATGTCCATATGTTCAACAAGTGCAAAGATTAAGTGGATGGATGCAAATCTCACCAGAAGAGAAAAAACATCTCTATATAGTCTATACCCTCTTATTGAGCATAACATTTCTCCATCAACCTTGCTTTGTATCTTTTAACTAAGTTATTTGCCTTCCGTTTAACGCGAAGGATCCACTTATTTTTGAAGGTTTTTCTATAAGGCGGTGAATCAACCAAGTCCTAGACACTATTACTTTTCATTAATTTGATATCCTCTTTCATGGCTTTAATCCATAAATCTTTCATCGGTGATTTAAAAGTTTCTTTCACATTCTTCGGTTCATCATCATCATGTGAAGTCAACATGAAAGTCTCCTCTTTAATCTCAAAACATCGTTGGGGAACTGAAACTCTTCTTCTTATTCAAACTGATGATTTCAGGTATGCTCCATGTGCGATCAAGCTGTAAAGCTGATTCGACTCGCACTTGATTGCTCACACTAGGAACAGAGTCCATTTCATCTCTATTATGTTCCTCTATATTTTCAGTGGTATCAAGTCCTCTAATTCATCTTGCTCAAAAAGGAAGTCTCTCTTTTAACATCATCTCATCTAAAAAAATTCATTCTCTTTAAACCTCATCACTTGACTCAATTTCATAGATATACACCTCTTAACTTTTTCCTATTAGTACATATCCTTTGGACTGCTCAGATTAATGTATGGAAATACATTTCCTTCCCCTAGCGTTCAACTTTTCATATTTACTAGAAAGATGTACAGAGTAAACGCACTCAGGATCGTACATAGGAGCGAGCAGGTTTCTGGCCTGTTCAAAAAACTCGTACAGAGTTGAAGTCACTAATTTGTTGGGACCTTATTAATAATATGAGTCACAATTAGGAATATGCCTCTCCAATCCAAGATTAGGAGATTAGCTTGTGCCATTATAGATGCAACTATTTCCAGTCTATTCCTTCGCTCACCAAATCCATTCTGCTTTAGAGTTTTAGGAATAGTCAACTCTAAATCGGTATACCTTTTTCCTAACCCAATTGCTCGAATTATTCAGATAGATACTTTAGCCCTTTGTCAGTACATAGTACTTTTCAATGTCTTATCTATTTGATTCTCCACCATAACAACAAATTTCATGAAGCAAAGCTTCGGACTTATGGGAGATTAGATAAACTAGACTGAGACAAATAAGGTCATGTATAAATGTAATAAAATATGATGCACCATTTCTACTCTTAATGTTTATTGGTCCACCAATATCAAAATGAATTAGCTCTAGTGGTTATAAGCTCTAGTAACCTTACCACAAGTTTTCCAGTAGATTTTCCAGCTAGAGAATGACCACAGGTTGCTAATTCGATATTGTCATAATATCCTAAATCCCCTCTTTGGCTAATCTGTACATTCATTCTTGTCCAATATGACCAAGTCTAGCATGCATGTACTCACATCACAATCAGAAGAGGAAACAAAGGAATCACTTCTATCATAAACCAATGAAGGATATGCTTAAATTTTACTATCTAGTGCCCTAAAAACCATCTTGTATATGTCCAAAACCAATAGAAATATCACAAAACGACAAAGTCAAGCTATCATACCAAAATGAAAAACACAAGCTTATATTCATAAGAGATTAAAAATAGGAACAAAGACAAGATTGTGCCTTCTATACAGAGTGTAGTAGACAATATGTAGGGATAATTTTGGCCTCCTCACATCATCAATAAGCAGGAGCCTGTACTGGTCATAAGAACATACGAGTTATTCCTTACATATATCTAGTTAGTATCTCAAGGAATCTGAAGATACTCTATGAATGCTCCTTTATCTCTAGCTTTATGGTCTATATGCCTGAGTCTATAATCCACATTAGATGAGCCTCAATAAGCAAAAATAGAGTTGGAAATTAAAATGTCACAACAGGCAAGCTTCTGAGAAAGGTATCTTTATTGTTTTGCTCAATGCACTCATGAGAAAAGTGCCCCACCTTTTCACATTTGAAAGACTTAGTCTTACTCTTGTCCTTCCCCTTATCTACACCACGCTAGAGCTTATCCTTGGGTTTGGGGTCCGAGCTGGATAGGGCTTACAATACCCTTTCCTTTCTCTATGCCCCTCTGATCCTTCTTGCGCTCGCTGGTGTTAACCATATAAAGATGCTTCGAGGATTTAGCCACTCCCAGATGTTTATCCTCAAGCCTAACATGATGAGAAATATCACCAAATTCCCTAATATTATCGTTACCCATCATGTTTATCTTTATATGTTTCTAGCTGTTAGGAAGGGACCGAATCACAACCTGCACTTGCTGCTCATCTATAAGGACATAACAGACTGACTAAAGCTCTCGGATCATATTAGCTATCTCCTGAAGATGCTGACATAAACTGTGATCCCGGTGCTTCTTGACAACGTCAAAATTAACTAGCGACCATCGTAGTTTCATTATAGAAGTACCACCGAATTTGTCCTTTACAGCAACTCAAATGTCCTGGGTCGTCTCAAAACCCTCATATGCACATATGAGATCATCATCCAAGCTAGAGAGGATTGAGATCCTTACAATATTGTTATTGCGCTTCTAGAACATATATATATATATATATATATAGGCTTCCATATTATGCCTAGTTTGTGCAAATTACCCTTCCCTCAAGTTGAACTATGGTGTTTCTCAATGTTTCAAGGGCTTCCTATTCCTTGAGAATATACTAAATCTTAGGTGCCAGAAATCGTAACCGTCACCATTCATTTTATCGCCCTTGTTTAACTCATCGACAATGGATTTCAAAGCATATGCTAGTACTAATAAACACAAAAACGTTAAAGACCCATCTATGTTCTTAATCTAGTAGAATTTCCTCCGATAACACTATTTCTCCAACCTAAGCAATCACACATACATGGACTTAACTAGGAGGGGGATTAAAAAAAATAGTTTGACCGGCTAGTAGAAGTTCCGACTGCAGAGGAATTAGGGGGTGAATCATCCCCTCTAGAGCTTTAAAAAATCAATGTCAATTGCTATGAATCTATGGGATAATACCATGCTTGTTTATGGGAGGTCCAATAAATTTTACAATAGAATCGAAGTCAATAGGGATTCATCCTGTGCAAAATGCACAAGAAATTTCATGTGTATGCATATGACAATAAATCAATATCAATTTGAAGTCACCAAAAATAATTAACATATAATTAATTACTTTATACTAAAAAGAAAAGGCATACACATTTGAATTGGTAATAAACTAATTTAAGTTAGAAATATACCAAGCAGCATTTGTGGTATAGTGGAGAGCCCATTGCATAGAATAGCTACGTGGCTTCCACTGAGTTCACTCTCTTTTTTTTAATTTAAAAAAAAAATAAAATCGAGATGACCACTGCACCGCCGAGTCTGTATTTATTTATTTGTTAATACATATAATATATCAACATTTCCGTATTACCGAGACGAACATAATGATATATGAATCAAAATTTTCTGTATTACCGAAACTAACATAATAATATATAAGTCAAATTTTTTTGGAAAAAACACATATCATATAATTTCAAAAAAATAATAACGTGATTTCATCCAGAAAAATTTATATATCATAAAACCGACAACTAGCAAATATGGCTCTGATACCAATGATGTAAAATTAATATCATATAATTCTAAACATATATACTATAGCCAGAATATAAATTAGGACAAAGATACTATACCACTCAATAGGTCTAGATTCCGTCACTATGCCGTTGAACTGCACGAACTGAAATCCTCAATCCACCAGATAAGAGCGACCATGAATAAACATAAAAGAAGACAAGTCATAGAGAAGAAAAACACCCATTTTCTTCTATATAAAAACTTTCTCAAGATTAGAAAGTATTTTTGTGTTTTATAGGGAGTTTTGACTATCTATAGAGAATTTCATAATCTCTCTGTTATGTTGATTCTTCATCCAGATAATTCTCTTCAAATCATGTATACGTGATATTTGATAAGGTGGAAGTTGAGAGCCACTCAACTTCCCACCATCCCTACTCTTATTCCACCACTTTAAGTTGTGGGCTTTAGGTAAATGGGCTGGCCATTAGTGTAGCCCACCCAAAAAACATATTAAATCCAACACTTTATCATTCCATTATCTTGCATTAGCTTCATTTTCCATAAGCCAAACTCATTCAAGATCTCAATCTGCCTTTTCACTGCTAGATGTTTATTATACAATCTGAAAAATTCTTTATTTAATCCCTCAATTCCTTTCCATACTGAATCATGAAAAATAGAATAAGGTTCCAATCAGATTGTTTCCTACATTAGATTAGCAAAGAGAGAGAGAAGGTTGGCAATTTACAATACTTTATGAGGGAATGAGAAATTCTGTGTCGTTTCCAAAGATTATCCATAGCTTCTTCTTTCGTCACGAATATTCTATACAAAGTAGAATCAAACTCTGATACTGCAACGTAACATAGAATTAAGGGAATACGATTAAGTACTGTTAAGAAAATGAAGCACGGATTAAATGTCTTACACTCATCAAGTTTCCGTCACTCATGCTCTCATCAGGAGTCTCAGAATAAGTGTTTGATTCCTTTGAACTTGGTGGATCCTGTGGAAGGATATGATCAGCAAGCCATGATCTTTGAAAAACGAACTAAATAAACCGTTTCTTACCAATTCAATGATGTTGTAGAAATTAATAATTATAATAATAAATAGGCTTAAGTGTGAATACAAAATCAACAACAGTACAATGTCATTAACTTACAGCTTTAATTATATAATTTTTTTAAAAATCATCACAAATATTAGAAGTTTCACGATTCACTTTCTTGTCAACAAAAATTTCAGTTCACTTACTAACAACAAAATGTCCGACAGATATCAATCAATCGTTTTCAAACAAACTATAATCGAATTGATTCCATATCATCAATAATACACCAAACTACCATTCATTTAGCTACAATTCATCTTTGTCATATGTTCTTTAATCCAACAATTATCAATAAATCGACAAACTACAATCGAATTGATTCCATTCCATTCCAAACTTCTTGTGCGGATTTTCATGCCACTGCTAGGGGCTTTATGTGGACTATCATATCTACCGCTGCCAAGGGACTTATACGGGTCTTCATGCCACTGCCAAGGGCCTTACGTGGATTTTCGTATCTACCGTTGCTAAGGGACTTATGCAGGTTTTCGGTTCGCAACCATTATACTTGGAGAACAACATTCCTTGATAAAGTTGTGGAACTAAAAACTGAAGGTGTATAGAGGAATTGAGTATAGTAATTGTGGTGATCTGAGAACCAACAGTGCTCAAATGACGGAGAGAAATTTTTTTCAATGATTAAGTTCAAATCTTCAAGGCCCCACGGTGAGCGCCAAACTGTGCTGGTTGCGAAAAATCACAGTCTGAGAGTCTAGATGAAAACTCTCTTCTTTGTTTTATGAAACCCCGAAGATCTGAGTCGAGAGAGAATTTTAATAAAGTTTTTGTAAAGTGTTTCTCTATCTCCTTTCCGGTTGTGATGACCTCTATTTATAGGATTTTCGGAAAGAAAATATCTCCTAATAATTGAGATTTGATTAGGATTACTCTAATTATTTTCTAATTAAATTATTTCCTGATTATCACAATTACCTTGGTTATTTTCTCATATATTAATTATTTCTTTTATTCATGATTTATGATTAATAAAAATATTGAGGATAGTTGGTTTCAGTCTTCTAGAATAAAATTTGGGCCATCAGCATGAGGATCATCACTTTTGGTCGAGTAATTTCGTCCATTGGAACATTACGACCGAAATGATAGTTGTTGATTTTGGGATCGAACCTTTCAACCACAAAGTGTCTAGATCGCGGTCCAAACTAGGATATTCGTGTTGATTCTCTTGAATTGATCCGCGTGGAATTGAAATATACATAAGTGAAGATGTTTCGGTATGATGAAAACACTTTCGGTCGAAACTATCTTCCTAGTCGAGATGCTTATGATTGAACTCATCTAGACTCTTTCACAAGCTTAGTCTAAAAATAGAAAGTTATGGATCTTCAGATTTGATCTTCCAAACTTTTGGGCTATTTTTATCACCACCGCTGCAACTTTGAATGACCGACTATAATTTTAAAACCTTAATCATAATACTTTTTCTAGTTCAATGAATATACAACATTGTATTGTATTGATTGTGACAATCAAAACGTCCGGATAGGAATAATGCAGATATGAACCGGAGGAGGAGTTAATTGGAGAAAGACAAATCCACCGGCAAAATCCAATTTGGGTCCATGATAGTCAATTAGCCCTAATATCTTGGTAATCAATCTGATTAAAGGTCTTGATGGGATTGAAGAGTCATTTTGATTGATTCATAATATTATAATTTGATGAGACACCTGGTCGAAAATTTAGCCAATGATACAGGGATTTGTCATGCTAACTACGTTTCCGAAGATAAATCATCCCTTCATTGATCCACTTTGTTTTCTTTATAAATCCGTGGCATCCATTACATCCGTCAGTTGTGAGCCTTCGTGTTTAACAAAATAAGAGGGTCGATATTCATACCTCTGAAAATTTGCTTGGACAACTCCATCTATATAGCAATTACAGTACTGTTTTTAACTTAAAAAAAATTAATACAGTAGAACCTCGATAAATGAATACCTTTGGGACCACAAAAAAATATTCGTTTAGCGAGATTATTTATTTATCGATTAATGAATAAAATATTTATTTATCGAAAAATGAATAATAATTCATTTATATGATAATTTTAGTTTTCTTATTACATAATTTTGTATTAAATTCAAATGTATTTAGAACTTAAACTTTAATTACATGCATGTTTTTAGAATTCTAGATTAATTAATTGTACATGTATGCATTGAGTGCAAAGTATCACGTACATGAATGTAGAATTCTAAAAACATGAATGTAATTAAAGTTTAAGTGCAAAGTATCACGTACATGAATGTAGTGAGATTGGATAAAGTGTAAAATACCATGTATTGAAGCTATTACGTACATGCATGATAGTTAAAGTTATGATGTCTACTCAATACCTCATTTAAAGCTATAATATATATAATTCTATATTCTCATTATATCTTCATAACACAATCATATGGTTTCCAAAGAGCAAGCAAAGCTAGTAACAAAAATTACTTTAACAGATCAAATAAGGAGAGTCATATGTGAGCATAAGAAGGAGCATCCAAGTACTAGCCAAAAAGATATGCAAGCATGGGTGAAAGAAAATTTTGATTTGGTTACGAGCCAAACCACAATATCAAATACTCTCAAAAGATCGTCGGAATATTTGTCCGATGAGATGAAAAATAGCAATGTCAAGAGGCATAAGTCAGCTAAATATCCTGAACTAGAGAAAGCTTTATATGAATGGTTTCTTCAAAGACAAGAGAAGGTGAATATGTCAGGAGAAATGATCCAGAGTAAAGCAAAAGAGTTTATGCAGAAAATGTATGGAGACACAAACTCAGAATTTAGCTTTTCTAGGGGATGGCTCGAACGTTTTAAGGCAAGATATTCAATCATGTCTTACCGACGATTTGGTGAGAGTGGTTCTGTTAACATGGAGGATATTGCAAATGCTTTACCCGAGATACGGTCAAAACTAGACCAATTCAACCTTAAAGATAATACAATATGGATGAAACCGGATTATTTTACCGGTTGGAGGCTGACCATTCACTTGCCACGAAGCAGCTTGAAGGTCGAAAGAAAGATAAGGAGCGAATCATGATTGCTATTTGTTGTAATGGTTGAGGGGTCTGATAAAGTGCCTATTTGGATTATCGGTAAGTATGCAAAACCCAGATGCTTTAAGAATGTGAATATGAATAATCTTAATTTTGAATATCGATTTAATAAGAAAGCTTGGATGACTGGTTTGCTTTTTCAAGAATTTTGTCATTGGTTTGACCAAAGAATGGATGGTAGAAAGGTTCTCTTGTTAGTAGACAATTGTCCGGCACATCCAAAGATTGTTGAAGGCTTGCGAAATGTGGAGTTGTATTTTTTGCCCCCTAACACAACTTCTAAAATTCAACCATGTGATGCTGGGATTATTAGAGCATTCAAAGTTCATTATCGACGTCATTTCTATTCTAGCATTTTGCAGATGCTTGAGGTTGGCTCACCAAATCCTGAAAAAATAAATATTTTGGATGCTATTAATTTCGCTACCATGGCTTGGACTTTTGATGTGACAATAAAAACAATAGCAAACTGTTTTCACCACTGTAAAATTCGATCAGAAGAAGTTGATGTTCCTGAAGTTGAAGATGGCCAATTAGAGCAAGATATCCAAGATTTAACCAAACTTCTTTCTAAATTGAGCTATAGAAATGTGATGGATGTTGAACATCTTCTGAACTATCCTTAAGAGAGTAATGCGGTTATGGAATTCCCTACGGACGAAGAAATTATTGCATCTGTACTAAATGATGAGACAAATGATCCCGAACCTGACGATAGTGTCCCTATACCACAAGTGTCCTCAAGAGAAGCTTTTCAAGCTATTGTCACTATACAAAATTACTTGGTGCAACATGATCAAAATATTCCAGAAGTGGTGCATGCTTTACACAAAATCAAGGATAAAATACAATTTGGGGGAGGAAAAAAGCAATCAACTTTGGATGCATTTTTCAAAAAAATATGACTTATTAATGTGCTTGAAAATTATTCAATGGATGAAATGTACACATGATATATTATATAAATAAAAATATATTGTTTGAAATATAGTAATTATTCATTTATAATTACATAGGGACTATATATACTTCATTTATATTTATTCGTTAATACATTAAGCGAGGTTATTCGTTAAGCTCATTAGCCCCAAGTCGGGACCGAAGAAATTTATTCATTAGACGAAATTATTCATTTACCGAACATTCATTTATCGATATTCTACTGTATTAATTATTTAAATATATTTAATATATAATAATTTAAAAAATTATATAAATTATATTATAAAATTAATTAAATATATAATTTTATTTATTAAATTGATTGATTTATATAATTATTTATTATTATTTATAATATAATAATTAAGTTAACATAATTTATATTTTAAATTAATAATAAACTAATTATAAAAAATTAAATATAATAAAATAATTAAAAGTAAATTAATATGTAAATATATTAAAAATTAAAATAAATAAATTATTTATGTATTTTTAATTTTTAATATTTATTATTTTAATTTATTATTATATATAAAATAATTTTTAATAAATTATTAACCGATAGCTGTTAAGGATAGATTTGGTATTTTGAGAAAAAATTTAATAAATGGGGTGTGAAAACAAATTAGATGGGTGACAAAATCATTACTCTAAAATAAAATACACATCTTATAAGATGGTAAAACTTTAAGAGCATGGGTACTAAATAGTATTTTTCAATTAGAGAGTATTATTTGCAGGAGTTTTAATAATTTCATCAAAATTAAATTTTTAACTTTCAAAAGTAACTAATTAGAGTAATAACGTTAATTAATCGATTTTGATCCAAAACTCTTAGGGGTATTAAAATGTATTAAGGGGTTAAGTCGGATTAAACCCAACTCGGTCCATTTATATACGAGTTAAATAAATTCGTGTCAACTCATTTATCTTCAATCCAACCTATTTATTATCGAGTTCGTGTTGAACCGTGTTAACCCATCGTGTCGAATTCTAATTAATTATTCATATATAGGAAAGAATCATATTAAATAATTCAAATAAGAAACACTTTAATAGAAATACGAATTATTATTTTTATCATAAAAATTGGTTATAAGATGACATAAGTTGAGATTGGTATTGATGTGGTTAAATATATATTATAAATTTATTAGTTTTTTCGTCAATATATAAAAATAATTTTCTAAGTCTAGTTATATGGGTTAAACGGGTTGACACTGTCACGTCCATAAATGGGGCCAAATTAAAACTTATTTTGTTATTTGACTGATTTTGAAAATACTTTTGACATAGGAAAATTTTTGAATTAAAAGAACTCTGGTGGGCTTGTTTACAATTTATCTATGTTTAGGTGAAAACCTAGGTTACCCCACCAGCAATCATTCAGCCGCCAGACCCCTTTCTTCTCTTTTCTCTCAACTTTGAAAAACTCAAACAAAAACTCTCTTTCACTGTTACATTGATTTTTGCTGTCAATCTGAAAGTTTCCATTGAACCTATTCTTCGAGCGTGAAGGTAAGTTCATATGTTCATGGTTATTTTGGGTCTATTCTTCAATGTCGCTTCTGTTCTCAAGTTGTAAACCCTAACCTTCGACTTTTTGGTTTGATTGAGTCTGTTATTGATTTTGGGTTTGCCGTTGTTTAGGCGACGGAGTAGGAGAACGTCAACCGGAGTAGTCCTGCTGTTGGCTTAGCGTATTCGGTTAGTAGCCATGTTTAAGCCCCCACTTATGTCTGTTATTGTCTGTTCTGTGCTGCATTATTATGGACTAAACTTAATATATCTAAAAAAATCTGAATCTGGACTCTGTGATATATTTATGGCTGTGAAACTGTTGTTCAACTTGCTGATAAATGGCTATTATGTGAACTGATGCAATATCAGTTGAATACTGAAAAGCTATACTCTGTTATAATATGAAAACTAAGCCTTGTCTAAAGTATGATAACGATAAGACCGCCATGCCATAGGGATATTAGATGTATACATCGATACGTGAAAACGTACAGGCCTTGAATGCATTCTGGATGTGACGACATCAGGCCTTGTTGCCTTCTGGATATGACGACATCAACTTTGTCTAGAGCTTTGCTCAACCTTTCTTGGATCCTTGTTCCATTTGTCTGGAGCTTTGCTCATAAGTAAGAGGTCTATGACCTATTTTCTGTTCCTGATTTTGTTATCAAACTAAAGACAGGCAAATAATCTGTAATGTGATGCTTTTTGTGTTTAATAAGAACTTGCTTAGAAATTTCTGAAATCTGATGCATATTGAATGCATAATCTGGCATCATCTGTTAAGTTCTATAACCTGCATGACAAGCTGATATACTCTAGTATATGTTTCTGTCATTCTCTGAAAAATCTGATGTCTGATATATATAAACTGGTATATGATCTACAAATCTGAATTTTAAGTTTATTTGAACTGTTATAATTGCCTTGATGATTTTTGAATTGAGCTACTTGCTAATATTGGGTTATCATGATGTCTTTAGACTGACTATTGCCTAATTGGATAATTTGAAGAATATTTAAAAGTTGAAATTAGAACGAGTTAAACTTAGGCGAAATTCCATTTCTCAGCCTAAACCATCGCCATGTTAGGCGAAATTCATTTTCCGGATCTAACATTACCACCTAAGTCATCGCCTAGGCTAAGTATAGAGTTGGCAAAGTCTTTTTATGTCGCCAGAGTCTATCGCCTAGCTAAGTAATAAGTTGGCAATATCCTGTGTCCATCGCCTTATTAATTTCACCAAAATTTAGACGATCCCTATTTTTAAAGTTCAAATCTTGCCAAGTCACTTCACTAGTATTCAGGCGAAATTTTCTTAAATTTTAATACTTCGCCAAATGCCTTCGCCAATATTTAAAAGAAACAGTGTATTAGCCATTGGTTTTCGCCAAATACCTCGCCAAAATTGCTAGACGAGACTTTTCCTTTTTAAAAATCATTGCCAAAATCCTCGCCTAAAAAGTTAGGCAAAATATTTTTATCTTGCCAAATAAGTCGCCTAAAGTGATGCAAAATATTTTTATCTTGCCAAATAAGTCACCTAAAGTGAGGCAAAATATTTTTATCTTGCCAAATAAGTCGCCTAAAGTGAGGTAAAATGTTTTTATGTTGCCAAGAACAAGTCGTCCAAAAACAATTTTTGTTTGAAAAATCATCGCTTAAAAACACCCTGCCTAGAAGTGAGGCTAAATGTTTCTATTTAGCCAAGTAAGAATCGCCAGGAAATTCCCACGGAAACAAATATCGCTTAAACCATCGCCTGAAGGAGGCAACATGTAAAAATCTCGCCTGAAGTGTTGCCAGGAAATGAGGCGAAATATCTTTATGTCGCCTGATTATTTCGCCATAACACTTTTCTTCGCCTGACTTCTTCCAGATTTCTTCCTCTTGATTTTCCCTTTCCGAAAAGTTATTATAAGCCTGATTCGGACTTCAAACGAATAAGTTATGACTGTTTTAAGTTTAGAGTATTTACAGGGCATAATTAATCTGTTTAATCACTGTTAATGGTATCAAATTCATTTGTTACTCCTTAAGGAACCTGTTAAGCTTTAGAACCTTTCTGAGTTGTTTGAAATCTTCTTCACTCTTCTGTTTCCTTCTATTTTAAGCCTCTGTTTGGCCAGGTAAGCTGCATATGTTGTATGTTCATGCTTAATTGTTAATTTAAGAAGCATTGTATGTGTGTGGATGTTGGGCATTGGCTTACTAACCAGACATTCGATAGTCTGACCCTGTTGTTTCTTTATTTTTGTCTTGTACGTTAATTTTCCTGATCGGGATGGAAAATGCTAAGTTCAGACAGTCAGGTGGAATAGCAAGGCACACATATATCACTCAATGCATCAGTTCTGACATTGGTTTTCAGATTAGCTTCCGCTTATATTATGTATTGAACTTCTAAGCTTTATTAAACTATTTCAGTTGTAACCAGATTTTGAAACATTATGTTTTCGATTTCTAATAATTTTGTATTCAGATGATTTTAAGTTCAGTATTTGATTAAGTATCCAGTTTATCATTTCATTGTCAGATTTTACTATTACAGTAATATAAGTTCTGTTTGGACATTTGATAGTTGTTCAGTATAAGTATAATATGTATGTTTTCTGTCGTGACATCCATCTCCCTGCATTTAACTTATCAGATTAATTACAGGACTTTTATTTCAGACAACATTCAGTTTGTAGCTTTATCAAATGCTTGAGAAGACTTCTTTAGATACTAATTTTGTTATGGTTTTTAGTACTACACAATGCTCATCTAAAATAAGTATTTTTTAGACCTTTAAAATTAGTTGTTCGGGATACAACATATAATTGACTGTGCCTGAAAAAAGATCTTTTGAGATAGAGACCTACATTATTTAGAGATTATTCCTATCTCCTATGTTATGGTTATTGCAAATGATACAGAAATAGGGAACTGTCTCTTCTTAAATTTGATTGGTAATATCGAATCCCACAACGTCAATGTAAGTTACAATATCAACATGTTCTGCCCAACAGTTAGACTTTGAATCACCTTAACTTCCAAGACTCTTATTCCTAACCTTACAATGACCAACCTTGTACTCATTTTGTAATAGCATTGTCGGTATATCAACTTTGAGTTTAAGTTCATGAAATGGTAAACCTGAGCACTTAATGCTATTTAAAAATTTTAGAGTGTAGAGCTCAGTAAATATATTGATCGTTGTATCCAATTGGCGCACCGAATCTGAACTGTGGTAAATGTTTTCATCACTAACATTAATTGATATCATGTAATTGTTTATCTCTTCCACCAAATCCAGCATCAGAGTTAGTATAGGCGCTTCTACAAGTATGTAGGATCGTTAATGTACCGATCAAACGAATGATATATTGCTTCTACTACAGAACCGAGCATATTAGGAGATTCTTCTATCAACAGATCTCTAGGCATATCAATTTTGGAGATTTTCTTTTTCCTATAGTATCATCACCGATGTTTAAAATCTAGTCTATAAAGTTTTTAAGAGCAAAGGACTTTATGGACGATGATATTAATTAGAGTCTCATATTATTAGTTAGTATCAAAATCATGCAATACTCCTAGAGAAATGAAGAATTTATTGCTGCATTGACCAATTGGCTTCTACTACCTTTTGTATGGCAAGCAGAATATAATATGTAATTTAATATAAAAATGCTTACGTGTTATTTTTTTTAGAGCACCACCTGTCATCATGTGGTTAATTCACTTTGTTAAGTTTCTTTCTTTATTATAATAAAAATATTATAATATAAATATTGGGTTTGTATAAATTTTAAAAATTTAAAATTTAATCCAAAATCTAAAATATTTTAAATTTTTATTAAAACTTATAGCGCAAGTACCTTTTAATTGTACAAATGACACCAATGCCTTAAATATCGATATGAAAATTAATTTAATAAAAATTTGATTTATATAGTAATGACGAAATAATTAGTGAGTTATGTTTCATATGTGAGATAACAATTAGTCGAAATATAAGATACAGTAGAAAAAATAAAATAATATATTTTAAATGACAAAATAACCTAATGAATTAATTAATAATTATGTGTTAATATATAATTTAATATAAAAATACTTATTTGTTGTTTTTTTAGAGCTCTACTTGTCAGTATGTAGTTAATTCGCTTTGTAAAGGTTTATATATATATATATATATATATATATATATATATATATTGATTTTGTGTTTGTATCAATTTTAAAAACTAAAAATTGAATCCAAAATCTAAAATATTTTAAACTTTTATTAAAATCTACCGTGTCAAGTACCTTTTAGTTGTATAAAGGGCATAAATGTCTTGAATGTCAATATAAAAAATAATTCAATCAAATCTCATTTATATAGTAATAGTAAAAATAATTAGTGAGTTACGCTTCCGATGTGTAATAACAAAAAGTTGAAATATAACATATAGTAGAAAAAAATAAAATAATATATTTTAAATGACAAAATAATCTAATGAATTAATTAATACTTATGTGTCATGTAATTTAATATAAAAATCCTTACATGTTTCTTTTAGAGCACCACCTCTCATCACGTGATTAATTCACTTTATTAAGTTTCACCTTTTATTATAATAAATATATAATAATATAGATTTTGGGTTTGTATCAATTCCCAAAAACTTAAAATTGAATCCAAAATCTAAAATATTTTAAATTTTTATTAAAACTTATAGCGGCAAGTACTTTTTAATGGTACAAAAGACACTAATGACTTAAAGACATATATGAAAACTAATTCAATAAAAATCTCATTTATATAATAATGACAAAAATAATTAGTGAGTTACAGTTCCGATATGAGATTAGTGCTTTTGTACAATTAAAAGGTTTAATTAGTGAGTTATTACAGAAAAAATAATTAGTGAGTTACAATTACGTGTAAATATAATATATAGTTGGAAATATATATATTTTTTAAAATAGAAAAAATTGAATATTAGAATTTATTACACAATTTTGTATAAAAAGAGTGGGAACTTTTTTTTCCATACGTGAATTATACTTACCTCTTAAAATGTCGAAATATCAATTTAGTTAATTAAAATTAAAGACTCAAAAAGTAATTTAATAGAAATGCATGACATGTTCTTTTTAGCCCCACTTGTCATAACGCAGTTAATTTACTTAGTTAATTTACTTGATTAATTTCTCCTTTTATTATGATAGAGATAAAAATAATATAATATTGATTTTGTGTTTATATCAATTTTAAAAACTTAAAATTGAATTTGAAAAGTATTTCCAACTTTTATAAAATCTACAGTGGCAAGTACATTTTAGTTGTACAAAGGGTGACAACGCCTTAAAGGTCGGTATGAAAAATAATTCAATAAAAATATCATTTATATAGTAGTGGCGAAAATAATTAGTGAGTTACGCTTCCGACGTGGGATGAGCATTAGGTGAGATATTTTTTTTTTCATATTTATTATATTCATAGGATCTTTGACATATTCTTGACATAGATGATTGATGAGATAAAACAATTCATACCAAATTAAAACCGTGGTTAAAATTTTCATTAATCAAATAAAAGAAAGCAAATAATAAATTTTCAATCATGATTATTCCAAATAATTATTTATAATATATTTATATATTATTTGAAGAAATCTTGCGTATTTAAATATTATTTATATCTTTTCTAAATAAATATATGAATAAAAAATAAACATTTAAAAAAAAAGTGAAATTTCAAATACATGTAAACTATTACTAAATATATAATTTTTTTTTAAAAAAAAAACAAAAAATATAATACTAACTTGTGTATTAAAAGAATTCAAATTTATATCTTCATATCTAATTGTGATTTGATTTATTTATTATTCACAATTTTTTTTATAAATATATATAATATATTTATATATTATTTGAAGAAATCTTTTCTCAAGAGTAACAACTCACATACCAATTAGATAAATGTCTAAAAAAATTAATTTGACAAAGGCTTATATAATAATATTTTTTATAGCTTTTTTTTTTTTTTACCCACCCCATACCTCTGAGAATTTTTTTTTTTTTACCTTTGGTTTCAATTTCCTGCTATCACCACTTCCATAATAAGGGTGATTTTTTATTTTTTTTAATTTTTTTTTCAAAATTTACTATTCATCCATTAATTAGTGAAAATTCTGGCAACTTAATTTTGTTTCAATTTCATACAATTGTTTTTTTTTGTTGTATTTAAATATTAAAAGGTAATAATTTTATTAATGAACGTTATCAACTTAATTTCGTTAAAAAAAAACTTAGCTTTAATATTTAGATGTGATATTAATATAATTAGAAAGAAAATTATTTCAAAATACAAAATATAATATTATAGCTATTATAATAATATTTAAATTCAAATACGTTAAATTTTGTATTAATAAAAAAATGGTTAATTTTATTTTTGTAATTTATTTTAAATTATACTTTTCAATTTTAAAATTACCATTTTTTCCTAGTATATTTTTTAGATCTCTAGAGTGGCCTTACACCTCCAACTATGAGTTATTTGAAGAACATTACAATAAAATTGTGAGTTTCGAAAAAATAAATAATACAAATATTAAATATGTGATTGTTGGTCTTTTTCATGTGTTGATATGCTAACATTGTCTATAAGATTATTTAATTTTTTTTTAGAAATATTCTATTGATTTGAATATAAGATTAACAATTTTATTATTTTTTTTATTTTCTATATTAAAGTTTATAAGAACAAAAACCACGAACACCCACATCGGTGCAATGGATGTGTCTAGTTATCTATCTCTTGACTCGAAATGCAAAATATTCCGCAGAAGGTTTGGCTAGAGATTTCTATATTGTTAGGATCTGTCTCATTCTAAATAGATTTGAAATTTTGACATTTGAAATTAGTATCATTTGTTAATCTAATAAACCCTTTCAACTTAGGTTTCAATCTATTAACAAATTTAAGTATTTGTATGGACATGATTATTTATTTAAATATTAATAGAACACAATTAAAATTTTTCTAATACTATATTACTAAAATTTCTATATAAAATTATCAAACAACACAATAAAAATTTATTTATTATGATTATAATATAATATGATATAATTTGATCATTTGATTATATATATATATATATTATTAAACATGGTCTAAATGTAGATTAATGATATACCTAGATTTATAAGAAAATAAATTATTAAAATAATCAAAAATATATATTAATAAATTATCCATGTGATATATTAAATATAAGAGAGTATGAATTTTCAAGAAAATGAATACGGATAATAAAAGGTGATGGTTAGGTCTTCATCATCTTTATAATATCTATTAAAAATAATAATTAAGAATAAAAGAAAAGAAAAAATATAAATAAATAAATAAATCTGGTTATAAAAATTATAAAAATTAAAAAATAATAGTGACATATTTATGAGATGCATGACAATTCATTTTTATTCTATTATTTCAATATAAAATAAATAATTTTATTATTTGGTATTTATTTATTTTTTATATTCAATTTTATATAATAAAAATATAATATAAACAAATTTATGTATTTGTATCGAAACTATGAATTAAAATAAAAATAATAATAACAATTATAATTTAATTATAAAAATAAAAATAACAACAAAAATAATTTTAGTAGATCTAAATTCACAAACTTAATAAATGTTCTCGAAATTAGTGTGCACACAATTAAGTTTCACACTTTAAAAAATATTTCTTACTCATTCAATATGTAAAATGGCAAAATAGCCACTGAATTTAAATGATTTAAATGTTAAAATTGTTATTAAAAATCTATAAATGTGTAAGTTTTTTTTATAAAGTCACGTGTTGAGTAATTAATACAAATGAGAAAAAAAACATCGTGTTTATTAATTATTTTATTAAAAGAAATACTTTAGTGGGTAAGAATTAATTTAATTCGGTGAAGATCGTTTACACTGATATGTAAACTGACATGTGAAGATGTGAAGGTGACTTGGATTTGTGAATGTGTGAAGGTGTATTTTTTAAAATCAAAAATTGGATGGCTGAAAAATAGAAATAAAGTTTTGTTGGTTTAGTTTTGAATTTTAAACTTTGTTTAGTCTATTTTATCTAATTTCCCCTTTAATAAATTTAAATATCAAAATCGTCATTTTATTAAAAACAGAGACGTGTAATTTTTTTTTAAATCGCCACTTGTCATTATGTGGAGAATTTGCTTCGTTAATTTCCCCATTTTATTATAATAGATATATAGATAGAGAACCTTCTTTTTTATTTTATTTATTGAATTAATTCGACTTTTGAAATAATATGATTGCGAAAAATAATTTATTCATTCATATTTTAATTTTTTTTTTAAATTATAAAACATGTATGATTTAACTTATTCTTTTAAGAAGATCGTAAGTAAATTTTATGTTTACCCAAACATATATATATATATATATACCAACAAAAAAAACCCCTTATATTATTATTATCATATATAATAATATAGATTTTGGATTAATGTCAATTTTAAAAATTTTAAAATTGAATCCAAAAACGGAAATAATAGAAACCCATATTTAAACCTCTTTTGGCAAGTAAGTCTACCAATGGTTTAAAGGTTGTTGTGAAAACTAAATGAATGAAAATCTCTTTATATAGTGGTGGAGAAAATAATCAGAGAGTTATATTTGTATAACAATTAGTGTTAATATAATATATAGCTGGAAAATTTAATTTTCTTAAAATAGGAATATTTGAATATTAGAATTTATGACAGGATCGGTGAAAAAAGAGTGAGATTTTTTTTATCTATTGGGTGAATTACACTTGTTTATTAAAATGTCGAAATAATCAATTTAGTTAATTAATATTGAAGAATAAAAAAGTGATTTAATAGAAAAATATGACGTTATTGCATTACTACGAAACCGCTTGTTAGCACGTGGTTAATTTACTTGATTAGATTTTTCCTTTTATTATAATAGAGATAGAGAGGCTTATTATTTATTTTGTTTGTATTGAATTATTTGATTTTTGAGATGATGTGATTGCGATTATAAAATAATTTATTTATTCATATTTTTAATTTCATAAAAATATAATTTATGATGATTTCACTCCTTAGAATTAGAATGATATTTATCTTTATTGAATAGAATATATAATGCTAAAAAAATATTTTTAAATATATATATATATATATATATATAAATTAAAAATTGAGTAGTCAAACATAGTAGACAAATAAATAGTGAACATAAAATGAAAAAAAAAACATATATATTCAAATTTCAGTGCATATTTATAACATATAAATAAATAAATATATATATATATATATATAACAATTAAAATGTCCATTGTCTCACACAATTACCAAAGTAAAACTAGCGTAGCGAGAATATCCATATGAATTTAATTGAATATTTCATTTTCGAGAATAGTCATTTTTAAAGAATCTATAATGTCTCAGTATTGTAATCCTTATTATTCTCTCAACTATGAATTAAAATAATAAAATAATAATGGCATTTATGATATAGATGTAAAAATTGAGCATTTATTTTTATTCTATTGATTTTAAATATAATATAAATAATTTTATTATTTGAAATTAATTGTTTTTCAAGTTTATAACAATGAAAATATTAACATATTTATGTAATTATATGGAAACTATGAATTAAAATAAAATTAATAAAAATAATTTAAGTATAAGAATAAAATAACAATAAAAAAATAACTTTAATATATCGAACTTCACAATCTTATTGAATTTTATGGAGATTAATGTTCACGCGACAAAATGTTCAATTGAGTTTCATCCTAAAAAAGAAAAAAAATTTTCTCGCCTCATTTCCACGTAATATGACCAAAAAACTATTCAATTTAATCAAATTAAATGTCAAAATTTTTATTTAATAATGAAAAAAAAAGTCTGTGTGTAAGTTTTTTTATAAAGTCACGTGAGTAATTAATTCAAAAGAAACAAATACACACAGAGAAAACGTAAATTGTTTTGTCAAATGACCAAAATACTTCAATAGTCAATAATTATTTTATATGTAAAAAATTATCATTTTTTAAAAAAATGTTAGAGTCTAATGCTTTTAAAACTCAACTTGTCATTATCTCCTTAATTTGCTTTGTTAATTTTTTCTTTTAATTATAATAGAGTACAGAGATAGAGATAAAAAAAAATTTAGTTTAATAAAAAAAATGATAAAACATGTTTGTTGAACTATTCCTTTTAAGTAAATAATAAATAAATTTTAAGTTTAAGAAAACATATATTATTTATATATATTATATATATATATTGAAAAAAATACACTTTCTATTATTATATATAATAATATAATAATATAGATTTTAGATTCATGCCAATTTTAAATTTTTAAAATTTTATCCGAAAACTGAAATAATATAAACTTTAAACCTCTAGTGGCAAGTAGCTCTATATAATTTAGAAAGAGTACTAATGCCTTAAAAGTCGATGTGAGAACTAATTGAACGAAAATCTCTTTATACAGTAGTGGAAAAATAATCAGGGAGTTATATTTCTGATGTGGTATAGCAATTAGTGTAAATATAATATATAACAAACAAATATTTTTTTAAAAAAAAAAATAGGAAAAATTTAATATTAGAATTTATTACAGGATCTCTGCAAAAATTGTGAAGAATATTTTTCACATGAATTTATCAAATAACCATTTAATTTTATTAATTTAATTACTGAAATTGTCATTTTGTATATCTAATATATACAGTGCTCAATACATGTGATATTTTCTACATACATTTACCAAATAACCATTTAAATTTATCAATTTAATTATTAAAATGGTCATTTTTCAAATTATTGTACACGTGTAATATATGTAGAGTGTCACTTGTCATCTCCTGGTTAAATAACTTTGTTAATTTCCTCATTTTATTATAATAGAGATGATTTGGTGTGAACCCGTCGTGCCATGACCCATTTTGACACCGTTAAAAATATTCATTTTTGAAATATTGAGGGTTCATTTAGCTCACCACATAAAGTAAAGATATAATAGTATAAAGGGTTATTTCCCAAAACCAACCGCACCATTGGATAATTAGCCAAAAACCAACAGATTTTTCGTTTTTGGCCAAAAAAAGCCATTGGAAGGATTCCGTCCACAATACTATGTACTGCCGTTAATTTCATTCCTGCCTATTTCTGACGAAGGGTATTTTGGTATTTTTCTAATTTTTTATTTTTTAAAATTTTTTAAATTAATTAAAAATGCAGGTTATGGGACTGTAAAGAGGCCACGTAGATAAAAGTATAACAGGGTTTGTTTGAACATGATAGTAATTGGTCCTTGTTTTGATCGAAGAGAATATTGACTCCCCTACTTCCCTCCATTATCGTTGCAGACTGATCGACTTCTGTCTCTGTTTTCTGAGTTTCGATTTGGGGGAGGTTAAACATACAGCAGCAAAGGAATGACATATACAGACAAGGACAACGTTGACTTGTAAGTCAAGCAAAATTTTTATTGATTTTATCTACTGCATTGTTGTTCTTTTTAGGGTTGTTCAGTCATTCATTTGCGATTTGGGGATTTTGGAATTTGTGGGTTTATGGCATTCTTTGAGTAACTACTACTGCTCTTGTTCTTATTTTGGTTGTGGTTAGGGTCAGGATTTGACAAAAGTCATAGCCTTGTTACGGAGTTCAGATTTTGTAGTTCTCTCTGTGGTTCTATGTCTCTATTTATAGTCTTTAGAATGAAATGTTTAATGAGTTTGTGTAATCGTTCATTTAGATGAGTTGGGTTAGGATGTTTTTCTAAGTTCATAGTTGTGTTTTAATCAGTTACTGGTGTGTATGGTACTAATTAGTGACTGTTATCTAAGATTGACTCTTTAATAGTTCTTTTACGGATTTTCATGATGTTGGTTTTGTGTGGTGTGAAGTGATTGAAAATAATTTTTGGTGATGTGTTTGTTTAGGTTATGTGTTCTAGAGGTCGTTTTGTGTTCCAGAGATACATCATCATTGATACATGGAGAAAATATGGGCAATGTCTCTCTAAAAGATCAAAGCTACTATACTCCTGGTCCTTTTTTCTCTATTCCTCCAAGCCCTTTTATTGATAGCACAGACTATGGGGAAGGTGATTGTTATACGGATGACGCGTATCAGAGGGATGCAGCGGATCTTGGAGTGTTTACCACAGTTGGAAAAACTCCAGAACCTGAAATGGTACCTGATGGAAATGGAAACAATACTGAAGGGGTGGAAATGCCTGACTCAGACAACGAAGGGGATGATAAAGGTCCTGATTCAGATTCGAATGTCGCTGGTAACCATTCATCTGAAGAAGAAGGTTTTGGATCAGGTGAGGAAGGAACCCAGTACAACAATTATGTCTCCCCTGAAGACGAAAGCAATCAGCCAGATCCTAAAATTTGGCACAATCTGGATCAGTTTGATGAAGTTCAGACGAATAGCGATTTCAGTGAAGCTGATGATGATAGCCAAGCAGAGTTACAGAGGAAGTTAGATGCCATGATGCGGGGGACCCTTTTGCTGTAGGGGATGGTTAGAAGATTGAATTCTGTGCCGGCCAGACATTCGAAACCATGGTCCAGTTTAGAGATACTCTTAGAGATTATGCCATTCAAGAAGGGATTGAAATGGTAAGGGTAATCAACCATTCTTACAGGATCTTCTACAAATGTAAGGGACTTAACTGTCCATGGTCTATCCGAGGAAGGGAAGTAATCTTTGGAAAAACCATTAAGATTACAGAATATAATAGCCAGCATACATGTGATCGGATAGTGAACAATATGGAAGTTAGGGTTAAATGGATTTTGGCAAGTTCGAGGGTTTTATCAGAAGTACGCCGAACATTGATGTAAGTACACTGGCTTCACTGCTGCAAAAGGATTACCGAGTCACTGTAAAGAGGAAATCACTGTATAAAGTGCTTGCTAGAGTAAGGAGGAAGATCAAGGCTGAGCATACAAATTGTTTTGAGTATGTAAGAAAGTATTGTGTGATGGTTCAACGCACAAACCCAGGATCAGTTGCTCTTGTAAGGACTGTAGGAGAGAATCCAACATTTTCACGCATGTTCCTCTGCTTCGCTGCCCAAGGGGAGGCATTTAGCCACTGTAGGGATTTTATTAGAATAGATGGATGTCATCTGAAGGGTCCTTACGAAGGTATATTACTGACGGCAGTAACGCTGGATGCCAACAGTGGGGTTCTACCACTTGCTGCTGTTGTAGTTGACATCGAAAAGAAAGAAACATGGAGGTGGTTTTTACAGCACCTGAGGTGTAGTTTGAGGATTCCTCCATTACGTAAGATATGCTTTATGTCAGATCGACAAAAAGGCATCCTTCCGGCTTTGGATGCAGTTTTTCCGGAATATGACCATAGGTTAGTAGATGCAGTTTAAGCTGTTATTTATTTTCTTTTGTCATTTTTATTAAATATCTTAAGTTGCTAACTTGAAATATGATCAGGAGTTGCGTTAGGCATTTAGATGCCAACATAAGGAAGGAACATCGAAGCAACTGGTTGAAAGCTAAACTCTGGGAAGCTGTCAAGGCCTTCACAAGAGTTGAACATTTTGCTGTGATGAAGGAAATAAAAGAGGGTAATAGAGGTGCATATGACTGGTTAGGCAGACTGGAGTACGATGACTGGCAGAGGTGGAGGTTTGTTGAGGCGGTTAGGGTAGACCATGTTACGAACAACTGCAGTGAGTACTATAATAAAATGCTCAGACCAACTCGCTGTAATTCATATTTGGATTTGTTTGAATTTATCTGTCGCCAAACTATGAACATGATTCAGAAGCGGCTTAGGGATGCTGAGGGTTGGGAAGGATCTATGACACCATATGTGAAGGGTCGATTGCTCAAGTATGGTGATTTATGTAGGAGGTTTACCTGCTATTATGCAGGGAATAAACAGTATGAAGTAAATGGTCCAGAAATTAATTGGATAGTAGATTTGACAAAATTATGTTGTGATTGTCGTGAGTGGCAGATTTCTGGGATCCCTTGCCCTCATGCCATTTTATGTATTAACCATTATGCTCTATATATGGGCATCCCAGTGGATTATGGAGTTTACGTTTATCCTCAGCTTACAAATGAGGCATATAGGAAGACTTATTCAACTATGATCCATCCTATTCCCCATAGATCAAGGTGGGATGATGTACCGGGGGCCTCTGTAATACCTCCGACATACTCTAGGCGTGCGGGCAGACCGAAGAAAAAAAGGAATAGAGAGGAAGGAGAGGCTGCAGCTGGTGGTAAGAGGTTCACTGTAAAATGTACCAATTGTAAGCGCACAGGTCACAACAAGCGTAGTTGCAAGAATCCTTCTGTCCCTAATGTCAAAAAGGTTTTCTATTTTTGTTTCAAAGCTTTGCAATGTTTTAGCTTACCAATAAAAACCTGATTTTTCAATACTGATTGTGTCTTGACCAGAGTAAGAAGAATATTGATCAACATTTACAAGGTACCCACCCTGTACTGGAGACTGGTGTGGTTATCAGAGAACCGGCTATACATCCAATTCAATCGCAAGAGGCATCGAATAACCCAGTACAAGCTGAAAAGAAAGGCAAGAGGAAGGTAATTTTAGAATTAAAAATATAAATCTCTATAAACCAGTCATTCCTGCTATTTTGTTATTGTTGTTATTATTGACTTTAATCAGTGGAAATCCTATCAATATGTGGAAATCCTATCTTGTAGGTACCTGGTAAACCTAAAAAACCAATGAGGTTTAGGAGGTCATTGGGCGAGTCATCAACGGGAGGGGACCATTATTTTGGAACTCAGACAACCAATGAATCAACTCTGGCCTCTTAGGACAAGGTAATGATGGGTTCCTACTGCTGTGATGCACAATAGGGGTTTTGTGGCTGATTTTAGAATATTGTTAGTTGTTAGGTCATACTGATAATGTATGCAGGATGGTTTACTGTGTTATTTTTTGCTGGTGGGTTTAAGTTATAAATACGGTTGGTTTTTGGCAGTAGATGATAACATGAATGCTGGAAACATGTTCAGTCTGGATGCTTTATTTTGTGATGACTGAATTAGGCATCATGTGGATACTTTGATTAAGAAATATTGTCACACTATGCTATGCTATTGTGTATATTGATCTTGTCATTGAAATGCCAGTCTTGCTATTGAATTTATAGTTGATGTCGATACACTCGTTGTACTGTATGGTACTCTGCAAAGGTCCATATTGTGGAATTGTTATTGTATTATTGTTCTTGCCATTTAATTTACGGTTTATGCAGGTAACTTTGTCCATCTGAATGTTGGTTGTACATAACATTCATACATCATTTGGTAGACCAACAGAATCATTGACTAAACAGAAATCAATCTGAATGTTGGCAGTCCATGACATTCATACATCATTTATCAATCTAAGCATGTATCTTGCTCTAAACTAAACAGAATCATTCATAACATTCCATTCATTACATCATTTAGCAAACCAGCATTAGTACATTACCTCCCATTGTTACTTGAGAAAAATGATATAGAATGTTAGAATAAGGTTAACAGTCAACATTAATTTTAGATGCATCATTACCTTTGTCATTCTCTCAAATCTTCTGCTAGTATTATCATTCATACTCTGTGCTAAGTTGGCTTCTTCATTGCCATCAAAATTCTTCTGGATTAGGAAATCATTGCATACCTAATACAGACATTGTGTCTTGGCCAATTTCATCACCATCAGGAACCCAAAAATTATAGTAACTGCATACCTTGCACCTGAAAAATAGTTTGAATGCATTTTTGGCTGAATTAGAGGCTATCATAACCTCAGCTCTTGTTCCGCAATAACACTTCCGATTCTTGAATTTTATTGCAGTTCCGTTGATATTCTGTCTTGTTGTAATTGGCACCATCTTCTGATGTTGATAAGGATATGTGGCCATAACTGTATGTTTTGTGTTGTAGTGAGTTTATGTGCAAAAGAATTGTTGCAGGTTGTTTGTTTTCTATCTGCTCATACATTTATAGTCAAAATGGAACACAAGGTTTGGATGTTTGATTTCCAATGTAACCGTTGTAGACAATAAAGAGTAACGGTCCATTTTTAAATTAATGTCAGAAATAAATGTCCCATGAGCACAACAGATCTTTTCATCCAAAAATAAAAAATGAAAAAAAAAACATAACATAAAAAGATGAATACTAACACAAGGGCATTTGTGTGATTTATAAACCTTCCATATTAACATATTAGGTCCAGGGGAAGCGAAATTTAAAAAAAATATATAAAAAAATAAAGAAGAAGTGTTGTGGATAGCAACAACCAACCAATTCACAGACCCACAACCTGCCAATTAATTTAAAAAATTTTAAAAAATTAAAAATTAGAAAAATACCAAAATACCCTTCGTCAGAAATAGGCAGGAATGAAATTAACGGCAGTGCATAGTATTGTGGACGGAATCCTTCCGATGGTTGTTTTTTGGCCAAAAACGAAAAATCGGTTGGTTTTTGGCTAATTATCTAATGGTGCGGTTGGTTTTGGGAAATAACCCTAGTATAAATAATTGCATAAGAATAAACAATTTTTTATTAGGATAATATCGTAAAAAATTAAGTTTGGTGGATCACTGTATAAGTAATAGGATAGAACTTAAGTTTGGTGGGTCACTGTATAAGTAATAGGATAGAACAATATAACACCAGGTTTGTATTTAGTAAATTTAGTTAAATAGTAGGATAACAATATAAAATATCATAATATCTTTAAATAATTATAAATTATGGAATCTGGTTTATTTTATGAGGTTAATATGGTAAAAATTCTAATATGTTGAACACAATATAATTTATCAGGATTTTTCATCTTAATTATGTTATCTTATATCAACCGTATATAATAGGCTACCATATAAATTTATCCTATTTCTAATAAATGAGAGTAGATAGTATTGTACTATGCAGTTTTTTTTTTTTTTAAGGTGAACTAAATGAGTCCTAATAGTACAAGTGTTTGAAAGGTTTTGAAATTAGAGATTTATTACAAAAATCAAATTATCACACTTTTAATTAGAATTATATTAATTAGATATTAAGAAAATAAGTGAAATATATTTTAATAATATTTAATACTTTCCATATCATTCTTTATTATAATATTTTACTATTAAAAAATTTTATAACATTTTTTAATATTGTAGTATACAAACACACACTGAGGTATGTTTGGCACATTCTGCATTTTCTTTTAGCGTTTAGCATCTTTTATAGTGTTTTTTAAGTAATGGTCCGCGTTTAAAGTTTTAACTAGCATTTTTAGAAAATATGTTGGGAGAAGCACACACAATCGATCAAATAAGCCGTGAAAATTCTTTCTCCCTAAGATGAATACAATCTAATTAACCTAAGAAAAACGCAGCATCAATCATGCTCACACAATCAAGCAACAAAAATAACACAAATAACACAAGTCTATGTTTACGTGGAAAACCTTCTCAATATGAGAAGTAAAACCATGGGGTCGTAGTCCACTCCAAAACTCCACTATGATCAAAGATAGAGATTACACAATATTTCAACACCAAATAGGGAACCAACAATAGCAGCAATCCTAATAACACCAAAATTAAGATCTAACAACAAGAGAAAGTAAACAAATCAAACCAACACCCCTGTTCTGATGATTGTCGCTCTTTGCAAAAGTCTCCAAATCTAATCTCCACCGTCCAGAATACACTTCAATATGTCCTCGACAAAATTCAGAATTCTGCTCAATCCAACAGCTCACAAAAGAGATAAGCCCTTTTAAATCTAACTGCTTAGTGTTGTGATGGAAATCTGACAACATTTACTTATGACGGTATAACTTCTAACTGAGAACTCCAATCGATGATCCCAATGATAGATCTTCAGAATAATGTGTCTAGTATGTCTGTTCCAAGAGCATAATCCAACAATTAGTTTAAGAGCAGTTGTCAAAACCTTGAGACTGCGGGGAAGAAGATTAACCAATTTTCTTCTTTTCCTCTTCTTTCGGTGACTGTTATCACTCTATTCTTTGATACCAATAAACTCTAAATTCTTTAGATTTTATATTAGGGCTCCTAGGACTTGTTGTGCCTCACACATAAGAGGGAACCCAACTTAACAAATCTCCCTCTTCCCGATTATGTGAAGGGGTTGACATTCCAGCGATCTCTTTACAGACTTTGAACATCTCTTCATGTTCACCTTTTGAAGCCTCAATTAAACTCGTGTTTCCCCCGTCAATTAATAACTCACCATCATGAGCATAACACAAATTTGAATCAACTAAACTATTACCGTTGCTATATTCTACAACCTCAATCTTTTCATTTTGGGATTATCTCTTTACTTTAATTGAAATAAAAGCAACTTAACTTTTCCCTCGATTAACTAATAGAATAAAATAATAATATTTTAACAGGTAAATTAAATTTCAATTATAAATACTTCTATTCATATTTAAATAACTTTTTCTCAAATTATTGAAACTTTTGAATATTAGTTTATTAAATAAATTTTTATATAAAAATTAGTATTAATTGGTAGAATACTTCAATAACATTTAGAAATGTCTATATTTTTGAAAATATATTAATATGTTTTTCATTTTTAAAAAAATAAATATGTAGACAAATTCATAAATACAAAATATCATATTTAAAATAAAACGATTCTATAAAATATTATAATTAATACCATTTCCGATGTTAAAACATAATTAAAAACTTTTCATTTAATATGTTTTTCATAAAAATTATATAATTTATTTATGAAAAGTTAAAATTATAATTTTGAACTATAAATACTGTTTCAAGCCGCGAGGCAAGTTCCGCACCACACCACTGCACTGTTGACTCCAACTTTTATTCGTTAGCTCTCCTGCTGCAGTTGACCCCAAATTAGTACACGGAGACCATCTTCGGTCGTGCGTTTTATTGGATCTCTCATTTAACACTTTCTTTTTTATTTGTTAATAAAATAAAAAGTTTTTTTTTTTTTTTTAAATCATCCATCAAAATGGGAGACTCATTTTTAATATTATAAATCAATAGAAATCTAATATGTAAAGTTGGAAAAAACTTCAATCAATTATATTTTATTTTTAATATTATTTTTTATTTTCAAAAAATTTATTTATTTATTTATTTATTAAATATTGATCTAAAAAAGTTTAAGAAGAAACGTGCATGTAGCACTGTCAAACGGGCTGCCCGGCCCTGCCCGTGCCCGTACCCGTGCGGGTACGGGCTTTATGCGGGCACAGGCCTCTAAAAGCCCACTTTCTAATGGGCATCATTTTCATACCCGTGCCCGTCCATGCGGGCTTGCGGACGGGTACGGGCATGCCCGTAATTTTTTTCCGGTTGATAATTTTGGTAAGTTATGAAATTTACGTATGAACTTTTGCACAGCACATTATGTTCATTTTTTTACAAGTTAGTATAATTTTGATATTTGTATTAGTAAAATGTCGTTGACATTAGTTGAATAAACTCTTTGTCTTTCCATTTCGCGGCTAAAATGATTTTATTATATAGGATATCTGAAGCCGATTGTGTTATGTCGAAAACACGGAAGGATATAGAAATAAAACATGAAGTAAAAGATCTTAAAAAGAACTTCAAAACTAACAATAACTCATTTTACAGAAAACAAGATCCACCTAAACAAATAATTAACTATACAAACAGAGTAAACTCATTAAGTTGCACAAACATACTAATGTATTTCAAAATGCTCCAACAAACATAAACATTATATTATAATTAAAGATTTCATCTCCAAAATAATAATAATAAAAAAAACATTAAAAATTGAAGTAGCTATCAACACACAAACAAAGATAAAAATAAGATCCAAAATAAATTTTAAAACACGTATATTTTTATATTTAAATGCGGGCATGCCCGCGGGTAGCTCATGCCCGTCCCGTGTGGGTACGGGCCTAAACGGGTCGAGTCTCAAAAGCCCACACTCCAAACGGTCTTTTAAATTACATGCCCGTACCGGCAAAAAAAATACGGACGGGCACGGGTACCCGCGGGCTTTAAGCCCATTTTGACAGTGCTACCTGCATGTGGATAGCTTCTCTGTTGCGTGACCCTTCTTTTCTTTTTGTAGGTTAAACTCTCGAATTTACATCATCTACTAAATTTGCAAACATCTCCCAAATTTGCATGCAATGCTGAAGATTACAAAACTCCACTTCAACTTAATTTAGTAAAATCCACTTTTATTAGTTAATTTTGTGCATATCAATGATCTTTATCTTCTTTTGCAGCAAAATAAAAAGAGAGAATTAAAATAATTTAAAAGTTAAATCTAGAGTGAATGGCTTTAGTATAAAGGAAAAAGGGATCCATAAAGAAAGAATCCGCAAAAAATTGTTATGCTTTTCATATCCTCTAATCCCAAGAGATTTTGTTTTATTCATAACTAGTTGGTCTTGTTCATTATTTTTTCAGCTATTTACGAGGGGGGAAAAGTAAAGAAAATAAATCAGAAATAAAATAAATAAAATAAGAAAACTAAAATTGCAAGTAACTCAATTCGCCATACAGATTGCAACCTAATTGCTTCTATATGATCCAAATGCATAATGATAAAGTAGTTACTTCTACATGATACGGTCCGGATCCGCGGTCTGATCTGGATTTGGCCGGCCCCGGACCAGACCGCGTGGGTCCAAAATGTTTGAGTCAGATTAGACCTACTAAAACGTTGGACCGATCGGTCGACCGATCCAATTGAATAGAATTTTTTCTATTCAATTTTTTTAAAATGTATAATAAAAAATAATTTTAAAAAATATATATATAAATTATATATATAAATTATGTATAATACAAATAAAATTAATATATAGTTAATAATATTATAATTACTTATTAAAATTAATTTTATAGTTAATAAATTTAAATTAATATAATTAAATATTAGAAATTTATTATATAATTAGATTCCATCTATATTATAATATAACCTAAATATATATAATTAGTTTTATTTTAAATATTTTATATATATTTAATATATATTTTTATTTATTTAATTATTAAATATATTTTTTTGAGTTATTATTCGGTTCGGTCCGGTCATAAAGACATAGAACCTGACCGGAACGACAAACATAGTCCGTCCAAACCTTTTGAATCGGACAGGAACCGTTTGGACGAAGAATCGGCAATTTTTGATTTAGTCTGGATCGGTTTCAGTGTGGTCCGGGTTTGATGTCCACCCCTACTTTTACATGCTTTCTAATGATTTTATCGAGATCTATAAAGTCAATTAATTTTACCTGTATTTAAATATCGATATCTACAAAGTCAATTAATTTTACCGTATTTAAATGTAAAAGTAGAATCATTATGAATTTGTTACCTATTTAATTACCCCGCCATCTCTAAATTATTTTTGTATTTATTACAAATGAATGTCCTCAATTTTTTTTTTCTTTTTACGTTTTCAGATTTAATAATTTTTAATAAAAAAAAAATATTGTTTTTCACTTTAACTTTATTCAAATGCTTAACTTAGGTGTTCCCATTTTTTTAGACAATTTATAAATTCTTTAATAATTTACTATCCATCTCACTACCTTATAAATTCCTAAATGTCAAAATAATATAGGGACGTAAGTGTTAGGATTGCAACGAGAATTCGAGTATACTCCAGTATCCATAATTGGTTTGGTAATTTGGAAAAGACTTGAAAACTGTTTTGGAAGTGTCATATTTGATTAGAAATTGTATTTACTAAAGTGGATTCTAATTAGGAAATGATCATTGAGAATCTTAAATAGGAAAAGATTTTCTTAATGGTTTAGGATTACTTTGTGATTAAGTAATCTAATGCTATAAATATGATGCTTATATCTATTATTAGACATCCTGAAAAAACGATGTAGATCTAGTTGGTTAGGTTTGAAAGGTGACCTATGGGGGCCTAGGAACCATGGAGACCATAAAGATCTTGAGTTCTAAGATCGAGTCCTATTATCTTGTGAGAGTCATATGAAGAGAGATTGTATGTGAAACTGTCACCAATGTAATTGGATTAGGGAGTGAGAAAGAGGGGTGTTCTAGTTGTAACTGTTACTTTATTGTTACATAGTGAATTAGTCTCTTGCCGTCCTGACGGTCGTGGTTTTTTCCCGTTTTGGGTTCGACGTAAAACCCTGTGTATGTTTAAATTACTTTGTGGTTACCAATATTCGTCTCTGCTGCAATGGATCACCAATTTGTTCAACAAGTGGTATCAGAGCTAGACGTATTTTTCCAACAACATGGACATATATTGGTAAAACTCGATTGACTCTGATATTATTTATTGAACTAATTGGTGGTCCATTGCAGCGGGGACATATATTGGTAACCACAAAGTAAACAAACATACAAAAAGTAAAAAAAAAAAAATGTAGAAAATATTATACAAGATTTTTATGTTGAAATCCAATGTAGGAAAAAAATTATGGCTGTCAGAATAATGATAAACTAATTCACTATACAACAATAAAATAATAGTTACAACCAGACTATCACTCTCTCACTTCATAACCTAATTACAATTGGTCATAGTCTCACACGTAAACTCCCAAACTCTCCTTATATGACTGTCATAGAATAACAGAACTCGATTATAAAACCCAAGATTTCTATGGTCTTTATGATTCTTGGACCTCTAGTGGGTACCTCCTAAATCTCACTAACCAAATCTACGTATTTATCTCTGGATATCAAACAATAGATAGAACCATCATATTTATAAAACTATGTTACTTAGACAATCTCCGGTGGTATGTTTATTTACAACTTTTTCACGGCCACTCAGCAATGTGAACAATATTTTAAAAAAATAGAGCTCCAATGGTACCGTCTATTTTGAATGTCTAGCTGACTCGACAAATTTTAAAATAGACATCGTCCATCAGACTTTCTATTTTAAATGGTCAAATAGACATATTGACTCAACTTTTTATGTATTTCAAATTCCTTTTGTTATTATAAGAGAGTTTAATTTTAAATAAATTTCTATTAAAATTAAAAAAGAAAAATGATAAACGGTGACCGTTGTATTACTATTTTTAAACTATGTTGTCTATCAATAAAAATTTTGTAACATCTGACACCCACATCTCATTAGAGATGCTCTATGTCATAAAGTACTATTAAGAAATTCTTTTTCCTATTTAGAATTCTCAAGTATCTATCCTTCAAATAGAATCCACCTTAAGAAATCATTCTTAGTTACGACATCTGTTTCCCAAATCTTTCCTAAACTTAGTCACTTGACTTTTCTAAAATATTATTTGAATATTTTTCAAATTACCAAATTCATCAGATTCCCAAATCTTACTGACATTGCGTGTATCATGGTATTTTACACCTTGCCATTATGTGACTTTGTAGGAGGACCAACAGGTGCCTACAACATCCGATTACCATAAAATATATACCATAATATTCGTCTAAAAAAATTTCCAACGATATTTTATTTGCCTAAAATTAATTAAAATAAATGAGTAGTTCAAATAAAGAGATGAAGAGGGAAATGTGGAAAATAATATATATATATATATATGTATAAAGATATAAAAAATAATTTACATTTAAAAATAAAGACAAAATATAATAAATGAATAAAAATTTAAAATAATCATAGTCGTATAAGGTTATGGTGGTTGCAGAATTCCCAATTTGAGAATCCCCGATTAAAGGATTTTCTTCTTTGTTTTATAAGATTTCGAAATCTTTTCATTTGAAAACATATCTGAAATTTTTTTAAGTATTTGTAAATAAATTATAACTTTAATTTTTTTTATTTATCTTTACAATTTTGATAGATTTAATTAGGAGATCAAGATTCACTAAAATTATGTAATTGTTAACGAGATATTTAAAATTAGAATTCACTTAGTTTTGTAGCCTTCGTCCCTCTTTTTTTCAAGCGCAAGTATCTGGGGAAAAATAAGAGTGGAAATGGCTTACTTCCACAATTATTCATGATCATAGTCCTTTTTATACTTCAAAGGCATAATGGTTACTTTTCGAGCAAAACGCTACTGAACAACTTTGGTGGGTGATAAGTTTAGAATTTACCTATATTTTGATATGTTTTATGAGTTGCATTATAAAGAAATTAAGCTGAAAAGATAGATAATTGAGTTGATTTCTAATAATTCTAGACTACTTTAGTGAGATAAGGACTTGGATGAAAAAAAAAAAGGAAACTGAGCTAAAAAGAGCAAAATTATGCAAGGAGAAGGACTCAACAAGAAATTGTCCAAGTTCAGCAATCTGGCGACATTCAGAAAGTAAGGAAGCAGTGCCTCAAGCTTCGCCAAAGTGAAGAATGAAGCTGGCGATAGCAGGAAGCGGCAGAAGGATCATTGCCACTAGCAAAAGAAGAACGTGGCGATAGTAGAGAGTGGCGCCTGATGACCATCACCTCAACAAATACAACTTGGCGATACAGCCTGGCGATTGGAAGGAGTCTCACCTGGGGCACTTGGCGATAGGTGCAGGCGATAGAAGAAAGTGTCGCTTCATAAAGATTTGAAACTAGTCGATTGTTTTGGCGAAGAGTCTTCATATCGCCAAAACTAAGACGAAGAAACTGGTGATAATTGATGTTGATATTTGGAGTTTCACCACTTTGTGTTTTTTATCTTTTCAAATTTACAAAATTGCCACTGAATTCAAACTCTATAAATAGGCACCTAATTGATGCAATCAAAGTCTCTAGATAGTCTTTAGACAATTCTTTGAACATTGTGAAAAAGTTGAATTTGTAAAGTCTCAAACCTATCAGTAATAATTCTTTTCAGATCCAGTACTCTGTTTAAGTTGTTATGGAAATTTAGCAGGGATCAAGAAGATCAAGCTGTTATAGAGCTAGTTTTCATTTCTCCTCGGTAAGTTCTTTACTGAATGTCATGATTATGATGATTTTGAGCTTGATTGTTAATTCATATCTGATCATGAATAGCTAATACTCCTGGTGATTTGTTGAGATCAGTTGTCGATGTTTGACTTGTATGTGTAATTCTAGTTCTTCAAGTTTCAATTCTCTAATTTTTCATAAGCATATTGAATCGTGAGGGCGAGAGTCAAGCAATTATGTTAGGCATCTGCTCTAGACCAGAAATGGCGTTTAGATGTCAAATTTAGAACAGAGGATCAACATATTCTAAAAGATTGTATAAACAAAATTTCTCCATCAGTGGACGAAAAATTAGTGGAAAAACTCAGCTAACTCCAATATCGCTTGCTGAAGAGTAATCCATTGCAGTGGGGATGGGTATTTGTAACCACAAAGTAAATAAGCATATACAAAATAATAAAATAAAGATAATAAAATAAGACACAATGTTTTACATGGAAACCTAAAACGGAAAAAGAAAAATCATGGCCGTCAGGACGATGAAAGACTAATTCACCATGTATCAGAGATAAACAACTATAAATAGACTATGATTCTCTCACTTTCTAATTGAAATACATTGGTCACAGTCTTACACACAATCTCTCTCCATATAACTCTCATAGGAGAGCTGAAATTGATCCTAAAATTCAAGATCTTCATAGTTCCCACGTTCCTATTACACATCGTCCAAACCTTACCGATCAGATCTAACCTGGTTCTAACTACTAAGAAAATCTTTTTTTCTATTTAAAATTGATATTTTTTTCTAGTTAGATTGATACTTTTTTTAATTAAAATTCACTTTAAAAAATATTAATTCTAATTAATTATAATGCTTCAATCGTTTTCAAATTTTTTCTAAATTATCAAATTAATTCTGAATACCAAAATTTATCCAAAATTTTCATCACAATTTAAACCTAATTCTCACAGTACTCAATCCCAAATTCTTACTCACTATCTTGATTGTGCATATTGAGCCATTTGAACTATTTTTATCCCTACCACTACAAAGGTAATACGTAGTTAACAAGAAATCCCGGAACCCAAAGTAGCATATTGGATCTGCAAAGTTACACTAATTTTAAATTATAATTTTATCTAGTTTTCGATGATTTTCTTCGGATCAAAGCAATAGTTTTTTCTAGTCTTAATAATTCTGAAGAACTGAATTTGATTAGTTGCAGTTTCTTCGTCCATTAAACCTGCCAAATGGACACGCCAGCCAAATTGATCGCGACTCGTCTCTCTCTTTTTTTCTAAAAAAAGAAAAAAAAAACTAAGAATAATAAATAATAAGAGTTACATATGAAGCTCATCACATGAGTAGATTCTAAAAATAGGGTTCACGGTTTTGTAATTCAGTTCTAGGGATGGTAATTAATTATGGAGTATAATTAATTATAATTATTAACAGGGAATTTCCTTGGATGGATATGTTAAGAGTAAAATTAGGGACATCACAGCACGGGTGTGCTAATTAATGATGATTGTGTTTTTGGAGCTATACGTTGAAATGTCATTCACCTCTGTAATATCTTTTTCATTCAACTTGTTGGATGTTATGTTTCGTATGGTTGCTTCCTCCTCTTAATTCATAATTCTTTATTTCAATTCAGATAACACATTGATGAATTTTATCTAAATCTCATAATAGCCGTGAGGTCTTTAAAATATTTTAAGTTCCGAATTCTGCACTGTGAGTTGATCGTTGATTCGAGGAGTTTACTGGTAGTCATGATTGGAGGTAGGACAAACTACTGCTCAATTAAAGTTTCGTCATTTTTTAGGTTAAAAAATATTTTAAGAGAAATATAAAAAAATTTATGAAAGTTTGTCAAAAAACTTAATAAGGTTTATTAAATATCCACAAAATCACATTTATTTCAAAAATACCTAAAAAATTCCTTTCGCCTAATTTGACCTTTAAATTTAAAGTTGAGCAACCACAAATATGAAATGTCATAAATTCATCATATTAATAATTAAAAATAAATAAATTAAAATTTTTTAAATAGCAAAAAAAAAAAGTACATATATCTACCAACCCGTTGTGAATCAATCCAATTTTTTTACTTTTTTTATTTTGAAAATATAAATAATTTTCATAATGTCCATGATATGGTTATTAAATTTTAAAATTGATACTTTTTAAAATTAAAATTAATTTTTGAAATTGTAAATCAATCCATTGAATTTGTTTCAAAGTATTTATAATTACTAATTATTAAAACTTCACTCATATATATATATATATATATATATATATGAATTTATATAGAATCATATTTTTATAATGAAATTAAAAAAAATCAAGCATCAATTGAAAAATAATGAAATATATAAAGGAATAGATGATAATATATTAGAATTATATCTACACATTATTATATTAAATTATAATTTTTAATAAATTGGTTCAGTTTATTTGTTTCGATTTTTTTTTTGAAATTTTCCATACTTAAAATCAAACTTGAATGTTATTTTGGGATTTATTTTTAGAAGGGTATAAAGGTCATTACATAAAAAAACCTGCTAAAAGTATTAATAAGTGGTTTTTTGGGTATTTTTGAAACAAGTGAGGTTTTTTGGGTATTCCAGTAAACCGTCATGGGTTTTTTTTTTTTATTTCTCCCAATATTTAAATATATATTTTAAAAAATTTACTTTCTAAAATTCCTTGATTGTGTTCGTGAAATGAGTTGCACGTAAACGCCTTTTAAGTAAGAGATTTTCTAACTATAATAAAAAAATAAAAATAAAAAACACTTCAGAGTTTTATGAAAGAGTTTATATCTAGTTCATACTCGAACTTGAATGAGACATGTGATGACGGAAGAAATTTGTTAAACAAATTCTAACTATAGAAAGGTATTTTTTTATCACTAACAACTCAGAATAACTGGAGTCATCATGTATTGCTAGATTTCAATCTTGAAATGTGTAGTAAGAATTAATTAATTAGAAAATTAAAATTCGAATTGTATTGTTAACGTATATGATACCTAATGGATTACACACAATAAGAGATTTGATACTTTGAGTAAAATAACTATTGAATAAGAGGCTATGGGGCCTAATAATAAAATATTATAAAAATAGACTTAAAATAGTTTATGGCTGTCCTATGAGAAAACATTTTGATTGTGACTTAGAAAATTAATACTGATTAATGTAGTGGAGAGAAATTATCTCATGTAGAATTCAGAGAAGTGAGTGGTGTATAGTCAAGATAACTGATTTAGAGTCAAGAGGATCACAACTGGTAAGTCGTCACACGAAGAGTCCCATATCATAGTGTCACATGACACTGCCTAATTTCGATAAGTTCATAACACCACTCTACAGTCCCACTTTATAGCATCCTCGACAATCTTACTCTATAACACCACTCGATAGCCTTACTCTACAGCACCACTCGATAGTTCAACTCTATAGTCCTACTCTACAGCACCACTCGATAGTCCAACTCTGTAGTCCCGCTATATAGTCCTACTCTACAACAGAACTCGATAGTCTTACTTTATAGCACCATTGCACAATCCCACTTTACACCACCACTCGACGGTTCCACTCTACAATTTCACTTTACAACACTACTCGACTGACAACACAATCCAACACCATTAACAACTTAAAGACATCCTAAGTCACACGAGACCCATTACGAATGCACCCAAATGACACCATTGCCAAGTTGCATAATAAATAAAATCCACCCCACATGGTAGAATGTCTATCCGAATCAGCGCAGGACTCTACTTCAACATAAAATCCTTGACAAACTCAAATCTAACATAACGGCTAAATCGGTATTGAACTCTATTACAAGAAGGATTCCCAGTCCGACAAGAATTAGAACATTGAGTCTTGTAAATAGATATCTCATCAATATATAGATTCACTTGCAAATAGCCATAACAATAATATTTTTCTTTTTACATAAATTTATTGTACGCAATTGTAGTTACAAGTTAATGAGACACATCTCTTATAAAGACCGAATAAGAATTTTGATTTCTAATACAGTAGTTTCTAAAGACTACAATTATGAGATTATTATTTGAACTTAAAAAAATGAAATTATCATCTATTTGTATATTTTTACTCCTCATTAATTTATTTAAAAAATAACTAAATAATAAATAAACTGGATAAATGAAAGAAAAGGAAAAAATTAAAAATATCTTGATATTAATACTAATTTTTCATATCTTATTGTGATATAATTTTCTAATTATATATACAATATATATATATATATTAATCTTATTCCATTTCAATTAATTTTAATAGTGAAATAATGTGGTGGGAAAGTAATCAACGACCCTCAAGGGTCTCAGAGCAAGAAATCTTAATAGTTCAGGCGATAGGGTCTAAGTGACCTTCTTCGCCGAAGGGATACCTTCAACCAAAGTGAGGGCAATGAAGGCCACATTCGGCCGAAGGAAGGCTAATAACAACCGCCTCCAACTGAAAAGGCTTCCATCAAAGTAAGATACACGTACGACCAAAGGAAGATGTAACAGGCCCCATGGGCCCTCTCCTAACAGAATCAAGAAAGTTGTACCCTCTAAGCCCATCAAGTCCAACTCAAGCTTAGTTTCTTGGAGATAGGCAGATAAGGGAAACCCAATTCAATTACGATAAAAAGACCAAATCCGAAAAGGATAAGGAGACTCAATCCTTGTAGAAATAGTATACTAAGGCCCCTATAAATAGAGGTCTAAGATGATTGTAAAGGATCTAATTTCTAAGAGAGCCGAATTCTGCTAAACTCTTTCTGTAAGGTTTTAGCTATTTTCAAGTAATCTTAACCTTAATATTTGGCTATGATTAATTTGGCACCACAGTTTGGCGCCCACCGTGGGGCTACGATCCTCACACCCACAAAGTTGAGATTTCTTGAATCCAATTCACCATCGCCGACATCTTAACACTCAACTCCCGAAAATCACCGCTCAACTCCGATAAATAAGAAGAATTTTGATTTGACTAATAACACTTAAGACCAGGTCCCAAAACCCCCCGAGGAGCAACTGGCGATCTTGACAAATATGCTCAAGAAAGCAGAAGAAGAAAAGGAACTATGGAAGAAGGAAGTTAAGTCCAAGAAGAAATCAACCATACTCTCCAAAGGAAAGTTCTGGCAACCAAGTCGGCAATACTCACCCATACGGAAGCGCCGAATTAATTTTGGTAACTTCCTAAAAAGGATTGACGGAGGAAAGAGATAGGTCCACGGAAAGCCGCAAAACAGATGACCAGGGTGATTCAAGAAACTCTAATGATGAGATAGAAGGCCGGTAAGTGACGGAAAAAGATCGGGAAAGGCGCCGAGACCGCGAGATAAAAGAATTTAGAGAACTAGTGTAGAGGACCTCCGGCAAGAGAATCATAATGCGATCCTCAACTACTCGCTTTTCTGACACGCCATTCACGTCATGGATCTTGGAAACAAAGATGCCCAAAATATTTACCTACCCAACATGAAATCTTATGAAGGGACATCAGACCCCAAATACCACATCGTAGAGTACAAAAACAGGATGAGAACATGCAACATCTTGGAAGAAGACATAGGGGCGGTGATGTGCAAAATTTTTGGTTCTACACTCTCAGGAATTGCCTAGAGATGGTATTTGACACTTCCACAGAAGAGCATCAAATCCTTCTCTTCCCTAGCCATAAAATTCGTCAACCATTTTTTGTAAATTAGGAAAAAGGACAAGGATGTAGACGACCTGTATGACATGAGGCAGAGAACCAATGAAAGCCTCTGACAGTATCTAAGAAGGTTCAAATAAACGAAGATTGAAATCCCGGATTGCAAAGACAAGAGCGCCATCAAAGCCTTCATAAAGGGACTATTGACTCTAAGTTCTACGAAAGTATTAAACTAATCAAGCCAATAACCTTCAAACATGTCCTCAAAAGGGTCAAGGACACAATGGAATACGAAGGGGAACTCCAACCGGAAAACCACAGGAGCACGCAGGGTGCACCAAGCTCCTGCGGGAGAAGTAATTTGAATGCCAACGACCGTAATGAAGATTACACAAAAAGCCAAATGGATTTCAGTCGTGAGAGTTCAGCTAGATCGGACAACTCCGGCCCCAACCAAAGCCGTAGGCAAAAAGAGTTACTACCTTACCTCTCACTATACCAACAAGAGAAGCTCTTGCAATACTCAAAGGCATGGAAGATAGGGTCAGGTGGCCCGAGAAAGCAAAGAACCCCATTGGTCGAAAATACACGTTTTGATACTATCAATTTCACGGAGATCACGACCATAACACAGACGAGTGCTGGACACTAAATAGGGAGGTGGTCGAGCTGATTAAAGCTAGACATCTACGAGAGTACTTGACCGAAAATGGGAGAGAAATACGGTCGAGGCCGATAAAAATCGACAATCATTAAATCCAACCCCGGTCGCAAATGTGGAACAAGAAAGAGTGATAAACATGATTATTGGGGGATCAGAGATTTGCAGGCTGACAAGCTTCGCAGCAAAAAGAAAGCTTAGAGAATCCCAGAATGTATACAACATCAGGAGTGGGCCCACTCAGGGTAGTTGCACCCTTACCTTCACTGAAGAAGAGGCTAGTGGAATCAATGCGCCACATTACAACGCATTGATAATAAAAATATCGATAGCCAACCTGATGGTAAAGAGAGTATTGGTCGATAATGGCAGTTCAGCTAATATTCTATTCCACGAAAGATTCAAAAATATGCAACTAGATGAGAGAAGGATGCGCAGGAAAGTCTTGTCCCTTATTGGTTTTGACGGTAAAGCCACATCCACTATCGGAGAAATTGAGCTACTAGTGTTCGCGGAAGGGATCTTCATACCACCTTCTTTGTAATTATTTCAAAATCGGCCTACAACGTAATACTGGGGAGGCTTTGGATACACGAGATGAAAGCAATCTCATCCACATATCATCAACTTATCAAGTTCCCAACCCCGCAAGGGGTCAAAGAAATAAAAGGGGAACAAAGTTCATCAAAGGAACGTTATGCCAACTGTCTCAAGCAAAAAGGGGTCAAAGAATAGCATGTCGTCACACAAAAAGCCCCATATTATAGTCACATGACACTGCCTAATTTCGATAAGTTCATAACACCAATCTACAATCCCACTATATAGCATCCTCGACAGCCCCACTCTACAACACCACTCGATAGTCTCACTCTATAGTCCTACTCTACAGCACCACTCAATAGTGCCACTCTATAGTCCTACTCTATAGTCCTACTCTACAGCACCACTCGATACCCCAACTCTATAGTCCCGCTATATAGTCCTACTTTACAGCAGCACTCGATAGTCCTACTCTATAGCACCATTGTACAGTCCCACTTTACACTACTATCTACAATTCCACTTTACAGCATCACTCGACTGGACAGCACAATCCAACACCATCAACAACTTAAAGACATCCCAAGTCATACGAGACCCATTACGAATGCACCTAAATGACAGCACTACCAAGTTGCATAATAAATAAAATCCACACCACATAGTAGAATGTCCGAATTCTAATCCGAATCAGCGAGGAGTCTAATAGAAATCCTTAACAAACTCAAATCTCACCTAAAAACTAAAACGGTTTGGATCTCTATTGTAAGAGGAGTCCGACTAGAATTAGAACTTCTAGTCTTATAAATAGATATCCTATCAATGTATAGATTCGCATAGAAATAGACATAACAGTAATATTTTTCTTTCTACATAAATTTATTTTACGCAAATTTGTTCTACGCAATTGTAGTTACAAGTTATTGAAACCCATCTCTTATAAAGATTAGGTAAGAATTTTGATTACTAATACAATAGTTTCTGATTACTACAATTATGAGATTATTATTTGAATTTAAAACAGACAAATTATCATCAGTAATTTTAGATTTGTATATTTTTACTCATTAATTTATTAAAAAAATAATAAATGACAAATAAACTGGATAAAGAAAAGAAAAAAATAAATAATATCTTAATATTAATACTATTTTTTCATATTTTATTGCGATATAATTTTCTAATTATATATAATAAATATATAAATATATATTAATTTTATTCCATTTCCATTAATTGTAATAGTTAAATAATATTATATATATATATATATAATATAGATAGATATAGAGAATATGAACTTAATTATTTTATTGATCCTTACCTTAATTAAATATAAAAACAAAAGTAGGCCACGGTAGTACGGTACCCTATTGGAAAAATTAAATAGATGATCTCGTGGGAATAGTAACCCAACCTTATTTTATAGACCTATGCATACAAACACAGTTCCCATCTCCTTTCATTTCAATGTGATCATTAAAGTATTTTTATTTTATATTTAAATAAAAGAATAATCAATATTAGAAGATATTAACCCATTATTTTGCACTCTTTTTTAATCAGTATATAAATATTATATGTTATAAAAATAAAAAAAAAAAAAGTGGGACAGAAAAAAAAACCGTTTATATAATTAATTGAATAGATTCAGTTTAGAAACTTACCGATGGATTTTCACTTCTAAATCCGAAGATTCAGAAATTGATTTGATGATTTAGTGAAATAATGAAATAGTGAACAAAGATAACAGCAAAACACATATGTGTAGAGGAGAAGGAAAAATAAAGAATAAGAAGAACATAATCAATCACATGTCTCACCTTTCTATATCTGATTACAAACATATATATATATATATAGAATGAACATTGGGACACGTGTCTATCAACATGAACACATATGCATGCAAACAAACACATGGATTATATGGTGGAATCCACCTCTTGAGTAACTGATTTACAACACTTCTCCTTGGATTTCACCATTTCAGATATTTGAGTGCCTCGTTAAAACTTTACCAGAAAAATCCAGTGGAATAAAAACTGGACAAAGGAAAAAGAGTACAGCTGGTGAATCCAATTTTACAAAACTCCCCCTGTTAATTACATCCATAACCTAATCTTTTAATTTGGAGAGCTTTCGCAATCCGATTTCGTAAACAAGCTTTTCAAATGTTGATATCGGTAACGATTTCGTTAATAGATCGGCTAGATTATTGCAGGATCTGATTTGCTTCACATCGATTTGACCCGTATTCTGAAGCTCGTGGGTGTAGAAGAATTTTGGGGAAATGTGTTTGGTTCGATCTCCTTAGATGTAACATCCCCGAACTTGGGTGATGCATGCAGCATTATCTTCAAAAATGACAGCTGGCCCATTCGTAGTTTCGGAGATACCACATGAATTCTGGATATGTTGGATCATCGATCTCAACCAAATACACTCTCTACTAGTTTCGTGTAATGCTAGTATTTTAGCATGATTCGAGGACGTGACTACTAAATTTTGTTTCGTAGATCTCCATGATATCGCAGTACCATTATACGTGAAAATATAGCCAGTTTGAGAACGTCCTTTATGCAGATCCGAAAGGTATCCAGCATCGGCATAACCAGTCAAACCCAGAAATTTATCATAATTTGTATAAAATAATCCCAAATATTTCGTACCCTAAAGCAAAATATGTTTGATTCCATTCCAATGACAATAGGTTGGTGCAGAACTATATCTCGCTAATAAATTTACAGCAAACGAGATATCTGGCCTCGTACATTGAGCCAAATATAACAACGCACCAATCGCACTCAGATATGGTACTTCAGGACCAAGTAGTTGTTCGTCATCATCCTTCGGTCGGAATGGATCCTTTTTGGGATCAAGTGTTCTTACAACCATGGGTGTACTTAATGGATGGGCATTATCCATATTAAATCTTTTAAGAAGTTTTTCAATGTATGCTGATTGATAAATCAATATCCCATTTGGTTTATGTTCAATTTCCAGACCAAGACAATATTTCGTTTTTCCTAAATCTTTCATTTCAAACTCCTTTTTCAGATATTCAGCAATTGTTGGATTTCTTCTGGAGTCCCAATGATATTCATATAATCCACATAAACTACTATAATTTCAAAACCAGACCCTGATCTCTTAATGAAGATACACGGACATATTGTATTATTCTGGTATCCTTCCTTAACCAAATACTCGCTCAGGTGGTTATACCACATTCTCCCAGATTGCTTCAATCCATACAGGGATTTTTGTAACTTTATGGAATACAAGTTTCGAGATTCCAAACGATATGATTCAGGTAATTTCAATCCTTCTGGGAGTTTCATGTAAATATCAGAATCAAGTGATCCATACAGATACGCAGTAACTACATCCATTAAACACATTTCTAGTTTTTCAGCAACTGTAAGACTTAACAAAAATCGAAATGTAATTGTATCCATGACTGGGGAATACGTTTCATCGTAATCAATTCCAGGTCTTTGTGAGAATCCTTGTGCAACCAAACGTGCTTTGTATCTCACAATTTCATTTTTTTCGTTTCGTTTTCGAACAAAAACTCATTTGTAACCAACTGGTTGAACATCTTCAGGTGTTCGAACTATGGGTCCAAAAACTTTTCGTTTATTTAACGAATTTAATTCTGCATGGATTGCTTCTTCCTATTTTTTCCAGTCATGCCTATTTTTACATTCTTGGATATCACGTGGCTCATAATCATCATATGAATACCGATTGCCACTGAATTTGAAAATAAATCATCAACGATTGTTTCATTTCGATTCCAAGTCTCTTGGACGAAGTCTATGGAAATTTCTTCATTTTTTGATTCTGGTATTCTCGTATTATTTTCTCCTTCTAGGAGACTATTTTCAGGAATCTCATCAACTTTAGGGATTTTATCAGATGTGGTTTTAGGATCCAATCATTTTTATTTCGTTTTCGTGGGATCGTATCTTTTGAACCAGAGGGTCTACCACGCTTCTGGCGGGGAATTGGAGTTTCGCTTGCTATTGTCTTTTGAGGTCGTCCTTCTGGGACAATTACCCTTACTGGTATATTAGCAGCTTCAATATAAGACTTGATTATTTTCGAAGTATCATTGAATGCATCATACATTCGATTAGCTATCATTTGTAAATGTAGGATCCTTCGAACTTCGAGTTCACATTGCGGGGTACGCGGATCCATATGCACCAAAGTTGGAACCTTCCAAGTTAATTCAGATTTCTCTTCTGGAGAATTATTTCCTTTTCCAAGCGATGGAAAATTACTTTCATCGAAATGACAGTCAGCGAATCTAGCTGTAAATAAATCTCCTGTCATTGGTTCCAAATATCTGATAATTGATGGAGGATCAAAACCCACATATATTCCTATACGTCTCTGGGGTCCCATTTTCGTTCTTTTAGTTGGGGTAATGGGTACATATACAGCACACCCAAATATTCTCAAATGCGAGACGTTAGGAGGATGCCCAAATACTAACTATAATGGGGCATATTGGTTATAAGCTGTTGGGCGAATACGAATCAATGCAGCAGCATGCAATATAACATGTCCTCAAACAGTTACTGGTAATTTCGAGCGCATTAATATTGTTCGCGCAATTATCTGAAGGCGCTTAATTAATGATTCAGCTAATCCATTTTGGGTATGAACATGCGGCACTGGACGTTCAACATCAATCCCAGATACTTGACAGTATTCATCAAATGCTTTCGATGTAAATTACCCAGCATTATCTAGTCTTATACTCTTAATAGGGTAATCTGGAAAATGAGCTCGTAATCGAGTAATCTGTGCTAGCAACTTAGCAAAAGAAACATTACGAGTGGATAACAAGCATACATGGGACCATCTTGCAGATGTGTCTATCAAAACCATAAAGTAGCGAAATGGTCCACTAGGTGGATGAATGGGTCCACATATATCTCCTTGAATTCTTTGTAAAAACGATGGAGATTCAAAACCTACTTTCATAAATGATGGTTTCGTTATCAATTTCCCTTGGGAACATGGGATACACAGGTCCCTATCATTTAGTAGGATTTTATAATTTCTTAGTGGATGCCCTTCTGAATTCGCTATTATTCTTCGCATCATCGTAGATCCCGGATGCCCAAATCGATCATGCTAAAGTTGGAATATTTTAGGATCAGAGAACTTCTGGTTCTCGGTATCATGGGTTTCAATATGCCTGATGGTTGTATAATATAATCCAGATGATGAAATAGGCAAATTTTCAAGCTTCTGGCCTGATTTGCTCGAAATAAGACACAAATATTCAACACCCTTTTCATTAACTGTTTCAATATGATATCCATTCATTCTTATATCTTTGAAACTGAGCAAATTTCTTCTGGATTTGTGAGAGTATAACGCATTTTCGATTTCCAATTCAGTGTTATTTGGTAACACAATTGAAGCTCTTCCGGAGCCTTCGATCAGATCTATTGGACCTGATATGGTATTTACCTTAACTTGAATTAGAATTAATTCCAAAAAATATTTTGTATCTCTCAAAATCGTATGGGTTGTAGGGCTATCGGCTAAACATATATCTCCAGATATAACTAATTCTTGATTCGAACCCATAACCTTTAATAAAATGAAACATAACATTAATTGAATGGAAATGTAATATTCATAACTATTTACAATCAAAATTAAAATTACATTCCATTCTATTTATATTCCAAAAACAAGAAAATACATTCACTTGTAATTAACAGTTCTATCACCAATCAGGTGATCTATCTTCCCATCAGGATCTTCAAAGAAATCAGCAGTTTCCAGATTTGATATGTCGACAGGACCAGTATCACCATCGCCAAAAACATTAGCCATATTCGCTTCATCGTTCTTTTCTTTTTCTTGTTCACGCCTCAGCTTTTGATAAGCTTCAACTACATGTTTGGAAGTGTGATAAGTCCTCGAATAACAAGTGGGGGAACCACACCTATAACATGGACCATGATTGAACTTCGGTGGTTCCATAACTTCTTTCCCTTTGCTGGAACTAGCATTATTATTATTCCACTTCTGGGGAGCATTTGGATTATGATATGGATGTCCATAATCCCTATTACGACCACGTCCCTGACCATTTCCAGATCCTCGACCACCTCGGCCATTACCACGCCCATTTCCATAATCATTCCATCGTTCAGAATTACGGCCATGACCACGAGCACGGTAACCACGACCACGGCCTGGGTTTTCATTATAATGTGCATTCATTTCTGGGAATGCTTGGGTGCCAACAGGGCGCCTTTCACTATTTTTCAACAACAACTGGTTGTGTTTTTCAGCAATATCCAAATGTCTAATCAAATCATCATATTTTTGGAATTTCATTTCCCAATACTGCTGTTGTAAAATTGTTTCGGAAGGATGGAATGTGGTAAATGTCTTATTTAACATTTCATGGTCAGATTTTGTTTCCCTGCACATTTTCAGCTTATTCACAATCAAATACATGACTGAGTTGTATTCACTCACGCTTTTAAAATCTTGGAATCTCAAATTATGTCATTCATCTCGTGCTTCAGACAGGATGATTTCATTTGGCGATTGTATCTAGAAATCAATGCTTGCCACAGATCTGCAGGATCAGTGATAGTCATATACTGATTTTGTAAACCATCATTCAGATGGGTTCAGATTATAATCAAAGTTTTATTCTTTTGCTGCTCAGTTGTTTCATTATTCTTATCCAGAGTCCCGTACAGGTTTTTGGATTTCAGCCTTATCCCATAATCACTCAACCATCTCATATAATTCGCTCCAGAAACCAACAATGGCTCAAATTTGTATCGATTCATTTTCTACAAAACAAGAACACTTTCTTTAGATTTCCAGTATTTCCAGAATTCAATTTCAAAAATTCAATTATTCAGCTCGGGTGAATAATATTATCATTTCAAACTTTCCAGATCCACCATTTATTCAACTCAGGTGAATAATGGTATTTTTCCAAAAATTTCAAATCCATCATAATTTCCAAAATTTCCCAGAACACACAGAAAAAAGAAAATATCATCACCAGACACTTTCTGATCTGGAAGATCCGACAAAGCGGCAACCAGAGAGCATACTCGTGCTGATAACGTGTTGTAAAAATAAAAAGAGAAGTGGGGTAGAAGAAAAACAGTTCATATAATTAATTGAATAGATTCAGTTTAGAAACTTACCGATTGATCTTCACTTCCAGATCCGAAGATTCAAAAATTGATTTGATGATTTAGTGAAATAATGAAATAGTGAACAAAGATAACAGCAAAACACATATGTGTAGAGGAGAAGGAAAAATACAGAATAAGAAGAACATAATCAATCACGTGTCTCACCTTTCTATTTCTGATTACAAACATATATATATATAGAATGAACATTGCGACATGTAATCAACATGAACACATATACATGCAACAAACACATGGATTATATGGTGGAATCCACCTGTTGAGTAACTAATTTATAACATTATAAAAATTTATGATACGAAACTGTAGGAGTAGAAGTATTTAGATGTAATTTTTAAAAAACTTAATTACAAGAATATAATAAAGTTTAGAAAAATTGCAACTCCAAATTGAATTTTGACATCTTATAGAAATGAGTTAGCTGATCTATAAAAGGGGTTAATAAATAATGGTGAAAATATGTTAATTTAATTTTGGGCTTATTAACTGAGTGACATGTTGATTCTGTTCATGTTGTATTGTATGTTTTTAATGTATTAGTTTATTTAAAGTATATTTTATTTTATATTTAATTTAATTATGTTATTTTTGGAGGAAAAATATTTTAAATACATATTTGAAACTAATTAAATATTTAAATATTTAACTTACTCATTATTTAATAAATAATTTAATTATTTTTTTGGATGAAAAATATTTAACTTTTTTTATTTTAAAATTAGATATTTAAAAATATAGTTTTACTTATTATTTTATATTTTATTTAATTGTATATTTTTTATAATTAGTGTTTTACATGTAGATTTATCTTTTTAAAAATTATAATATTTAAATTATTTACTTTTTAAAATTAAAATATCTAATTTAAAATTAGAAATTGTCATGTTATTAGTTTGTGGGCTTACTTATTGGTAAAATTACTTAAGCCATACTACCATGAGCCCATATAGTTCTTATATTCAAGTATTTTATTATTTCCTCAATCAATGTGGAATTCTATTTCCAACAGAAATAATGCAATTAAACATAAAAATAATAAGTAAAGTGAGATAAAGTTAATTATTTTAATTTTTAAAAATTCTAATTTTAATCATTAAAAAATAAATATTATATGTTTTAAAAATTAAAAATTTAAAAATTTAGCTTTATTTATTATTTTATATTTGATTAGAATTTTTAATGAAAAATATTTTAAATGTACACTTATTTTTTTAAAAAAATTAAATTTACATTTAAAACGATTTTTATTAAAAAAAATAATCAAATTAAATATAAAATAATAAATAAACATAAATTTGTAGATATTTTAATTTTAATACAAATAAATCTACATTTATTTTTAATAATTAAATTCATATATTTAAAATATTTTTATTTTTAAATATACATTTGAAATAATTTTCATAAAAATATATAATTAAAATAAATATAAATAAAATATACTTCCAATAAACTAATTGAAAAATATACTCCACAGTACCAACAGATCCATAACAAAATTTAACAAAATCTACAGTAATTTTTTCAACATTTTATATATTTCCAAAACACTTTGTATTTAATTGTCTAAATTTTAAAATTTATTTGTGGTTGGAATTTTCCTATCGTAATATTCTGTTGTAATTAACCAATTTTTTACTTGAATATTAAAACTAATTTATTTATTAATATTATTAATGTAATTTATTATTTTAATTTTATTTATTTAAAATTCTATTATTTTTTTAAAAAAATTAAAATATGAGTCAGTTAATTTTAATTTATAAAAAAAATTATATTTAGAAGTTATATAATTTTTATATTTTAAACTGAGCAAATTTTAATTTCAAAAACTAAATTTTTAAGTTTTGATTTGAAATACTTTTTCATAAATATAAGGCCCTTTATGGACTAGTAAATAATATATATATATATATATAATTAATTGAAACATTAAAATTTTAAAAATTTATGTTAAAAAAATGAGTTTTGTGCAACTCATTAATTTAATTAAAATCTTGAAATTATTAAAGTGAGAATTATTCTATTTAAATATTAAATATAATTCAAATTTTGTTAAAAAGAAAAAAAAAATGAATTTGAACTATTATTTAGATATTAATTATATATTTTTAAATTTATGAAGAAAAATATGTTATGTTATTATTTAAAAATAAAATAACAATTTTATATATTTTTCATCTAAAATTTTAGAGCATAATTTGATAATCGCCGTAACACGAACTTGTTACCATAAATTAGAATGGACTATTTTAATATTTTTTACATATAAAATATAGTTAATGTTAATGATTTAGTGATTAAAAAAATTAATACTTAAATTAAATAAAACTAGTAGAAATAATTAAAATATGGTTGTTTTATATATATATTTTATAAAACATATACTTTTTTAAAAAAAGAAGATTTTTTTTTTATTAAAAAAATCGGTTAGAACAAAATTCGATAATTAAATAATACAATTGAATTTAAAGATAATTAATAATAAAAGTAATAATAAAATGATTTATTTGTTTTTTAAAATAATAATAGTCACCTATCATTTTCCAATCAAATGCAACGTGCTATTGTTTTGATATTGAAGTGCAAAACCATTAGTCATTTAATGTATAGAGAGAAGAGGTTAATTAACTTGAAAACAAAGCAGAGTTATGATATTTATTTTTGCGTTGAATTGTAAAATGAAGTTGGATTCGTTATGGTTTCACTGTCTACAAAACACAAGCTACACAGACGACTCACCAAAGCTGAAAGAGAATTTTTAATGAGATATTTTGGTTGTCAATTAACCAATTTAATTCATGGATCCACTTCAACTACCTATTACTTCCAATCTTATTTATTCCTCTTAACATGTTTTGTCTCACCAATTTAACCATTTTGTTTTATTTTTGTTTTGTTATATATATAATTTTATTACTAAATTATCCATGAATCAAAAATTGAATTATTATACTATTCAATTTTATTAAAAGAATCTTATTTCATGAAATGGATAAAATATATATAAAGGGTTAACTAAAAAAAAATCCAAATTTTCAAACTTTTGGCATTACTTCACTGGTTTCAAACGTTCCTTAAAAACAATTCAGACCATGCAAACTTTTTGTTTTAACCCACGAGTTTTTGATATTTTTTCCGGCTAAAAAGTACTGTTTCAAAACTAGAAATGAGTTTTTTTTTTTTTTTTTTTAAATAACGTTTGAGACCAGTAGATTAATGCAAAAAGTTTAAAAAAAGTGGGGGGTTTTGTAATTAACCCATATATATAACACTTTTCATTAAGGTGTATATATAATTGAAAAAATAAATATTTTAACCTTTTTTCTTATAAATAATAATATGTTTTGATATATTATGGTGTGTTGATAAGAGTTACAATACTGTGCATAATGATAAGTGTTAAGAAATCTGAGTTCCATTTCTCTTTCTTCCTAATTCCAAGTTTGATTTAATCAAAACAATCGGATAAAAAAAAGAAACATAATATTTAACGTGGTTCGGCAAATTGTCTGATCCATGGAAATATAACTACTTTACTATAGAGAAAAAGATTACAAAACAAATTTCAACCACACTCTCTTTCCATACAAAATTACTTTCTTTCTTAATCAAAATCTCTTTTAAACAAACAACTCCACCATGGCGAGACTACCCCAATACAAAAATTTCTTACAACGAGACAACCCCCAATCAAAATCTCCTTATGGCGAGACAACCCCCCATCAAAATCTCCTTACAGCGAGACAACCTCCAATCAAAATCTTCTAACAGCCAACACGAAATCTCCTTACAACGAGGCAACCCCTAAGCAAAATCTTCTTAGTGCGCGAGATAACCCCAATACAAAATCTCCTTACGGCGAGACAACCCCCAATAAAGATCTCCTAAGTGGCGAGATAACCCCAATATGAAATCTCCTTATGGCGAGACAATCCCCAATCAAAATCTCCTTAACGGCGAGATAACCCCAATACGAAATCTCATTATGACTTGAAAACCCAATCAAAATCTCCTTAATGGCGAGACTCCAACTCCAATGATCATCACCCCCACTGGGTGTGACCCCAATCCAATGATCACTACCCTATAAAGACGAGATGCTTTCTTCTTCACGAGATAATTCTATTTATAATATCACCAAACATACTTTCCTAATTTATTTTCTTTTCCAACTAAGGAATACAATCAACCAAATTAACAAAACTAAATCTTTTCAAATAAGGAATCAAATAATTAGGAAATAGTAGGAAAATCATTCTAAAAGAAAATCTTTGTGATTTAAGGCAATCATAACAATAAGAATATAATGAAAATTGATATCAATAACTAATATCTAATATTTGTGTCTTAAAAGATTATATTAAAACTTGATATTATCTTATTATTTTGCTGAAAGATTGCCATTATGTAGTGTCCAACTAGATATGAGAATCTCATTATTGGAGGTGATAATTTCACTACATACACTTCGACCCATAACGTAATGTTCAACTTGTTTTGGGTTCAACGAAGGCACTTATCAGATTTCTGTACTAATTAGAGTGCAGAAAAATCTGGAGTAAATTACTATAGTATCAAGAATTCAGTCTAATAATAGGACTTCTGTCCACTGCTAGGACTTTGGTCCATTTATATCATTTTTTACTGTCAAGGTTATAGATTAAAGAGAAATCAACTTGAATTGATATATTTGTTGAGTTGATACATGATTATGATAAATTACTTGTCGAAAAATGAATAAGCTTGACATAGTACTCAATTTTTGTTGTTTATGTACATGTAGAATTGAAATGTTGAAGAGATGCTTAAATACTTGTGTATACTTGTGTTAAATTGAGATTTGTGTTGGTTTTAATACTCATGTATTGTCCCAACTTTAATATCAAAACATTTGAAAAAAAAAATCAAAAGCTTTAAAACCATGCACTGTGTCCTGATATGCAAAACACCACCTTTTCAAAAATTATTTGTTGTAAAAAATGTGTTACAATTGGATTTGGAAGTTGATTGATATGATTGTGAAATTTTTGAAATCAAAAGAGATGGAAAATGGATTTTAAAAAATTGGCATGTCACTCTTGCAACAATAACAACCAAAGGACTATTTTCATTCGCATGCCCAGATCGCCGGATGTTATAAATCCATTTATTAGATTTATAAAATCACATTTTTGTACAATATAGAGGAATGCCCCTCATGTTGTAGGCTACCTCTTGCATGTCCATAGACTAGTTGTAACGAACAAAAATTAGGCTTAGTAGATAAATGTCTTAGGTCAGATCAATTTAGGACACCTAGTAAAGAAATTTAAAAAATTTTCTAAAAAAAAATATTTTTCCTAAACTATGGGGGTATCTGAAATTTTACCTAAATATATAAACCCTAGTTTCATTCTAAACTCTATCCTTCTCGAAACAAACAAAAACCAGAGCAGCTCTTCTTGTTTTCTCTAAAACAAGAAATCTAAATGTATTTTTCTCAAACGTGTTTTCTTTTACGTTAGAGGTTGTACCGTTCTCTTTGAATCCAAGTTATCCGGTAAGTATTCTAGTTTCTCTTTATTTTTTGGGGTTGTAATCAAATGGGGCTAAAAGGAATTAAAATTGATTTTAACCTCAAGATTTATCTGTACTAGTGTCTTAGAACGATCTGATCATTCAGGGTTATATTGTCTGGGTAGTGGTCGTCAAACCCTAACCTTAGAATTAAGGGATTTTCGTTATTAACAGCTTGATGATTGAATTTGTGTATTTTAGTCTTCCATAGGAGACCAAATTATAGAGGAGACTCCATCAGGAGTTTAATTGGCTTACTTGTGAACTTTGGAAGTGAGGTTGGCATCCGAGTTTTAAAGTTCACAGTTTGTCTGTTGTGTGTTTTGCATGTGTATGCTTAATTGTTAGCATAAATTGTATTAATTGTGTATAATCTGAAAATTGAGATGATTCTAAATGTTATCACATTATAAAATAATAATATGGAATGGTATAATCTATGACAAATGAGTTGTTAAGTAATTGACATAATTTGTGAATATCTAAGATAAATTAGTGCTTTTAGGATAGAGACAAATCATACTAGAAACATGAAATTTATGACTTAAAGTGCCAAATAATAACCCGCAGGTTTACTGCGTTATGAGCTTGGACTAATCTGGGCTTTGACCATTCTAGACTTCTGTCATTCTGATTCAGACAAAGTGGTGTGATCCCATTTTCTCTAATAGCTACTTTGGATAATAATGTTAATAATGACTTGAAACTATTGTAAATAATTAGATTATACAGTTGAACTTACAATTCTGTTGGTTGTGTCATGCTTGGTTATATTATGCAGATAACTGGAAATTTATTTGATTATGGGTGTATAAATTATTTGGGTTGTTAAACTAGTTATAAATGAAGTGATCATCCAAATCAATTGATCTGTTGTGTGGTGAAGCCTAATAAGTTGATACATTCTTAGAAACTGGAGAATTGTTGAGTTAAAACTGGAAATAGTCCTACACACTACATAGTTGAACAAATTCATGTAACAAAGTATAATGACAAGATAATGGTGATCACATGTTGAGAGAGTGTGTTCGTCAACTTCTAAAAATTAACCTGATAAAAACGTTGACTAAGTATAATAATGAGTAGTTGTCAAGAGACTTCCTTGTTAACTTTAAAATTTAATAGACAGTAGGTAATGGTGAACGAATGATAAGCAAATGGTGAACCTTGTCATTTGTCAAATTTAATTAAAAATCAATTTGACAAAACATAATGACCATCCCGTTGACGAGCACTAGAAGAACAAGGTCCCTCGTCAATTCTCAGACCTGTATAACAGTAGACAATGGAAAGCACATGGAAAGCCATTGTCAAGAAACTTCATTCGCTAGTTCAAAATCCTATTTGATAGAAAGGTTGCCAAGCACTTAGCGAAGCTATGTCGAGCCCAGGGCCTTTGTCATTTAGGAATCTTGGACTGGATAACAAAGACATTGCGGAATCGCCAGCTTCGTAGTCACATGGTGTTACTAGCTAGCTGGAATATTAGAAGCCTATTAGATAACCTTCTTAGTTACTATAATAGCATTAATAAGCCTGAACAAATCAACCATCAGTAAGATGACACGAAAATGATTGCTTGTTGGCTTAATGAAAACAAATAACATTATTTGCTGGTTGTAGGAATGTTTTATGGATGTTATAAGGAGTCTTAGAAGACTCATAGAAGCCACATTGTGTGTTCCAATGTTAGAGCTTAGTGTTGGATCATGTTTGTGTGTATGTTAAAATATGTGGGTGTCAACTAGACTAATGATGTAGTCTAACCCTGTTATTTTTCTCTTTACTTTTGTTGTTCATTATGTGGAAAAAAAATCTCGAATAGGTATAGGTATCGTGATCGATTAAGCAATGTGGATACTTTATCAAAGCATGAGCATCATCAGCATTATTATCATCTCATTCTCTTTGCTATTGTTTATAACTTGAGACATTGATATATTTTACTTTAGTTGACAATGAATGGACAAATTAGAACATTGGTTTTAAACTGAAGATTGTAATTTCATTTCAAGAATTATATTCAGATTTTATTTTATTCTCTTGAACTATATTAATGAAGAACACCTGGATTTGGTTTTGAATTTATATATAGGAAATTCTAGCTACATAGGTCTTGAAATATTTTTTACTTGTTGTTATATATTATATTCTACGTAGCGGCCGACTCTACTTTCTGATTCCTATCTGGGTGGGGTTTTACATTACACTAGTAGCCAACTCATCTCTTGCGATATGTCTTTGTGATAAGAGGATCATTCCTCGTGTAGTAGGAAACATATCACCAAGCTAAGAAAAGCCCTAAAGAATAATTTGTTCTTCGACATTTTTCTAAGTGATATGCTCCTTGACATTGCATCATTTCATATGTTGCATATACTTCTGGCAAGGCCTACCTAAGAGTAATTTTTTAAAATTTAAAACTATTTCAACATTCCAAACTTTTTCATTTTCAATCTTTTTTTTTAACCTTATTAGTTTTAAAAGCTATTTTACCTCTAAATCAAAATTTTTGAAGGTCTAACCATGTGATGATATAAACCCAACCCTGATAACATTAATTGAGTTGACTTTTAAAGTTATATTTTGTTAACTTATTAAACATTTTTTAATTAATTATAGAGTTTAATTATTACTTTTATGACATGTTTTCAATTATTGACCTAGATCAATCAAACTTACTTAATGGAATAATCAACTCATTTCTCGAATGTGATTAAGAAAGCGAATATATATATATGAATTCTATGGATAAAAAAACCTTAAGAGAATCTAATGGTGATGCTATTTTGCATGATATGTATGCACCGTAATTAACTAAATTGTGTGATATGTGTATTTGTTAGGGTATTGTATTACAAACTAGGCACTATAGCCTAACCTTTCTTCTTTTTCCTTTTCTTTCCCTCTTACAAAATATTTTTCCTATGTATATAAATCCGGCAAGACTTTGGATAACAGCCATTGAGTATAAATGTTACTTGAATAGATTTGATTTTTGTATAAACTTATTATAATTTCAAGTTATTCCTAAATTGTTCATTATTGGGATAAGTTGAATTCTATACTTTAGACTATGTATTTGACTTGAGTTTAAAGTATTTACTTTTGAAGGTTTAGTAAATGTCTTTATAAATGTTATTCCATGAATTATCCATGAAGTCTCATGTTTATTTGACAAGATCTTGTTTTGCTTATTGGTGAAAGTATTTTTTAGTGACCTTATGATATGTATTACTGATATGAATTTAAAAATTTTGTATTTTACACTGAAACCAATTATGGATTTGCAGCTGACTATAACCAAGCATAATATGGTGATTGAGGTCTTCTCTCTAGGTCATTGTGCGATGAAGATTTGACATTACATTTATTAGTACCAGCAATGATACTTGGATACTTTTGATAGTTTATGTACATAAAATATTGTTATGATGTGGAGTAATTTTCATTAGGTTTATGTTCATTCTGAAGCTCTTTCTTATCTAATTATTGCATATTTTTGGAGCCATCGTTGTATATGTGATGGAAGAATTCTGACACATAAAATAACACAAAGAAAACAGAATTCTTATCAATGTCTAATTGTAGTTTTAAACATATCGTCTCCACAGGAATTGTTTTACTTGGAAAGAAAGGATACGATTGAGATCTAAACTGAATGGTAAAAACAATTGATCAGCTACAGAATTGAAAAGTTCATAAGACGTAATATGAATATTTAGACACTTGTGATAATCATAACAATTAAATGGAAGTTTTGCACTTTGTTTTCAATGATTTAATATGGAATCAAATTGATATACAGATCTCTGTTCCTAATACAAAATTTGATTACACAAATTAACTCGAAATCTCAGATTTACTAACTAGATCATCATCAATAACCTGTTAAAGATCTCTCGATTCAATTAACAGATCTCAGTTAATAGATTGCATATATCTCTATAGTATAACTCAATTAACTGATCAAGCACAATCTGTAGAAAATTGGATTTATTGTCTATCTCTAATACAATGATCCTCCGTTCTTAGATTTGATACATAATTGCCATCTCTAAACTAAATTAAGCATCAAAACAACAAGATTACTTAACTCTCGATCTCGTAATTCAGTAGGTTCATGAAAATTAAGCAAATCTGGCTATGATAGAACAAGAATCATACAATCAAAATCTGACATAGAAACAGATCTAAGTTAATTAACAGAGCTATTAGAACCTCTTCATATACAATACAGTTCATAAACATCTTCATCATGCTCAAAAGACCTAAATTTTACCAAAGAAGTTAGAAGTTGAACTCTTTCACCTTTCACTTCAGGCTAAATCTCTGAGATCACAATAAACAGAGCATAAAAACTTCTCCGAGAAACTTCTCAAAATAAGATCTAAAATGAAAGAACAAAATATTCTAGAAAAATATCTGAAATTGTCAAAAGGTTCTAATTGCCTCAACTAAGTTCCTATATATAAAGTTTTCTCAGTGGCAATTTTAAAATTAAACTAAGAAAGAAACACAAATAGGCGAAGTACAAAATAACTCTTTATGTCGCCTATTCCTTCGTCTGAACTCAAACAACATTTTGTTTCTTCGTTAAACTTGTTCGTTAGATAACAAGTTTTCAGGCGAAATGTTCTTTACCATCACCTTCTATATCGCCACTAGTTAGATGATTATGCTTCTTCTCGCCTTCTGTATATTGCCTCATGGCGAGATAGGTAAATTGTCGCCATCTTCATACTTCTTCCTCAGACGATGTTCAACATTTAGTCTTTGGTTTGTCGACTGTGTGTAGGCGACATTTCATTTTGCTGCTTGAGGATTTCGCTAAGTGTGGCAAAATTATGTAGGCGAGATACATTTATGTTGCCTTCTTCAACTTTCTCAAGAGGCGATGTTTTTGTATATTGCTTCTTATGTCGCCAACTTCTCTAAGCGTGCAGGCAAGGCCGCTAGGCGACATACTCTTTCTATATAAAATTTCGCCATTATCTTGGACTTTAGATGAAATTCTAATTTGATCCCGCTTGTTCCTAATTTTTTCTCATTTCAGCTTCTTTTCCCAATTTTTTCATCCAAGTCCCTATCTCAATAAAATAGTCTAGAATTACTAGAAATCCATTCAATATTTCAACTCTTAGACTCAGTTTCTACTCATTTTAAGCTCATAAAATCCACCAAAATATGGGTAAATCCTAGATTTATCAATGTGGCTACATTTATTGATAAAAAAATGATCAATGGAGGAAACAGACTTAAAATGAGAGAAAATTGAAGAAAAATGTTGGAGCCATTATTGTATATGGCTACATTATTGTATAATTGATCTTGTGGAATGAAAAATAAAGAATTGAAGGAAAAAAACTCAAAAAGTGAGAAGAAATGGAGGAAAACACTTGAAATGAACAAGAGATCCTAGTGCAGGCCGAATGACAGCCTGAAAATGAGAGAAAAATTTTCTAGTATGTTTTTAGTTTGCTTGTAGTCTAGATTTTGAATTAAACACTATAAAAGCCTCCATAGCATATAAGGACACATTATAGCCCAGATTTGCAATTAAAAAAAATCATAAAATCAATATAGTAGCTTTAAAATGCATAGTAACCCACACTAGAGTTGCAATGCAATCTGAAAAGTCATTAGATTCTATTTACAATCACCTAAACACATATTACAATAATAATATAGCCTCGACATCCAGTCCAATTTTATTGGGAATTTCAATTAGACTATGAGAAAACTGTAGCCAGGTTTCTAGTTCATTTTGCACGTGAAATCTCACTTTGTTTGGATAAATTTTCGCGGGCACTTTGGTCATTTTCATTGTAAAGAGTATAAATATTTAATTTCCCACCCCACAAAGAGTTGACTGGTGAATATAATTTTTATATAAAACAAGAGGTGATGAATCTAGTTCTTTCAAGAAGAGTTTTGAAAGAACAATGTGGGCCAAATTCACCTCAACCAAAAATGACTTGACTTTATCCACATTAAGTAAAGGAATAGTTATGTAATAGATAATAATATCGAATTCATGAAGCTTAGCTGGTATGCATTGGAGATGATCCCAAACTATAAAGAAAAGTGTCGAAAGTTTAATAATAGAATTTTCTCAGAGATCAAGAAGTCTTTCCTAGTTATTTATACAAAGAAGTTTAATGAAAAAGTAGATGTGACCCCTAAAGCTGAACATTTATGTAAGAATGGGAAGTTAAAGTCTATAACGTCCATAATTGGGGTCTAGAAAATTTCCGTATTTTCTGGTGAATTTTGACTTTTCGGTCAAAATTCGGGTTAAAAGGGTAAAATGGTAATTTAGGAAGTCAATCGGAAGTATAGAGTCACATATATCAAATTGATCATCTTTAAAAGCGTTTTAAGAATTTAGAAATTTAAAATAAAAATAAGTTTTACATGAGCGGAAAATATTTTATAAAACTGTTAGACCAATTTTAAGTGTTTACTTATTATTTTTATAAAAGACCCAATATCAACTTTTAATGAAAAGACCCATTTTGAAACCCCTAAACCAATGGATTGTTTTCATTCACTCACAAATTTCAAAACACTTGGTTTGATTCTCTCACTTTTTCTCTCAAACTTTCTCTTCTCTACGGATTACGGTAAGTCTCTAAAATCCTAGATTTTGATTTCCATGTTTTGTAAAGTTGTTTCTTACAATCATCATGATTATTGATTAGTAGATTAATGTTGAGAATTGAATTGGTCATTTAAAGTCATTCTTATTTTCAAACCCTAGAATTGGTTTTAGTTTTAATTGTGTTGAAAGAGATATTTCTAGATTGATAGAATAAACAAATTGTGTTGATGACTCTATAGTTTCCGATTGACGGGTTAATTAAGGGCTGGAATTAGGTTTGTATTGTTTGGTTTTTGGTGTAGACCAAGTGTTTGATAGAATGTCTGTGTGAATTGAATTGTTTAGGCGATTTGGGTGACGGTGGAAATCCAAACGACGTCACTTAGCTAATTAACAGATGACAGGTTAACAATTCTGTTTTAAGCTCTACATATTGTATGTTGTGTGTTTAATTGTTTATGCATTAAACCGGTTAATTAGATATAACCATATGGATGAAATTGTGATTGGAATTTAATAATGAATATTTGGAATATATGTCTAGTTAAATATGTACCTTGATTTTAATGTTTGATAAATGTGTACATGGATTTGTGTGCGGTGGAAATTGATGACAAACATTTGGAATAATGCTTGATATTGGTATATAAATTATGGTGTGTAATGGAATATTGGTAGTTATATTACCTAGGTGCCATTAATAATATATACTTAATAATATGTATCTAATGATATGCATTTATTACATGCATATTTATTATGTTATAAATGCATTTATTGTATAACAAGTTTAATGGTGGATATTGGAACTATAAGTTATTATTGAATAATCAAATTATGTTGTTCACCTAATTGCTAGAATAATTTTTAACACCTTTAAGATGTTATTGATTTGATAAATACTCCCTCTGATCCAATATAAGTGATGTTTTAGACTTTTTCACTCTTATTAAGAAAAGTATGAAAATGATACTACGAACTCTCATAAATGTCTTCTCTCTCTTACTTTTATACTCTTGTCTTACTAATAACTACTCATGATAAATAAGGGTGTAATAGGATTTTCATGTTACTTTTTATCTAGAAAATCTAAAACATCACTTATATTGGATAATATCAAACACCCTAAAACATCACTTATTTCGGATCAGATGGAGTAATGAATGGTAATGGAAGTGTGTGTTTAATTAATTAATAATCGATTGCCCTTGGTCATAGATTGGTATGGAGATGGAGTGAGATGCCATTAGGGAAAAATTAGAGATCTCGGCCTATTGAAATGTAGGTGAATCGTGGTTTAGCTAGCCACTATTAGAAACCGTAGTGACGACTTCTATTGGGTGTGACGATACCACTGCCTGCAGGCTATTGTTATTGTTGATCCTTGGATCTATTGTTGGAATCCATAGGTGGATGATCGTCCTGAGGGGGATTAAACGACACTACGGATTCGGTCTTTGGACCTATTGTCAAGCTTCGGCGTTGTTGTTCCCGTTTCGATATAACGTCTAGATTTGGGGTAGTTAAAACTATAATTGAGATATTTTTATATTGTGAAGTATTGATTATTGAGTAAATGTGAACTTGATTATTGAAGATTGGTTGTTTTGAAATTGTTGGCCTAATATTACATTTAATCGTTGGTTCTTTTAAGAATTTGTGTATTGATTGGCCTTAAATATTGTGAAACATGTTTGTTTGGTGTATTAATGACATGGAGAAATGTTATATACTAGGGAGAAAAAGACTACCATGGTCCGGGTGCACCACGTAGGATTTAGACCCAGCCAATCCTCGGGTGACACGTGGCCATGTTTTGCAATTTTAATAGGAGAGAGATAAAATCAAGTGATGTCTGTCAAAATGTATTAAAATCATTAATCATTCTCTCTCCTATTAAAATTTCAAAACATGACCACGTGTCACCCGGGGATTGGCTGGGCCTAAATCCTACGTGGTGCACCCGGACCATGGTAGTCTTTTCCTACTAGGGAACATAAATACTCTAATCATAAATGGATGGATGACAAAAAACCAAGTAGGTTAGTTAAACAAACCTTACGGAATAGCCACGAACACGGTCTGGCTGTGCGCTTCTACAGAGACCATGTTTGAAAAACCCATCAAGAAATAAATTAACAACGACTTACACGGACTAGTCGTGTCACGCCACACGGTCTGTGTTTGCCCTTGCCGAATATCAACTTCACCAGTATGTTACACGGTCTGCCTGTGTTAAATCACACGGACTGTGTAAAACCTCTCACACGGACACCATTTCCAACAGAGTGGAACACGGTCTGACCGTATGACTCTACGCGATCCATATTCCATCCTTCACCATAAATTGATATTTTTTCACATTAAATGCATGAAGTAATAAATGGCTTTAAATGAATGTATTTGTATAAGTGTGTAATGTCTTGAATGACATTAATTGATGTATCGATCAAAGTGCATTGTGTGTTATATATTAAATGCTTAATGATTTTATTGGTTAAAGTGCATTTGTGTGCAAATATCATGATGGTATGCTAATAAAGACGCATATGCTTGTAGTTGTTTGAGTATGGAATTGTTAACTAGGCATCAATAGCCTGATGCTTTTCTATTTTCATTTTTGTCTCTTCTATGTGAAAACTAACAAGTTGATCGAGCTAGTACGGGTCGTTTGCATCCGCATTGGGCATCTTAGCAGCTCATTCATTCCGTTTTATTCACTTCTTATTTTCTTTATCAAATCATTTGGAATTTTCAATGTAAAACATATCATTTTTATTTCTTCGGCTGAATTTTGGATTTTATTTTATGATGTTATTGGAACTATTCATTATTATTAAGTACAGATTTATCGAATTTTATAAGCATTGAAGTACTTTGAAATCTTGGATTTATTTATTGCAAATGTTATAATATTGTATTGTATTGAATGCATTGCGTTAATGTGGCGCTTCGGCCATCGTTCTGTGGCTCCGCCATGGGTAGGGTTGGGGCGTTACAAGGTCAAAGAAGGGTTAAGAGAAGAAGTGAACTCTTTAAGCACAAGGAATATAGGCAAGAAGCACAAGCACAATACTTGTAATGAAAACCTCCGAACAAGAATTATAAAGGAAAAGAGAAGAGAAAATAATTAGCTCATCTGGTTTCTAGCAACTAGAAGATAAGAGGACCTCATGTATGAGTGCAAGCTTGTTTGGCTAGGGGTAGGAACCACAAAGAGAAATGTTGGAAGATAATCAGGGCATGCTTTACATGTGGGCTTCAGAGGCATTAATTGAGAGATTGTTCGAAGTTGAGAGTAAATAATTCTAGAGATCAACCAATTGAATCCATATTTTATTATGAGGGGAAATTGGTCTGCTCTTAGTACTACAAATACAATAGCGAACTCTAGAGCTACTAACCATGGAGAAGGGTGTGCCCCTGCTCGTACCTATGCTTGGGTAGGATGCAAGGAGGTTGGCATACTTAATATATGGCCAATATGAATCACATTCTCAACTCTCCTAACTTTACTTTACTTGACCTGGGTTCTACACTTTCATATATTTATAATAAGGTCTTAGAGGATGGGGTTGAGAATTTATATAGCGCATGATATATCGCCTCAAAATTTTAAGGGAACTGTTTAATTTTTACATGAGCCTATCAAGTCATTCCTATCATAAGGAGAGAGGCCTTCTTATGGAACTTTTTTTGGAATTAACTTGTAGAGAATTTGATATTATCATAAGGATGGATTGAATATGAAGCAATAAAGTATTTTAGGGCCAAGAGTATCGCTCTTAGGCTATATAAAGGTTACATGACTATATTTGGAGATTGTAGATGTAATGTCCGGCCCCCGCCCCCGGATGAACTTGAGGCGCGGTGACAGGGCGCCACGTCGTTATAATACCGGTCTTAAGGCTGACCACTAGCTCCACAGACCACCATTACGCTTTCCAGCATGATTTTTCCTCACTCGCACGCTTTCTGAAAAAACATCACGGAAGGTCACCCATCCCAAGATTGTTCCAAGCCAAACACGCTTAACTTTGGAGTTCTCAATTTTTGGGCTCCCAAAAAATAATGTGCACATTGATGATATGGGTAGCAATTCAATTCCTTTTTTAACCCTGTCACAATATAGGGTGTTACAATCCACCCCCCTTAGGACACAACGTCCTCATTGTGGTTAGACCACATTATTCCCAGAATCTTTACCCCCGGTAGACGAATGCCAGGGCTCTTATGTCCACAGGCGCACTCCCGGTCGCAGGGTTGCTCTAATACCATTTGTAACGTCCAGCCCCCGCCCCCAGATAAATCCGAGGTGCAGTGGCAGGGCGCCACGTCGTTAAAATACCGGTCTTAAGGCTGACCACTAGCCCCACAGACCACCATTACGCTTTTTAGCATGCTTTGTCATCACTCGCACGCTTTCCGGAAAAACATCACAGAAGGTCACCCATCCCTGTCACAATATGGGGTGTTATAATAGAAATTTTTAAATCAGATTATTTCAACGATGTTGAACAGTAAAATGATATGATTATGGTGGAATGGCTATCTTGCTCATATAGTATAAACTTACAAGTCTGGAGTAGATGAGACGTTTATATTTGTGGCTTTACAGATTCTAAAGGTATTTCTAGATGAATTGCCTGAATTATCAGTAGGGAGAGAAGTTGGGTATGTCATTGAGCTCATTTTAGAGAACCTATTTCCATGGAATCCTATAGGATGACTCCGACGTAACTGATGGAATTGTACATTTAACTTTAAGAAATGTTAGATAACATATTCGTTAGATCGAGTGTTTTTCCGTGGGAAGCATCAGTTTGTTTGTGAGAAAGAATGATAGTTAATTTGTCTTATTTTTAGATTGTAGGCAATTGAAAAAGTTGATCTTGAAGAATAAGTACGATGATTTATTTGACCAATTGAGAGGTGTGAGAGTATACTCTAAAATCAATTTTAGGTTAGGTTACCACTAAGCGAGAACAAAGGAAATGAATATACCTAAGTCTATTTTTAGGGCATGCTATGGGTACTACGAGTTTGTGGGGATGTTGTTCATTTTATCTGGTAAACTGGTGGTGTTTATGGATTCAATGAATATGGTATTCAGACTACGTCTGAGAATTCGGTTAACCGAAACCGAACCGAAAATTCGGTTTTTGGTTAACCGAACTTCAAATTTCGATAACCAAATACCGAACCAAAATTTAAACGGTTAACCGGAAACCGAAACCGAACTTTTGCGGTTAACCGAATTATTAACCGAAAACCGAATAATTAACCAAAAAATTATATTTTTTTCAAAATAATTAAATTTTTAAAATAAATTTTAAGATAAAACACTAAATTTTTCAATAAAATAACTTAAAACTAAATATATTGACAATATATCTACTTATTTCTTTAAAATAATTAATTTTTTTCAATAAATTTTAAGATAAAATCCTTAAAATTAGAATTTTCAGTTAACAATTCGTTTTTCAGTTAACCGAAATTTTCCACTACCGAAACCGAAAACTGAACCACAATTTTCGGTTAACCGAACCGAATTAACCGAAAAATAAAAATATACATATTTTCGGTTAACGGAACCGAAAATGTTTTCGGTTATCACTTTGATTTCGGTAAAAACCGAAAACTGCTCTCCCCTAATTCAGACCCTTACTTGGACTAATTCATTATAATGTTTATTGGTAAAATCTTGGTGTCTAATACACCAAAGGATCATGATAATCATCTCTAAATTATGCTCTAAATTTTTAAGCGGAAGAAACAATAAATCAAGCTTTCATTATGTGAAATTTAATGAAAGACATGACATTTTTTTTATTATATAATCTTTAAAAGGTATTAGTGTGGATTTGAAAAAGATGGAAGAAGTTATAACAGAAATTCAATAAAAAATATATAATGAAAGTAAAAAAGCTTCATTAGAGTAGTGGTTATTATCACTATTTTGTTTAAAATTTTCTTCTTTTGACTAACTCCACTTAAAGATTGAATGGACTAGCAATTGATAAAAGGGGTTTGAGATATATAAAAAATTGTTAGTTAAAGCTTCTGACCTAGTTCAACCACTAGAAAGGTTGGACTTATCACAGTAAAGTCTATTACGGACGACTCGTGATAAAGTTCATTCACTATTTGTGACGGACCTTGCTTATCCGTGTTAAGGATAAAAAATTTATGACTGCTCATTTTGTGAAATTTGAACTTTAAAAAATTTATTTTTAAAAGTCAAAGTTTATATAACTCATTATTTTAATCCAACTTTAAAATGATTAAAAGCTATGTTGCCCAAACACTTCTGAAAATGAGGGTATGTCGAGTCGAATACATCTCGGACACTCTAACTGCTCGACGATTGTCTGTGTCCAAATCGTGTCCATTAATTAAATAAAGAAATAAATAAATATATTTGAATACAAGTTTTCGAAACGTCACTTCATGAGTTTCCTACGTATATCCGATACTTTTAACTATTACTAATCAATTATTTTGTTTTATATTTTAAGATAAAATATAAATGCATTTGTCACTTGTTAATTTATTGATTCAAAATGCTCGAAATTAAATCAAAACTCTAATAATTCCATATATAAAGTGTACAACATCGATGATTTAACATTACATATGGATTTATACTCTCCACTGTATATTGATAAAAATATACATGCATATATTATATATCCAATTATTTACTCAGATATAAATATTTATTTATATTTTATTATACAAAAATATTATTATATATTATTTTAATATTATTTTACTACTTATTTTGAAACTGTACTCTAATTTTTAAAATATCATAGTATTTATGTTAGTGTCCGTGTTCTGACTCCATGCAAGATAGATTAAAAGTTAAATTATTCAACAACTCTTTAAAGTTTTGGACGAATTAAAATAGTGTGGATAAATGAACTTGAAAGGTAAATAAATTTTAATATATTTATTTTTATTTTGGGTCCGCACACTTTTAGGCTTTTTATTAAAAAAGGGTTAAATTTTTAGACTTACATTAAAATTTTTATAAAATTAAACTTTTTTGAAAAGTATTATAAAAAATATACCAAATTGATCATAATATCCCTACTTTCCGGGGGCGAAACAGACCGGGAAGCAAAAATATACTAGGAAGTAACAAAATATAACTATTTTTCGGTGTTTTTCAAAAGTTTAATTTTACAACTTTTTTATGAAAAAGTCTAAAAGTGTAAAAATTTTAAAATGAATCTAAAACTTAAAAAAAAAAATATATACAAAATCTAATTTGTTGTATTTTTGTTTTTATCTTTTTAAAATATAGTACATGAATGAACTAATTTAAATTATTATTATTATTATTTGTTAGAAGCATGTATAAAGTGAGTAATTAAGAATCTAAATAGAATAGCAAATACAAGGAAACTAATTTGGTTATAGGAATATTAAGCATGGAGGAAGGGAACCATGAATGTAGTCTACCTAGTTATATGATCAGTAGCATTAATAATAACTATTAATAATTAGTACTATAAAATACAGGAGAGGCACATAGCCATGTTGAATACAACTAGGTCTACAACCCAACCCAATTGACTTCAACCTCACAACACCACCACTTATTACTTTAAACATAAATTGCTACATTTATTTTTATATTTACTTATACAAATAAATAAATTATTGTATATTATATGTTATTTTACCCATACTCTTTAGTTAAAGTGATCCTATAATTGATAACAGAAATCCATCTCAAACTATTAAAAAAAAAAAAAAGTAAAAAAAAAAAAAAAAAAACAATGGAGTTGATGGTGTTCGTGTACTCTTAATTGACTGATAAATGGATATTTGACCACTCATTGTCTATGCATTATTACTGTAACGTAGTAAGTATTGATAAACAAATGTAGAAGAAGCAGAGAGATTTTGTTGGTTTGTGAATTACTGGTAGTAGAAGTAGAAGTAGAGTATGAAAATGTAAAAATGGTCACATATGGGTTGGATGTAAGGCATCTAAACTCATCACCTACCACTGATAACTCCATCTCTTCTTCTTCTTCTTCCTCCTTCTCTTACTCTTACTCTTACCATCCCCACCACTCAAATCAAAACAATTATATATATATATAAATAAATATAAATTATGACTCATCACCACCAACTTCTTGTACAGCTCCAATCCAACCTTTTTTCTTTTCTGTTTTCTGGCTCACATTCCCATGTCCAAAATCTCTCCTTTCCTACGAATCGAACCTTTTCTGCTCTTTTCCTCAGCACCCTTTAAGGAGGGCGATTCTATTTTGGTATTGCATTTGCTTCTCTACTCATACCCAGATTAAAGATTCAGTCTTTTTGTAATGGCTGTCTGTGTTCTGAGATCTGGCTTTGGTGGGGTTGTTCTGGCTTGGAGGGTCTAAAGATCTGGACTTTCGACGCTGGTTTTTGTGAATTGCATTTCTTCAAGAGGTATCTATCTGCTTTGCTTCAACAATTTGACTTTTTCATTTTTTATTTTTGGTTATTCTGCTGCTTGATCTGTTTTGGTTGGAAACTCAATTTGCTTGTTTAGATATAGATGTATTGATATTGATATTCTTATTCTGTGTTTTGCTTAATTTGTGGTTTTGGAAACTGGTTCTTTGTTGTGGTAAAATGTGCTTTGTTCTCGGGCTGTTTACATGATGAAATGACATTGTGGTTGTTATAATGCAATTCTGTAGGTTGTTGATATTTGTGAGATAGGAAAGCATGGCCAATGATCTCAATGCGGAGTTATCAAAGAAAACTGATATTATTGGTCTCAAGGTATGGGAAGTGATTGGAATTTCTGTAGCATTGTTCATTATTATCATCTTGTCTGTATTGTCCTTTTGCTTGACTTCTCGGAAAAAATCTTCCAAGAGAGCTACCAATAAGCTTCCTCTTACTCAAATCCCAACTGTTTCCAAGGAAATTAAGGAAGTTAGAGTAGAGCAAGTATCTACTAATGAATTTGTTCCTCGTGATGGTATTCTTCTAACCATTCATGATAAGTCTAGTGACAAAGAATCGGATAAGGTGTTGGTTCATTTGGGTATGGGGAAAGTGAAGAATGGGGATAATAGTAGTCAGTCGGGTTCATTTCATCATTATGAGAAAGATGGAGGTTCTATATCAGGTGAAGAAGGAAGTTCAGGCACTGTAACGGTGTATAAGCCTTCTTCTTCTTCATATCCTATTACTGCTCCTTCACCTCTAACTGGTCTGCCTGAGTTTTCTCATTTGGGATGGGGACACTGGTTCACTTTAAGGGATCTTGAGCTTGCTACAAACAGGTTTGCAAAAGATAATGTTCTTGGTGAAGGTGGATATGGAGTTGTCTATAGGGGACATTTGATCAACGGGACTCCAGTGGCTGTTAAGAAGATTCTCAACAACGTGTGAGTTCATAACATGTTCAACCAGTTTCCATACATATTTTTAATTTGCGTCTTTGTTATTGTTGTTTTGCTTAACTTCTTAAATTCTTCCTTTTAGGGGTCAGGCAGAGAAAGAGTTTAGAGTTGAAGTTGAAGCCATCGGCCATGTTCGCCACAAGAATTTGGTTCGTCTTCTCGGATACTGCATTGAAGGGATCCATAGGTACTGGCTACTTTTGCTCTATCCTGTTTATGTCCTTCCTTGGATTATAATAAACCAGGGATTGATATATTTTTAAGAACTTTGTAGCTTACTCCTAGTAGAAAAAATTCAGCGAAACCTATTCTTTAGTTCTTTAATGTTTATCGCCAAACTCTTTCTTGAGTTTGATTATTGATGAAATTATAGTCAATGATACCATCTGTTGATTACAGGATATTGGTTTATGAATATGTCAACAATGGAAATTTAGAACAGTGGCTTCATGGCGCCATGCGTCAACATGGGTATCTTACTTGGGAGGCTCGTATGAAGGTTCTACTTGGCACAGCTAAGGCGTAAGTTAAAAGTCACTTAATCTATATTTATTTTGATCATCCACCCTATCTCCCATCTATATGATAAATCTTTTTGCAGTCTTGCATATTTGCATGAGGCAATCGAACCAAAAGTTGTTCACCGAGACATTAAATCAAGTAATATATTGATTGATGATGAATTCAATGCAAAAGTTTCTGACTTCGGCTTGGCTAAGTTGCTGGGTGCTGGGAAAAGCCATGTTACTACTCGAGTAATGGGGACCTTTGGGTAAACATATATGATATATTATCATTCTTTTCCCACAGGTTCTTATATTATGTTTCGTACTAAATGCTTATACATAAATGTTGCTCAAAATTTCGCAGGTATGTTGCTCCAGAGTATGCAAACACTGGCCTCTTAAATGAAAAGAGCGATGTCTATAGCTTTGGTGTGCTTCTCTTAGAAGCAATAACTGGTAGAGACCCTGTGGACTATGGTCGGCCCACTCATGAGGTATGTTAAAATCATACAGATCATAAAATGCTGAATCTATTAATTTAGAATTATAGTTGTTCTGTACGCTTCTTGAGTGCTTTGCAACTCAAATGCATTATGATAGTTCCATATGCTGTTCAACAGCAGTTGATGTGGTGTGATTGGAACTCCATAGTATCCGTTAAGACTTAAGACCATTCCAAGCCTATCCTAGACTTAAAATCTTTTATTACTCAAATGTCCATACTGCTTTCATCTGAAAATCCGAAAGTATAACTTTCAAGGATTCAAGAGCTTGTTATGGAGTTACTACAGTTGTTTCCCATGTCCATGACATATTAAACCACAACTTGCCTATATGGCACACTGTATGACAGTCCTATATTGTCACTGTGGGCCTGAGGTCTCCACTATTCTGTATCTATCAAATGCTACTCAGAAATTTACTTCAATTATGGACGGTGGTCTCCACCATTACTTGAAGCTGGACCCTTTTGAGAAACTGCACTAACATGTGCAGCAGAAACCACAAAACAAAGAAAGTCGTTTTGCATTGCTTTGAAATGTACCAACAACATGTTTGTAGCACATTCTGAGATGAAAGCAACTGAAAACTGGTCAAGTGATGTGTGTCCTTGATGTTTATCTATCATATCACTACTCAGGAATCAGAATACATGCACATTTGTATTGCATGACACGGTTGATGGATGTTTGCACAGACAAGCCATGGACACAAAACATGAATCAATCAGGGCCCTCAAGTGTCATTATTTTATCAAATTTCAAAAACAGCTGCTTATGTGGTCCATTGTGTTTCCACAATTGTTGAAAAAGCCTCTCCTATACATTATTGAGAAATAGGAGTTATTTTCATTATTGTTGTCTTACATCAGTATATAAGCTCATAGTGATTTCATCAATTAACTGTGATACTTTTTACATTCATATAAATATCCCCATGTATCCGTTAAACTGCTTAACTTTTTTTTTAACATGAGATCATTTTGGTAACAGGTTAATCTGGTGGATTGGCTGAAAATGATGGTCGGAAACAGGCGATCAGAAGAAGTTGTAGACCCAAACATTGAGGTAAGGCCATCGACAAGGGCCCTAAAGCGTGCCCTTTTAACAGCCTTGAGGTGTGTGGATCCGGACTCTGAGAAGAGACCGAAAATGGGCCAAGTTGTGCGCATGCTTGAGTCTGAAGAGTATCCGATAGCCAGAGAGGTCAGTTTTCATGGGATCATCATATATAACTCAGCTATACACTTACTAAATGCGTTTCTTCGATCTTCATTACATTTTGTCATCACATAAAGTAAAATATTTCCCAGATCATAGTGTAAATGTACTAGGCCAAACATGATTGATTCTGATTGGTTTTAGTCATTAACCTAGTGCCCTTATACTTGGATAAATCATTGTGTTGTTTTCAGGACAGAAGACACAGGAGGACTCAAGGAGGCGGTAGTATGGAAATTGAATCCCAGAAGGAAAATTCGGACACAGATAAGAGTGATTATCCGGGTTCAAGATCAGCGAGCAGGCGAACATGAGCTGAATGAAAAATGGAGGGGGGTTAATTCTTACATTCTTTACTGATATCACTTAAAATCTTGGAGTTTATGTTCTATATTAGCATTTGTCAATATGTGTAGGGGACTATGGAGGTTGAGAGGGAGATGATCTTTTGATTATTTTTTCTTTTTTCTTTTTTATTTTGTTTCTAAATGTGTAGATGGATGGAGAGGTGATTGCGTTTGTGTATGTTTATCAATGGTTCTATGGAAAAGAAATCCAAATCTTTTGAGGGGTGTAAATCATGAAGCCCAAGAGCTTTCCATACAATATCAACACATTGTCTTCTAATCCTAACTTCAATAATTGCTTAATATGGTCATTTAGACCCTAATCATTTGCCTTTTTAGATTTAGAAAAACCATTCTCTTACAATACAAACCACAATAACCATCCTCTTGAACTGAATCTAGTACTTAAAATTAAATCCTATCTTGCATTCTCATGAAATGAAACTACCTCGTCGATCCATTATCAACGACCAAACCTTTTTAGTCATTTCAAGCACTTGAGATTTGTTTGTTTTAAAGGTTTCAAAAAATCCCAGACCTGAGCTGTCTCCCGACTTTTTAATTGTTCACGTATTTTAATATGGATAAATGTTAAAAACCATTCAAATTTTAAATTATTTTGTATAGGTTAACAAATCATTTCTAAAACCACTCAAAATTAAAATTATTAATGATTTGGAAAAGTGTAAATATTTTTTTCTTTTTTATAATATTTTCAATAGTTTTGTAAATTATATAATTTTAGTAATTTTAAAATTTTTAGTTTAATAATTTTACTAAATTTTAAATATTCTATTAAATAATTTAAATATTTATATATTTTTAATTAATTTTACTAAACTAAAATAAATTATTATATAATTTTAGTATATCCTTTTAGTATTTGATTTAATAATTTTTATATTCTTTTAGTTTTAATTTTCATGTTTAAAATTTATTAAATTAAAACTAATTGTTGAGTAGATTTAATAATTTGTAAATGTATGGTTAAATACTTTTTAATATATTTTTAACTTTTATTTTTTAATTTTAATAAACTAAAACCAATTTTTATGTAGTATCAATAATTTTAAAATATTTTTGCTTAATAAGTTTTAATAATTTTTAAGTTTTATTTTATTTTTTTAATTTACTAGAACCTACAACAAATGTGGAAAAATTTATTAAGCTAAAAATTTAAAAATATTTAAAACATAATTTATTTGGTTTAATAAAATTAAAAGTTAAAAACTAAAAACTATAAATTATTAAAAATATTGAATTAAAATTTTAAAATTACATAAACAAATATTTAAAAAAAATTAAATTATTTAAATTATTTAACAAAATATTAAACTTTGCTATTGAATCAATATTTATAAATTATCAATTTCAATTCACACCTTACCATGAAAAATTTAGTTTTGGCGTTTCAAAATAGTTTATTAAAAGTTTATAAAATCAAATATTAGAATAAAATATTTTCAAATTTATGTGATTTTGAAAGTAGCTATAAAAATGTCCAATATTGCCTCAACGAGCCTCCATTCCTATTCAAATATATTATTATTAGTGATAATTATTTTAAATGTGCTTTTTAAATTTCAAAATACATATTACTGTTTATTTTAAAATTTTAAATATATAAATCTCTTTTTTAATTTTTCAAGATACTTTTGAAATCATGCTATTTACATATTTTGTGAGTGCTCACAATAGGTGGATTGTGAATGTCCTATAAATTGTGAATGACCTGCAGACCAAATTTTATTTTATAAATTTTTCAAAACAATTTTATAATTACATACTTCAACTTTTAATAACTTTCAAAATAAAAATCGAATTTTTATCATTTTAGTTTTTTCACAGTAAATCTTATCAATGTGGTTAGTATCACATTAAGCTAGAACTGATAAACTACTTTTAGCCTTACAAGACCTGATAATATTATCATGCACTTCTGTCCAGTCTATAAAAATTCTCATTATTAAAAAATTTATACTTAATTTATGGTAAAATATTATTAATTTTTTTTAATTAATATAAATCAATTCCCATCTCTCTACAAATTTATATGGATAGATCCAGATATTCAATATTAACAAATAACACTGAAAATAAGTCGAATTAGTTCGCCAACGATTTGGAATAGCTCAAATCGAGCTTGAATTCAAACAAACTTTCAGCGAATCGAGTCCAAACTCAAATTCAAACAAGTAGAGTCTCGAGTCTCAAACTAGGAACTTGCGAGCTTGATGAATATAAAAAATCTATTATATTATATATTTATATATTTTTAATAAAATTATATTAAAATAATATATTTAATTAATAATATATTTAATTAATAATTTATTTAATATATTATACTAGTTGAACCTAAGTAGACCCGAACTTGTATCCAACTAAATTCAAGTCTAAACTATTGGTAAATAAGTTGAGTTGGAATGCCTAGTGCTGTCAAAATTGGGACCGTGACCATGGTCAGCCCGTGACCGACCCGTCCGTCACGGGGGCTTTTGGTGACCAAGCCCGTTTGGGCCCGTAACCGTGACGGTCAAACCGCGGTTGACCGTGGTCAAACCCGTTAATTAAAAATATAATATATTTATTCATAAAGAGCTATTTTTGTTGCAACCACAATGGATTGAACATTTTCTATATCGTTACAATTTGAAAACAACAAAAATGGTACATAATGAGCAAAACTATTTTTTATTTTGATATAAAAAAATAAAATAATTGAGTGATATAAAAATAAAATAATTTTAAAAAAAAGACGGTGAAACCCGTGACTGTCCGGACCCGCCCGTGGACGGACTTAGTCAAATTTTCTTTTATCATTTTAAATACGGACTTTTTAGGACCGTGACCGTCTGCCCGTGACGGTCACACCCGTTTGACAGTGCTATGTCAACCATGATCATGCATGCTAGATGCTCACGTTAATATTTTTATGACCATGCTGATTTTCACAAAATCTAAAACTTATAGTTCATTTTTTATAGAGAAATGATATCATCGCACTCTTTTGACCTAAATTTATTTATATAGATTGGATCAGCATTGAATGTGGAATATCTACCTACCAACTTCAACATCATCGACAATGACAAATATGTGTAACCTAACCTACTACCATATTTCATTCCTCCTTCACGTTGTTTTCTACTTATCTCTAAAAGAATAAAATAATACATAAATATAAATATAAATATAAATATAAATATAAATATAAATATAAATATAAATATAAATATAAATATAAATATAAATATAAATATAAATATAAATATAAATATAAATATAAATTAAAGATTTTTATCATTTCACACATTATTATTTTATAATAATTAATAATTTATATTATATATATAATCTATTATCAGAATGTTTTAATAATAAAATTATTTTATCGATTAATATAATATTTGTTAATTTTTGTCAAATTTATAGAATATATATATATATATATATGGTTGTGATTGGACGTACTGATATAAATAATTAAATATAAAAATTAAAAATCAAATTAAAAAAAAATATATCATAATATTTTAAATTTAAAAAAATAAATATTAAATGATAAATGATAAAATATATATTTAATAAATATTTTAAATAGTATTCAAATTTTAAATTAATTTTTGTATAAATATATATTTAGTAATATTCAATTAGCGTTTTAGATACCGTTTATGAAAGTTATAAGAGATAATTTTTAACCGAAACGTTTAAAATGATTTATTTCATTAACTTATGTTATTATTTTTTTAATTATATTTATATTTATAATAAATTTTTAATAATTTTATATTTAACAATTAATTTTAAAATTAAAATTAGTACCAAATATTTAATTTAAATACTAATTTTACCGTTGATTTGAAATTTAATATACAATTAACTATTACTGTTGAAATGCTAATTTAAAATATAATATTGAACGTATTTAAATTCGAAATTCTTTTAAATATATAGGAAAACTTTTAATAGCAATTAAAAAAAGGATAAAATCTGACCCTAACATTTGATACATAATTTAAAAGAAGAATTATTTTGTAAAAGAGGAAGAAGTACATACTACTACGGTTGGAAATAGTGTGACGCATTGTATCTTTTATTTGAACGATTTTCTAATGTCATTATTTATACAACAGGAACGTTGTTATCGAAAACAACATTTTAGCTGTTGCTCTATGTAGAACCACAATCTCACTTTCACATTTTGTTTTATTTTATTTCGAATTCATATAGTATTATCCTCATAGCCATCTAGAAACTAAAACTATATGTATTTAATATTAAGAGAAATTCAATCACAAATATAATATAATTTTATGGTTAATTTTTAAGTGTTTATAACTACAAATATCTTTAAATTTAAATTTGATATAATTTTAAATTAGATTAAATTAATATTTTTAAAGAATATTTTATTCACATACATGGCATCATATGTTAGCTAGAAGGTAGGAATATATATATATATATATATATATATATATATATATATATATATATAATATGATAATATGGATCTAGAATGTGTAGACTTTACTAGAAATTTTGATGGATAGTATTTAATTATATGGGAGCGTGTTTGACAATTTATTATTATTATTTTTTAAATTTATTTATTTAAATTAACAAAAGTCAATTATGGTGTGGCCTAATTGGTCATCCTATTTTCAGCCAAGATAGTAAAATGCGTAGGTTTCAAGTTTAAAATATTAAGTAAAATAAATAATAAATAAACTCTCTTAGTTAATATAGAATATGTTTGGAATTATTTAATTCGTATTGGGATATTATGGAAAAAGAAGAAAAAATGTTAATTTCTTTGATTTGAAATAGATACATAAATTAAGATACGATATGCGTAACTATATGATTTATTTTGGAATATAATTGGTAAAAAATCACTAAAAACAAAAGTTCCACTTAAACCTATTCTCATGGTTAATGAGTTTTAAGCAGTTATTCACATAATTTATAAGCTCTTATATTTTTTAAGCTTCTCTTTTACAGTGTTGGTCCTAACTTCTTCTTCCAATAGAAGAAAAGCTCAAAATAAGTTGGGCGTGAAAATTCTTATTAAATTTTTTTAATAGGACTTTGTGGGGTAAGATATTTACCATCTAAGTATCTCCAAATTCAAGGATATTTAATTATGTTCTCTAGGGTTCTAGAGGAAAATAGTTGGTCTATAAAAAAATTTGACAAAAATTTTGTAAGTATATAATGCGATATCTCCCTCTCTCTTTGAGGTTTGTATTGATAGGGTTTAGGTTCTTGACATTATTATAATATATATATATATATATAACACATTTATTTATATAATTATTGGCTTTCATACAATCACACAGACAAGAAGTAACTGAGAACCGGTGCTCTGATACCAACAAATGTAACGCTAACCTCCCCCCCCCACGGTGGAACTGCGAATAGAGACCGGAACGTCACATTACAATCATTCATTTATTTAAAATGCGGAAAATATATTCAAAAGAGATTATAAAATATAGTCAATAACCTCCTTTGTGAACAATAGTATAATAAACATTCATTTGAAAATATAATTCCAAATAGTTCGTTTTGACACTTAAGAATTTAACATGTCGTGAAAACAATTCCAAATGTCGATTGAATGTATTACAATTTTACTTAAATAGTTTAAACTATAACAACTCAAAATACTGAAATAAATGGTTTACAATCCTTCTTAAACATTAGATCCAAAGATAACATATGAGTTCATTTGAAATAGTTCAAAATGCAAAGAAATCAACATGCTTCGATGTGGATGCTCGAAACTCTAAGCTGCTTGATCACTTGTTTCACATTTCAATAGAAGAGACAAGAAAAATTGAAGAAAAACAACGTCAGACTATCGATATCTAGTTAGCCAACCACACTCCAACAATCACACACAATGCATCTATTAAAATATACAATAATGATGAGGCACACAAATGCACCTAAACTATCAATCAAGGCTAAGGGAAATACAAACCCACCCAGTTTCAGTATAATTCACAAGTTCAATAGGATGAAATAATCCTTTAGTTCCAACTATATTCTTTAATCACATTGACATTATTAGATGTCTAATTAGTTCCTCTATATTCATTTTAAACCCCCCAAAATAGTCAATTATACTCTAGGCAACCATCATGCAGTAATATTCGCATTAACGTTCTAATTTGTTTTGATTGTCACTAATCTAGAATCGATAATGAAATGGGGACTATTAGGCCGAAGCCACCAATATGGTCCGAAGACTGAAATCCGTAGAGCCGTTTATTCCCTCTCGGGATGGACTACTACCTTAGGATTTCATCAATTAGGTCCGAAGACCACTAATAACAATATGCTCGCAGACGGTGGTGTCGTCACACCCGATAGGAGTCGTCACTCAGTTTTTCAATGGTGGTTAGCTAAACCAAAAGTCTTATGTTCCAATAGGTTGAGATATCTCGTTACCCTAATGACATGTCATTCCATCACTATTTTCAACCATGACTAGGGCAATCATTAATGTTTAATTAGGTGTTCAAACACACAATTCCATTTACCAATAAACAATTTCATTATAGCAATCCATTGGCTTCTAATCAATCATTTGTTGGGTACTTTACTAGTGCCTTATCCATTTATTTCCAGCTCTAACTGACCAAAGCTTAAGTCTAGCATGCAATAGACTTACTAGCATATCTATAACAACAATATACCACAATAGCAGCAATCAATATCCATTCCTAACATTCACTATCTATCCTTACTAATTTACAATTCATGTGGTTATCTTATTTAACCATATTAATGCATATTCATAAACATACAACAACCGATATAGAGTATAAGATGATGTTGCTAATCTTTCTTCCGACGATAAGTTAAGCTAAGCATCGCCGATATGATCCTCGGCACCATCCGCTTCGCCTAACAAACAATAAGGAACAGATTTCGTTTAGACAATAGATCGAACACGTAGCGCGCGAATCACGAAGCCTATTCTAATCGCGAAGAAACGACAAACGGTCGAATGATAAACAATACGATAACATGAAAAGATCAAACCCCACTTCAATTCCATGATTCAATCCTTTCAATAAGTTAGGGTTTCTACCCAATCAAAATCCTAACCAACCTATAATCAAGAATCCCCAATTTAACAACAATAAACCCTAACACCCTAGTAATCAAGATTAAGACCAATGGAGAATCATTATAGGGTTGATAGAAACTTACCAGAAACACCCAAACGAAGAGATCGCGAATGAGTCAAGAGAAAAACCACTAACGAGAAGAGAGGATTCGAGAGAATGGGAGAGAATGAAAATATTTGGCCAAAATAGGTTTTAAAACCTCGATTATGTGATTGGCGACAATGTTGACAACATAGAGCCTTTGTCGCCAATCGGTACAGCAACTCGTCTAAAGGTTTGCTTGAAATCGGTCGCTGGCGATATAGACCCTTGTCGTCAGCGCTGGCAACATGCTTATGTTGCCAGCACAGCCAGTGTTGAGAACTTTTGTTTCTTCCTTCATTCAGCATCGTTTTTGCTTCGATTTTCGAAATACAATCAATGTAACACCAATAGATGTTCTCAATGCAATCCAATGAAGAAGAGTACCATTTCAATAATCAAAACATTTCAAGGATTACAAGGAAAGTTCAATAACCCAATAATCAAATTAGTTCAAAAACCAGAAAATGTTTAGCCCCAAAATTGGGACGTTACAGTTAAGACATTATTTAGCCATGTGACTATTTTAGAATTCGGTTTGTAATGATGTAGTTCATAATATTGAAGTATTTGAACTTTACTTTGACAATGTACTACCTTATACTCATATGTTTGAATGAAGTAAAGTACAAATTTAGTACGTGATTGGATGAAATGATTTGAATAATATGTAAATATCATTTGGCATCAGGGCCACATCTTGGCTTCCACCAGGCGGGAGTTTGATACTATATTGCATACTCTATATTTCGTTAGAAATATGTTTGACTTAAAGAATGGTTATTTTACTTGACGAACATTGATGATGTTGAAGTGTTCAATCGTAACTTCATATCCTATTTTGTGCATTTATATTAAAAAGTGAGCCGTCATCTAATTGCCTCACATTGTTACCCCTCTGATGCATGGTTTCCACCTTTGTAATTTCAATTGTCGCTCTATTTAGTAAAATTTCTTGGTTGCGTTAAGAGTGCATGGCTCTACTCTATATTTCGTTAGAAATATGTTTGACTTAAAGATTGGTTATTTTACTTGACGAACATTGACGATGTTGAAGTGTTCAATCGTAACTTCATATCCTATTTTGTGAATTTATATTAAAAAGTGAGCCGTCATCTAATTGCCTCACATTGTTACCCCTCTGATGCATGGTTTCCACCTTTGTAATTTCAATTGTCACTCTATTTAGTAAAATTTCTTGGTTGCGTTAAGAGTGCATGGCTCCACTTTACTGTCTCTCATTAAACTGGTCATTGGTACTAAGTTTCTAGCCCTCAAGGACTTTTTTGATTTTACTAACTTTGGTTACTCGTTTGTTCTCAACGTCCCCTAGTTAGTTTTTTTTCATGAATTATAATATAGTTTCATCCTTAAACAAAATATATTTATAATTGCATATTCCAATTAATTATCAAATGCGAAAAGAAAATAAAAATTATAAAAATATTTTTAAAAAATAAAATAAAATTGAAATTTGAATTCATACTCAATAAGATCTGAATTGTTGTATTTTTAATAATTACTCATCTCAAAAATATCATCTTAAATTTAAATAATTAATACAGACATCAAATGCAGAAATTATATATTCTTTTTTTCCAATTAAATGTTAGTTAATTTTCTTGAATACTAACCTATCCCATCATTTTTGAAATTTGAGCATAGTGATATACCACCCAATCCAATTGGGTAATATATTAAATCCGGCCACATTCGTAGCTTCAGTAAAAACAAAAAGTGAAAATCCAATTAACATTAAGCCGCCAATAAATTAGAAGTGAAAATAAATAAATAAATAAATAAATAAATAAGTAATTAAAGAGGATTGTTATTTTCCGCACCCTAATTACTAAAGATAATATTTTTTTTTTCAAATATAACCTTATAATATTTTATAATATATAATTAAATTTAATTTTATAAAATAAATTAATTTATTTTGTAACTTTTTTTGTACCACTTATATGATTGAAAATATCATTTTATTTATGAAGTTTTATAATTTGATGGAATTGATATTTTTTCAGAATTACATTCTAAACCTTAAACCTTAAACCCTAATAAAATAAAATATCATAATTTTACTAGAGATAAATATATGGTCCTATACATAGAACATCATATAAGTCATCATATTTAATATTCTCCACAAACTTAACAAAATCTTAGTTTTCATTAAAATCATATTAATGAGAATGAGACTCATCATCATTTACTCACACGTCTGTACTTAAACAATATAAAACAATTAGTAAACTAAATATGTATTAATCCTGTATTTTTAATTACATAAATTGCTTTTGATTTGTAATGTATTTACAGTAGTTTAGTAAAAATCAAATATGAATCAATTGAGGAGTTTTAATTTGTATACAGTAGTTCAGTAAAGATTAAATATGAATCAATTGAGGAGTTTTACGTTAACTATACAATTTTATATAAAAAATAATTTATATTTATTATTTAATTAAGGGTAATTAAGTAATTTTAATATTATTTAAATAATTTATAATTTTATTATATTAAAATAGAAAAATAAATTGGAAGAATATTTATAGTAGTTATTTAAATATGTCATGGATATTTTAATAATGTTGATGTTGGGTTTAGTAATTTAATGGTGAGAAATAGTAACCATGTAAATAAAAAGTACGATAATATGAAATAAGATATTTATTTTAAGTTGCAAAGTCTTACTTGACCCGAAAGGCTTTTACAAACATAACAAGCCAAGCTCGCATGTCATTATGAAAATGATTATTAATATTTAATTGAAAAATGCTTATTAAACATGATTGTATTGATTGTGTTGATGTATGAATAAGAGTAGTTGAAGTAAATTTCAACAAAGAATGCCATGATGAAAGTTAGTTGCTAGTTTGACTTGAGAGGATAAATAAATAAATTAGTAAAATTTTATTTTACTATTTATAATTTGTTAATCATTTGAATGCAACAATTTTATTATTCGAATATTTTAATATAACATTAAAATATCAATTTTTAATCACATATGTTTATTCGACGAATAATAATTAATATTATTTAATAATTATATTTTAAATTAATTATGATATATTATAATAGAATAACCCATTATACACTGTCCCATATTTTATATGATACGTAAATCTATGTATAAATTTATATATTTATATAAAATGGTTCTAAATTAAATGATGTGACATATATAAAATTGCTCTATAGTATAGGTTCGACATCAATTTTTTATGCTATTTATACAATAGTCATTATAGAATAGAATTAAAAATATTAAGCATATATATATATATATATATTAAAGATCACATAAATATAAATAAATAGGATAATGTAAAAATCCAACTTTTAGTTTTTTCAAATTCTTATACACATATAACTATTTTGATTAATATCTCTATATAAATCTATCATTCTTTGATATTATTTTATTTGATTTGAGTTCAATAAATCATCATATTTTTTTCTCTAATATTCACTTTTTCATGTCCTATATAGTATCACATGAATATAGTTATGTTATTTTTTAATCATTCAATAAAATGAGGGATAATTGACTAAATAAATTTTTTTGAAGGTATGATGTGAGATTCTTTCAAATATCAAAATAATCAAAATTAAATTAGAAGAAAAATGAAAAGATAAAAAATTTACAGATGAACGTTAATAAGCTATGAATATATAATGAATATCTTAAAGTCAAGAAAAGAATAAACTAATGAATATATAAATGAAATTAATCGTTTTCCCGTGCGAAGCGCGGTCGGATTTATTTTGTAATTTTTTAAATATTATATTAT